>JAWZYV010004323.1:0-10825 GCA_038373885.1 Cheiracanthium punctorium
CTTGTATGCAGTCGGCACTTCACAACTGCAGTCCCAATTCCAATATGGCGTCGTTTGGGTGTGGAAGCAACGCACTCACTCCTAAAGATAGAGATGCATCTTGGGAAAGGTGGTGTCTCTTCAGTAGAGTGAGCCAAGAGCGCCTTCACTCTTACCATAAGAGTGATAGAGCCTCACTATTACAGTTAGGGTGACAGAGTTCTATCGTTAAGAGTCATAATGCAGTTTTCTCACTCTTATCTGACTCTATCTAGGTTCATATGGCGATGACTTTTCGGAAGGGTGATAATATCACTCCAAATTTTTAAGAGAGAAGGAGGGGCTACAAGGTGGAATATGTAGAAAACAAGTGAAAAAAACTGTGAAAAACAGAAAAACTGATAATTTTTATTGACTTACTTTTGTAATTTAAGGGAACAAATACCTCAAATCTCTTCCCTTGCTACAATGTTATTGTTTTAAAACATTTCACCTCTGTAGATTCTCAGAAGGCATTTAAAGTTAAAATAATTTTCATTCCACCCTCAGTTAGCAGGAATCTTATCATGGCTAAAAATAAAAATAAAAATTACAAAAAGATTGCTTTTATTTGTTAGTAGTAAATAAGAGCTCCCTTTGATAACGTGTAAAAAAAAAAAAAAAAAAAAAAAAAAAAAAAAAAAAAAATTAAATTTTCTGCTATGAAATATAAAATAAATAGAACTGAAAAGTAATTAAGAATCATCCCGGTCCGCTGTACTTAGAATTTAAAAGACTTATTTAACAATATACCTCAAGATGACCAGTACAATACAGTAACTAAATAATACAAATTAAATGCTAACACTATAATTTTCCTAATGATACAGATTTGGAATACTTTAAATATTTTTCTTGAATAACAAATTATATCTACAATTCTACTCCGCAAAGAAGGTCAGCTTCAGCTGCCTTTCTAATTTATACAAGATGCGTCCGAAAAGTTCAGTAAATGTGTGTGTGTGGTTCCATATTTTAAAAACCGTATACTATCTGGGATGTTGCGCTCACGCATACGCAATGAAAGGCAAGGTAACAAATCACCCTCAGCGCCCAAATGACGACAGTTAAACGGAAGGCTGTACTATAGTGCTGTAAAAGTAACGACAAAATGAGTATCCGTATGTATTTGTTACTTAGATGTTCGCTATTCGTTACTAAGTATTCGTTACTCGTTACTTTCGTTACTACTAATAGAATCGGTAATAGGGTGTTATATAGTGCCCCATAACAGCACATCCGGGACAGTGTTGTTATGGGTATATGCCGCCCATACATAAACCCATAGCAAAACCTAACCAAAAAGAATTTTTTTTAGCGAAGTTGTACAAAGTTGTATTTAGAGCTTATTTTCTCTGATTTACAGATTGTTTTTATACACATTTATGGTTTTATACAATGCTAAATTATCCGAATTACTGAGTACACATAGAAATCTTCCAAAGACATATGCCATTCTTTTCTTTTCTCAACACCCCCCTTTTTTTAATTCTGAACGCTGGTTTAACCTGTTCATTCTTATCATAAAAAGTGTAAAGGAAAGCTTGTGACTCGTGTTTTTTCTGGGTTGCGTGTTCTCGAATACTGAGATCCAGGGATTGGGCCACATATATAAAATTCACAGGGCAGGGGATCTCAGTATGATATCAACTACTTTGCGTTTCTACAAGCATAATATCTTTATTATTTGTGAGTTCTTATTTCATATCAAAAACTTCTTTTGCCGGATCATTTTTCGAAGTAAATTAAAAATTACCATATTTTAATTTAAAATTGTTTAATTCAGTGAGAATTATCTATTTTTAAGATATTTCCAGTTCTATTTCTGCACTTTTGAGATGAAAGGGGTTAGCTCCTTCTGTGGGTGCATATATGAGAGCATTCTTTAAACAAAAATTATCACTCCTTTCATACAGAAAGAATGGTTGCACCGGATTATGCGTATTCCATGAGTTCATGGAATAAAATGTACCATAAAATAGGGCAGATGGCCCCCTAAACACCGACATTTTAGAAACATACTGAACTTTATTGAAATATTTTAATACCAGTGGCTTACGCAGGAGTGGGCATAAAAATCCCGGGTCGCTCCCAATTTTTTATATATTTTTTAAACAATTACTTAAAAAATGTGTTTAGGTTTCCATGCTAAATATTTATTTTAGTTCCAAATAATATTTTAAATAATAAAAATGTGTGAATTCGTTTACTTTATAAAAATATTTTTTTAAAAGGTGTATTTAAATAATTTGTTATTTATTACTCATTTCGATTCTAGCTAAAAAAAAAAAAAAAAAGAAAAAGTTAAGTTCGCAATCCTGCTTCGGAACCACCCTGAAAGAAAGAATTCTGATTGCACCACTATTTAGTACTAAAATGTTAGAAAGCCCGAAATTAGCACCCCTTACTAACATGCTTCTCTTATATGTATTGCTCCTCTACAATTATAAGATCACCCCCTTCCCCCCCCCCGCAAAAAAAGAGTTCAACTGCGCATAATAACATACTATACACCGGATCGTATCCCCCCATTGTACGACCCATATCAATAGAGCAGCAGATACTATTCCATCTCCATAACTGTAACGAAACATACCAATTCTTCCAAACCTCATCAAAACGAGACCATTCGGCGCGGCACAAACGAATTGCAACCAGAACATACTACTACTCAAATTTCAAACTGATTTTTCCCTCCCAACAGCGAGAATCCATAATACTTCCGGTATCTAGTAACGGAAAGGAACATACTATTACTCAAATACCGAAATTCATTTTTCTCCCTCCCGCAGTCTTGTATTCGAAGTTCGAACCTGGTCGATCCGAAATGCAAACTCGAAAGTCATTTCCCCCTTGAAACCGCGATCCGATATCCAGTAACCCCAGTAACAAATAACAGAAGATGTCAGGTATGTTCGAAAGTGCATCCCATTGTACTGTGTCCCGACATAAGCACCCGTAAGGAACCGGCCAATAAAAGCGAAACGGAAAGATCGGAAATAGCGCAGAGCAGTGTAATTCAGAGGGAGTGCGATAACTCAATAATACTTATGACGTTAAACGTAGAGATATTTGGAAAAGGATCTAAAAGAGTACGGGCGCTCCTTGATTGTGGCTCTCAACGCTCATATGTAAAAAAATCCACTGCGCAGGAATTAGGGTTAGATCCCATTGGTTCAGAGAATATTTCTCACGCCCTGTTTGGCGGTTCAAAAACTGACTCCGAACCTCACGATAAATACTTATTGAAACTTGGTTCAACTAATAAATATTTGAAAGAAAAGTTCGAATTTGAATTTCTAAGTCAGGAAATAATTTGTGGGAGTGTTCCTAGGTTAATATTAAATGAGAACCTGATTAAAGAATTTAAACGAAATAAAATTTGGTTGACCGACGTAGGATCTGAGAGTTCTGAAGTTGAGATGCTTTTTGGTGCTGACCTATATGGAAAATTACTTACAGGATATGTTAAACAATTGCCAGGGGGTCTGACAGCTATTGACACTAAATTAGGATGGACCGTGTGCGGAGAAATCGGTAGTAAAGAACCGAACTTAACGAATGAGAACAGGCTAGTAACAAATCTTTGCGTTAGGAATTTAGAAATATCTGATCTGTGGAATCTAGAGACAATCGGAATTTCAGGTGTAAAGAGCGATTTGTCAAAAGCTGCAGAGGAAGAACTATCTGTGGAACAGTTTGAAAATTCGTTGAGTAGAAGTAATGATGGGCGATACTGTGTGGGGTTACCGTGGTTGGAGAAACGAAAGGAAATTCCTTCTAATAGGCATATCGCGGAGAAAAGATTATTTAGTGTAACGCGAAAACTCAAATCCAGTAATATGTATGAGGAATATCATAAAGTATTTTTTGAATGGGAACAAGAAGGGATAATTGAGAAAGTTTCGGGAAAGGAGGTCAATTCAAAAATTGTCCACTACTTGCCTCATCATCCTGTAGTAAAACCTGACAGTCTGACTACTAAGATTAGACCGGTATTCGATGCTTCATGTAAATCAGATAGAAACCCGTCCCTTAATGATTGCTTGGGGAAGGGACCCAATCTCATCGAACAAATCCCAGCGATTTTTTTAAGATTTAGAGAAAAGGCTATCGGAGTTGTATCAGATATACGTCGCGCCTTCTTACAAATTGAACTAGAAAAAAATGATCGAGATTTTTTGCGTTTTTTGTGGTGGGACTGCGATAGTAGAATTCAAGAATTTAGGCATAATCGTGTAGTGTTTGGCTTAACAAGCAGCCCATTTTTACTTGGAGCGGTAATAAAGTGTCATCTGTCGAATGCAGAAGGGAAATTTAAGGACACAGCAAATAAACTTTTAAGTTCATTTTATATCGATAATTGTGTCACTTCAGTTGATACTGTTGAAGAACTAAAACATTTTATTTTGAATTCAACAGAGCTACTGGCAGAGGCTAAATTAGAGTTGAGATCCTGGGAGTTCGGTCCTTTTGAGGAAATTAAAGATTTCGGTGAGAAAAATGAAATTCCAAACAGCACGGTAGACCCAGTCAATATACTAGGCCTCAAATGGGATAGGATAGACGATACTTTATTGATAACAGTCAAATCCGACTTTAAAATAAAAAATTTATCAAAACGTGAAATTTTGTCGATCACCCAGAGTATTTTTGACCCTTTGGGATTTTTGTCTCCCTTTTTACTAAGAGCTAAACTGCTCATACAACAAGCTTGGATCATGAAGACAGACTGGGATACCCCCTTGCCAGATAACATAAGGGGAAACTTTGAAATTTGGTTCAGGGAGTTAGAAGAGTTAAGAAAATAAAAATTCCGAGACGAGTAGGATTTGGCGATAGGAAAAACTGGTCGGTGCACGTATTTTGTGACGCAAGCCAGAGCACGTATGCGACAGTGATATTTTTGAGATGTGCTGCCCCGGAAGTTACCGTTCGATTGTTAGGCTCCCGATGTAGATTAGCACCCTTAAAGAAAATGACCATTCCTAGGCTGGAATTACTGGCATGTGTCATTGGGGCTAGGTTTAGCGCATTTATAAGGGATTCAATGAATATTTCTTCTGTTGCTACGTATTATTGGACCGATTCCACCACATGCTTAGCGTGGATTAAACGTAATGATCAGTGGGGGACATTTGTCGGGAATAGGGTAAGAGAAATTTCAAAATTAACTGACCCAGATAGTTGGAGACTAGTCCCCGGTAAATTAAATCCCGCGGATTTGCCCTCTAGGGGTTGTAATGCCAAGCAATTAATAGAAAGTAGGTGGTGGGATGGCCCTGAGTGGTTAAAATTGGGTGAAGAAAATTGGCCTAGTCCAGATGTGCATCCAGATGAGACTAAAATAAATTCCGAACGAAAGAAAACGCAGATTTCAAATTTAAGTGTAAAAGAGGAAAAATTTGCGTTGTTTCAAAATATATCAAAATTCTCTCGGATTGTGCGTGTTCTGTGCTGGGTCAAAAGATTTATTCTAAAGGCCCAGGGAAAAAGAGTTCCCCCTGACATGATATTGGATGTTTCTGAGAAGCAAGATGCAGAAACCTGTCTCTGGTTGATGATTCAAAAGGAGACATTCCCGTCCGTTAAATCCATCAACAGTTTGGTGACTGTCAAAGACCAATCGGGACTTCTGAGAGTCAAAACGAAAATAATTGATAGAGACGACGAATTTGCTTTTCTGTACCAGGTGTTACTTCCTAAGAGCCACCCTGTCGTGGAGAGTCTGATATGGGAATATCATCACAACTACAATCATGCTGGTGTGCAAATTTTAGCTGCAAAACTGCGTGAAAAATATTGGTTGATTTCATCCCGTCGTGCCGTAAGAAACGTCGTATCCAAATGTGCGACGTGCAAAAGATACAAAACCAAAGCCTCCGCGGCGCCTCCCATACATCTCCCACTAGATCGGGTGAGAGATGCCTGTGTATTCGAAATTATAGGCATCGATTTCTGCGGCCCCCTTTACCTGAAGTCACGAGCAAAGGTATGGGTCGTCCTCTTCACGTGTGCAGTCTATCGAGCTATCCATCTAGAACTCGTCTCCAGTCTTAGTACGGAAGCTTTTGTACAGAGTTTTAGACGATTTATTGCGAGAAGAGGGAGACCCTCTACAGTATACACCGACAATGCCACCAATTTTACGGGCACAGAAAACGCCTTGAAATCGGTCGATTGGAGCAAGATTGCAGCCGAAAGCCAGCTCTCTCCCATCAATTGGAAATTCATCCCTCCTACCGCAGCGTGGTGGGGCGGATGGTGGGAGCGGCTCATCAGATGTGTGAAGGAGCTCCTTGTCCGAGTCTTAGGTCGCACCACTTTAAACCAGGAAGAGCTCTACACTGTTTTGTGCGATGTAGAGGCGACCATCAACAGTAGACCTCTAACCTATTTGGCTGATGATCCGGAATCCTTCGTACCAATCTCTCCATCTATGTTCCTGCAAGAGGTGCGTGAGATCGGTGTACCTGAATTTGATAACCTTGACAAAGAAAGTCTGAATATTCGATTCAGGTACTGCCAAAATCTACGTCAAGCATTACGAAGTCGATTCCGGAAGGAATATTTAGGCCAGCTAGTGCAACGACCATCTCAAATCCAACAAAATTTACAAGTTGGCGATGTTGTCCTGGTCGGCATGGACAACAAAAAAAACGTCTACTTTGGCCCATGGGCATTATAGAAAGTGTTCTACCAAGCCGTGACGGCATTGCAAGAGTCGTGAAAGTGAAAACGAAGTCGGGATCTTTAATAAGACCCATACAGAAACTATTCCCATTGGAAATATCGAGAACTAAGGACCCGGCAGTGAAAACTGTGTTTGAAAACCGATCACGCCGTGGCAGATTACTGAAAATGCCAGAAAGATTGTGACTGTGAACAAAGAACTTTGTCAAAACATAGACATTTTGACATTTTGACATAGACATTTTGAACTTTTTTCAATTGTTTAGAACTTTAAGTACTCTAGGAACTTTTAAGAAAAAAAAAGGGCTTATAGTGTGTATAATGTTTTCTGTGTGAATTGCACAAGGAATTTTGTCATTGCTTTTTCTAACTTTTATATCTGTATTTCTTTTTAGATATGTTATTGGAATTCGGTGCCCCTAATTCCAAGGTGGGAGGATGTTATGAAAACCAAGGTCATGCCTCCACCAGATGGAGTTAGGGGTACTATGATTGTCCCTTTTCGCCCCCATCCTTTGGGGCTGGGGAAAACTCTTCAGAGAGCATCCAGAGTTCGGACCGAGAGGTCTATGTTGAGCCCGCAAACTGCATTTTTAGAAAGGCAGTGCCTCAAAATTATTTTCAAGAAAAATGTTTTGTATATATTTTTAAACAGTGTACATAAGTCGTGTAAATAAAATTTTAGTTAGCCAAGACAAATGGCAACCCGGCTTTTCTTCACCCATTCTTACAGGACCCAGAGCACTCCTTCCACCGCAATTCGAGAGAAAGAGGTAAGTGACCTCTTTTAAATAATTCAAAGAATTATTGATGATTTTTACCCTCTCCGCCCCGGACGGTGTCTGGCTTAACCGGAGATCTCTTACTGTGTTTTTGTTACACTGAGTGACCCTGCTTTTCCGCAGGGCTACAGATAAGATACAAGGGCTAGGTCATTCCTTTGAACTACCCTTTGCCGCTCTGAGTCATCCGGTTTCTGCTTTCCTTATTCTTCCGATTGACCGCATTGACTGCGGGGGGGGGGAAGGGGGGGGGGAGGAAGGGGGGAGAAGAAATGAGTCGTTCTTACCAGTACTTCAATCGGAAGGAATTATTTTAGTGTTAATATTCGGAATGCGCTGTATTCCAGCGTTATTTTAAAATTTAGGGATTTTCATAGTTTATTTTCACTTTACTGAAGTTAATGTTAGTGATTTTTTGTTCAGTTTTTTCGAAATGTCCGTGTGTGCAATAGCAACTTGTAAGAACTTCCAAAAAAACTTTCAGGATAAAACATTATATTCCACGTGTTCCCAAGAGGAAATAACGAACTATGTAAAAAATGGTTGCAAAAATGTCATTGATCCTGTAAACGTGAAAAATTTAAGAATTTGTAGTGAATATTTTATTGAAGAGGATTACGAAGACGACAGGAAAAAGATTACTTGGACTGCCTATTAGAAAAACTTTGAAGCCCAGTGCTACGCCACATATTAATACTTTGGCCATCAAAATTATCTTCTGAAACAAAATTGTGTTAAGCAAAATGATGGAAATTGTTGAAAAAATAAGAGTAAATGGGATAAAAGGGCTTTTCAAAAAGCAATAATAATTTCAATCAAATCGTTAATTTCTTTGTTCGAAGATATAAAATGTATGGGAGTAAAATACTTATTAACAACCAGATTGACTCAGGATGCCCTAGAGTGTCTCTTTATTCAAATTAAAGGTCTCGGTTGGTTTAATGACCACCCAAGTCCTTCAGAAGTTACAAAAAGATCTAAACACCTTTTAATGGCCAATAAACTTCCAAATCTTTCTTCAAAGATATGCACAGATCTGAGAAGCTCAGAAATTAACTGTCACTTGATTGCCAAGCTTTTAAAGAAAACATTTGAAAGTGATTTTAGTAGTGTGATTCTATCAAATCATAATGAAGATGACAATGCTGAAGTTATCAGCTCAAATGAAACAGATATCCAAGATCAAGATGAGAACATGAATGACATAATGAAGGTATTTGATTCAATGTCTGTATCGTTGGACATTGATTTAAATTTAGGGAGATACGAAATCGACCTACTGGAAAAGGAAGGCTTGAACGACATTGCAGGGTTTGCTGCGTTTAAATTGAAAAGCATTAATCCAAGTTTAGGAACTCCTTCTTCCCTATTCATCAACTTCCCTCAAAACACAGACTTGATAAACTTATTATCAAAACGAGGTTTGATTGTGCCTTCAGAAGCATGGCTTGAAGTGTGCCAAGAATTTGAAAAAAAAAAATTCGAAGTTTTGAAGGATTTTTTTTATAGAAAAACTAAAGGAGTAATTAAAGAACTCATTCAAGAGATAGAGGAACGTTTTCCAAAAGTTAAAAAAAGAGCAATTCGTTTGTTCTGCCGCATAAGGACATTCATAAGAATCCACCACTTAAACAGAAATTGACCTTTGGCATCAAGAAGAAAAGCCACACAAAAGATACAAAAATGGATTGACTAAAAAAATTAAACTTGAAATTTAGTAATAAATTTATATACCGTGTTTGTTCGCGTAATAGTCGCCCTCGCATAGTAGTCGCAGCCCCGTTTTGAAGCAGAAAAAATATCTTCACAGTTGAAATATTATGTAGTAGATTTTTCAAACATAATGGTCGCACCTAGACTTTCACCATTTAAAATTGGCAAAAAAAAAAAAAGAAAAGTGCAACTATTACGCGAGTAAACACGGTATTACTTATTTATTTGAAAAAACTAATATATTTATATTAATTTCTAGTGTTTATAAGCACCTCCATTCATTTAAGTACTTATATTTTGTTGCAAGCTAAATAAAACAGTATCTTAAAATTTTTCATCTGCAAGTTTCTTAACTCATAAATATATTAAAAGCATATTAAAAATAATAACAATATTTTGCAATAATGGTACGTAATTGAATATTTATAAATCAGTTTATTTGGTTTGGGAAATTAATATTCAAAAGCATTTGCCTTTTAAAAGTTATATCATTCGAAGTGAAAAAGCTCCTTCCCTTTTCATAGAAATCTCTTCGCGGTCAGCGCCGTGACGTCATCGAGGGAGAAAGCGCTGCTTCAGTAAAATACAGTGAACGAACCAGCCCTTCTATTTTCAGTAGTCCTGGCTTTTCCGGTTTTTTTTTTCCAAAATGTTAAAAAAATCTTAAATCCATGTTTAACCTGTTCACTCGCATATTGCAAAGACACAGGTTCATCTTTTGTGCCCTGCGTTGCTTTTCTACAAATATACAAATAAAATCCGCATCAACACAAAACAAATAAATAGCTACTTATTCATAGTTATCTATCGTTCTTGATTTATATTTCATATGATTGATTGTTTACATTTTTCTTCAAAAGAAGAGATAGCATTCTTAAAGCAATCGTCGAATAAATGTAATACATGTGTCATTTTAAGCAAAGGCGGAATAAAACTTCCCTCTCGAAGCGAATCCAGATAGTAAAGTTTTGCCGATTGCTTTACTTGCCATTGTCTCGTAAAAATCATGCAATTTACATATTGGGAACGTAGCGATAAAAATTTTTCGGGGAGGACCTGAAGATGGAAAAAGTAGACTTTCTCACAAAAAGGCTTCGTAATTGATATTTAATTAACAAAAATCTAAATTTCCAGAGGTGCCCAGCCTCCCAAGCCCCACCCCTTTTCTACGACTTTGTTACACATATTTCTTCTTTTGCCTTTTTCTTCCTTGTTTTCTTCTGTTAAATAGAAGGAATTATTTTTCTTAAAATAGTATCATTTATATTTTCGTTCAATAATGTATTGACTAACTACCTAAATACTTGATTAACTCTTCAAGGCATTCGGTTAATTTAAACTATCATACTTATACTAACTTTACAGCTTGACGACTTCCTGGAAACAGTTCGAGAGAGAAGTAATTCAGGTTATGTATGTTGTAGAGATGGGGAAAGAATGAACATCCTGTTCTTTTGAACCTGTTCTCAAGAAAGAACGGGAACACCCTGTTCAGTGATCACGGCAAAAAACATGTTCTCACTTCATTAAGGTCCGACACTTCAAAATTTTATGGCAGGCAAGATCGTTGTAAAAATAAATTTTGGAAAATGCCTTAAAGGTGAAATTTCTCATTAAAA
>JAWZYV010004325.1:0-402130 GCA_038373885.1 Cheiracanthium punctorium
AAAAACATCAAACTGTGTAATCTCGAGGAACTATTTATTCCCGCTTTAATTGTGACAGGGCGTTAGAATTGCAGAGCTTAAGCATTTTTTTAAAATTTATGATGTCACTGTTTAACTGCCGTAAAGGATACCCCGGTTGGCCGAGGGAGTTAATTTCGATATTTTGCATAGTAGTTTTCAAACGGTATCAATAAATTTTTGCTTTATGTAGGACCACTATGGAGGAACGTAATTCAACGTTAAAATAAAGCTATACTCGCAGCATGCATGATATGTTAGGCAACGCCCGCCCCCAAAATTAAATGCCAAAAATAAAAAAAAGTAAATAGAAAATTTTAATATATCGCGCTTTAAAACGAACTTTGTAATTTTTAAAATGAACATTTTCAGCTGTGTTAAGACAATTCAATTTTTAAATAAGCACCGGATTAAAATACCACTTCTAATAATAATAATCGTGAATTTCTTAGTTTATTTCTACCGTAAATTTTAATCAAAATATCGTCTCCCTGTGTTGAAAAAAGAGCTGGAATAAATGAGAAAATTGTGGCGTAATTTTTACGTATCTTAAAGCAACTGACGTCATCGATCCTCACTTGCGAATTGAAAATACGGACGGCGCCCTATTAAAAATTTCTATGGATAGGTTGAAAAACCTTTTTCTAATCCTTTTTGTGGCAACAACCCAACATAAACTTGCCATGATTGCAATGCAATGGCGTAAGTTGTCCGCGTTGATGCTATTAAATTCTAAATATTAGGGACTGCACTGCAAAAATAGATCACGCACATAAAAAATTATTTCCTCCTAAGCGGAAAATTTCGCCAATAGCTACCGATTGCCGAAATTTCCCCGTACAGTCGTGCAGATAACCATGCGAGGGCCCGAAGATGTGGGGCCAGAAGACAGCGCCAAATAAACCGCTTGGAAGCCAAGTTAATTCCGCGTCAATATGGCTTTTGTGGTCAATGCCAAATATGTCAACCCGGTGAACGGAGAAAAGACGCCAAATTCAGGGCAAGCCAGCTCATGCATGTCTTAGATAGGGGGAAAATCGTATAACTATCGGATTTTTAAATGCTTTTTTTAGTGGATAGTATTAAAATAGAGTAAAATGCGTGCATTTTTTTTAATGAAGGTAAATTATTGAAAGAACTGTCTGACATAATAGGAAGATACTTTGGTTTAGACGGTGGTTAGTCGGTGGGGCCAGGCCCCTCTGGCCCTTAATGACGAGCCGCCACTGTATATATATATATATATATAAACATTATATATATATGTGTGTGTGTACGGGCACGCATATATGGACTTTCATTTAGAATGACATTTGCCCCCCCAGTTTCGAAGCCCAAGTTACGCCCATGTCTGTATCAATCAATTTTTTTAGGTCAATACTTTCTCCACCAATTTTAATTGTTGAGCACAATCTAAGCTTTTTCTCGGATTCCAAAATTTGTTGATAAGATATGTGATAATTACCTCCCGACATTTGTCTGTATTGGCTAAATCGTTGTTCAAGTAAATCACTTTGAAATTTGCCAGGTAATACATACTTGAAAGGACACATATGTGTTTGCAATAAATACTGAATTATTTGTATCATCGCACTTGTAGTTTGTAATAAGGCTGTGAATGTTTCTTTTGTGAAACCAGATAAACTATCTGTATTTCTCCATACATGAAGCCATTTACAAAAATCTTCCAAAAATTTTAGCCGTTCATCATTACAAGAAGTAAAAGGCAATTGCCAACTATCATTAAGTCTTATACCTTTGCTTGCAGATTTTACATTAAAAATTTTCCACCATTTAACGAAAAGTTCTATAAAATCTGAAGTCTTCTGTTTTAGTGACCAGTCTGTATTAGAAGCACAGCCGTTGTTTAAACGCAAAGCAGCCACATTTGTTTCATCAAATATTTTTAGAGCAAGTGTTACGTTTTGTCTTTCGATATTAGATGGATAAAGTGCTTTTAATGTTAGTTTGTAAGCACATTTAGCTAAACTTTGGTTTTCTGAAGCATACAAAGAGCGAAGAACTTTAAAAGATGCAGTAGCAGTTTCTGACACATTTTCAAAGTCAGGAAAAGTAAAAGAAACTAAATCATCTTTCTTATTTATCCAGTTATTTCGCACTGATTTTATAATGTGAACTGGGTCTAAAATAAAAAACAAAGGTCTTTCAGGACATGCAGGGTTGGGAACGGATATATCAAAATTTTTTCCATCAAAGAAAAGCTTGAAAACTTTCCTATTTACTGAATTATTATCTGTTATAAGAGCAAACACTTTTATACCCAGATTTTCAAGTGATATTATTGTTTTCAAAACAATTTCATATAAGGCCTCTGCATTAATCGTTGTCACAGGTATAAGTCTTACAACATCTCGATAAGATGATAACAGACTGGATATTAATAATGTATGAACAGACGTAGCTTTCTGACAAATATCTGTTTCTGATCCTCCAGTGACACTTCCTCCTTTGTATGTAAACATGGATTAATATGAATTTCATCCATTTGTAAAACAACAAGTTTCTCATGTTCTTTTAAGTGTGCTAAATTTATTTGAATATATTCTAACGAGTTTGTACGAATATCATTCATCGATCTTTGATTGATCACTTTTTGTAAATTCCTAAAATGGGGAATATTAATTAAATCATAATCATATATTTGTTTATATGCTGATGAGGACTGCATAAATAATTTCAAACACCATAACAGTGTTTGATTACTGTATCTAAAGGCATTCTTTTTTTGAATAAGTAACTGTAACTGCTCAATTATAAATGTAATTTTTCTCATCTTGTTATCGGAAATTAATTCTTCTTGAACTATATATTTCAGAGTGTCGCACACATTATTAAGGAGATATTTCAGAGTATCGCTGCTCTCAGGAGAATCTGAAATGGTTTTAAGCTCATCTAAGCTGCTGTTTATCTGGGAGAAAGAATTTAAAATGGAAATATTATTTAATGTAGAAAGGCGAACAATCCTGTCATTATTATAAGCAGTGGCAGAAAGTTGTGTATCTATTTTCAATGAAGCTTTTATTCTGGGTATAGGAGTATCGACGATTTGAGAAATTAAAAGATAATTTTCTGAAAATGTAACTTGCCAATTTTGTTCTTCGAACAATTTTATTTTCATTCGCAACATATCTTTTAGCTGATCAAAAGTTTCAAATGTATTTTCTTTAAGAAAAATTTCATGTGCTTTTTTACTTTCATTAATAGCCATATTCAACAAACGCTCTTCTTGGTCGTCTAAATTTTTTCGCTGCTTCGGAGGTTCATGCGATAAATATTTAGGGCAATTTGGGAAAATAATTGGCACTGCTCCTTCCTTTAATTTTGGACGTTCCCTTTTGCATGTCAGAATAGTCCCATCATCTTTTTTGATGCTCTCAATACGAATTATATCATTTGGATCAAAATGTTTTTCACAAACTACGGCACATTTTCCTGGATTATAATCTTTCCTGGGAATATTTTTTAACCATTTTGCTTTTAAAATGGGGTCCTTTGGAAACGAGAAACACGATACTCTTTCTTTGCTACTCCGATAATTCGACGTGCAGTTACTAACAACACACATATTAGGCATTTTGAAAATTGAGTCTTACCTCCAAATGGTATCCAAAACTGCACAATTCTTGTAAAAAAATAGCAAAATATAAACGTAAAATAATAATATTTAACGAAAATCAAGACTTTAGCGACCACGTGGATAAAAGCATGCTCCTATCAACTCTAGCACCTAGCAGGTACTAACAGGTGCGTAGGTCAGCAGGTTCTTCCTTCCCTAGCACTGCTATCGTGACGTCACAAATACCGCGCCAGAGCCCTATTGTCCGAGATAGCCGTGGTTGGGTTCGATCGCAAGCAGCTTCCGCTTTTCCAAAACCACGTGAGCGTTACTTCCGTCAGAAAAAAATATCTGAGTTACTCTCTAGTTGCGCCTAAAGAAGTTTTACTTCAAAACTCAAAATTGTAAATGATCGCATAGTTTATCAATTTTACTTAGTGCCAATTTATTTAGTGGTACGTAGTGCCACTACTATTTCAGCAATATTAGTCCAGTGCTTATCGTTTTCTGGATGTATGAATTTAAAACAGTCAGCTTTTTCCCCCTTAGGTCAGGTCGTTCACAAGCATTTCATCATTGTTAATCTTACTAATGATACCGATGTAATGGAACACTTTCCGCTTTCGCGCAAATTTAACTAAAACTAAGTCGCTTATAATTAAATTTTTTGAACTTCTCTTGGATATTGCACCATTAAACTGAGTTGATGAGTTATGTAAAAACATGCTACTATCTACAGATATGTGTGAAATTTTACACAGTTCATATTGTTAGGCTATTAATATTTTTTTCGGCCTACATTAAATTACAGGCCTAATTAATTTTCAACAACTTTTAGTCATGATTTACATCTAAAATAATTTTTTTAAAATAAAATAATAACTGGTTTACTGTCTGTTCAGCTGTCCCATTAGACCCCACAATATAAGAATTCAAAAACTCAAGTATAGAAAACCACATGTTCTATCACACAATACGTGATTTATATTATCATAATCTGTATGATATCGAACAGTCGGACACACTGATAGATCTCCTTGATCTATCTTGAAGGATCTTTCCAGTAATTAAGTTATTTTAAATGATTAAAAAATGCAATCTATATAAATAATACTAGACTTTTGTCTATACATTACTTGGAATTCAAAAATTTTGCAATTTCTATCTGCTGTAAGCACTCTAGGAATCCAGTACGACCCCCCCCCCCCAAAAAAAAAAAAAAAAAAAAAAAAAAAAAAAAGTTTGTGTCATTCTGTCGTTTTGACACTCTGCCATTCTGCCCGTGACGCTTTTTTTTTTTTTTTTTTTTTTTTTTTTTTTTTCTCGTGCATCACGTAAAAACGACTAAAAAGCGAATGAAATGAAATTTGGTTACATAATAGGTGGCACTCCACTTAAAATATAGGCTTCGAATTTTTTAAAAATCTTGATTAGATTTTGAGATTTCGCGAAAATTGCTGCAAAATGCGTAAATTTTTGTTCCAGCATCACGAAATAAAGAATAGAGGGAATGAAAAGAAATTTGGTGACATGATAGGCGGCCATTCAACTCAACCTAAAGCGTCAAATTTTTTTAAAATGTTGATTTGATTTTGAGATTTTGCGAAAATCATTTCAAACTGCTTACATTTATGTTCGCGCATCACGTAAAAATTACTGAAGCGAATGAAATGAAACTGAGTGACATGATAGGTGTCACCAGGCCCAGACTGGCACGGAGGGGCCCGCCCGTCTCAAGAGAAGGGGGGCCCGGGTTATTGTACAACCGATAAATAATAGGATGTGTTAACTTTCGGGGTATGGGGGAGGTATGGTGTTATTATTAATTATGATTGATAATTAATGCATTAATAAAATATTGATCTATTAATTTATACGCGTCATTCATATTAATTAATCCCTTGTTCATTCGGGAACCCTCACTCAAAAAATTTTGAGAACTACATTTAAAATGAAGTGTTTTTGAAGCCTTCTGGGGCGCAAATGCAGCTAGCTGCAAAAAACATTTTGTGTGTCAAATTTCATTCAAGTGCTATCAGTATAGCACTTTTTTAAAAATTTTCTTTCTTTTTTCTGTTTGGGGGCCCATCCGTCTGCAAACAGTCGGACACACTGGCCAGTCCGGGCCTGGTGGTCACTTAACTAAAACTATAGGTGTCGAATTGTTTAAAAATGTTGTTTAGATTTTGAGATTATGCAAAAGTTGTTCAAAATATGAAAATATTTATCGATTACGTATAAACTACTAAAGCGAGTGAAATAAAATTTAGTATCGTCACTGGTGGTCACTTGAACTCTTCGCGCCAGAGTTTTTAATTTTTTTTTTAATAGATTTTGCGATTTTGTTAAAATTCAGTACATGTTTGCGCTATTCCTGAAAAATGGGAATGGGATAGAATAAAATTTGAAATTATGTTAGAAGCAAGTTAATTTGAACTCCAGATGCGAAAACAGTTTTAAATATTTCATAGATTTTGGGATTTTGCGAAAATCGTATAAATGGTTGTTCTCGCATTGCTTAAAAATGGGTTATGAGAATACAATGAAGTTTATCAACATGATCAGCAACGGCTAAAACAACAAACATCGGAAATTTTTTAAAAAATTTAAATATATTTTTTAAATGTTTATTTGCTTTTTTAGATTTTGTGAAGGTTGCGCAAAATATTTTCGAGGTATAATGTTAAAATATCTACAATGAATCAAACAAAATTTAGTTACATGTTAGGAATGACCTCTTAACTTTAAAAAACCATTCAAACAGAATAAAATTTAATTTTTAAAAATAGAAAGATGTTCACTATAGTAGTCAAATTTACTGATCACTTTGTTACTCCCAAAACAATACTCAGAAGATGCATTTTCGCTTTCTATACTATTGCTAATATACTATTTCCATTCTTTATACACCTGCAACGCTGACGAAGATTCAAGCTTTTTGAAATTTTACATTATGTATACTAACCCGTCAACTTCAGCTAGTTAAATATTTTATATTTAAAAATTAAAATGCTTTGATGTGCTAGAAATAACAATGATTTCTCAGGCTTAATACTTAACTCTAATGGTTGACCTGTTATTGTTCGAAGATGTAGTATTACTGTACCCATTCTGTGGTATACAAACTTTTCATAGAAATATTTTATTTTGCCCACCCGATTATCTTGCGTCCCATTAGCACCCAGTCTCCTTTACACGTTTTGAGGTCTTTTGAATTCATTTATGCTGCTTTTGCGAGATGTTGTGTGTATGCATGTGTGTATATGTGATTGAACACGATAGCTCCAACCAAATTTCTTTCGATTGAGCTCAAATTAAGGTGACCAGATTTTTGTAGTCAGAATCGGGGACATGTCCCCGATTCTGACAACAGAAATGGGGACATTTATAATTAATGCAATAATTAACAGTAATTTAATTGACAAACAATGCAATAATTAAAAATTGTCTCCAGTTCCATTTTTACATTCTGGGGACAATTTGAAAAACGTCCTGAAAATGGGGACGTTTGGTCACCTTAGCTCAAATTCGTATGTCTACAGGGTGTCCACCGGCGACTAAGGGACCGATTCAAACGAAACGCGATCGGTCGTCTCCAAATCGCTTTTACAAGCGATCGCAAAAGTGTATTCAAAGTGAAACAAAATAGGCGATCGAACTTACAGGTTTGCTAGATCGAAACTTTATCGCCAGAGAGTGAAAACGCAACTTCCGGTGACGTAGAAAGTCTCTTAACCAATAAAATCGGCCAATACGCTGTTAACCAATAAAATCGCATCTTTCTCTGGAAAATTTTTTTAACTTAATGGCGACGACTAACTGTTTATTTTTTTATGTTTGAGCTGCAACGGACAACAGGCTGTGTCTTAATTTTTTTCCTCAACATTATTGTAGGTTAATGTTTTAAAATTTTAACTGGTTTAGGTTAATATTTTTGGTATGTTTATAATCATGGAAATACATTTTTAATTTATGAAGATTTTTTTAGAAAATTATTAATAATAGTATAGGAGTATATAATTGTTCTCTAGTTTGCCTACTACATTTTATTTTTCTGTAGCAGAGAAACTGTTTATAATTATAATGGAGGGGTCCCAGACAGCACAGCAAACTTGCAGCAAGCTTGATTTATCAAGTCAATACGCTTGAAAATTCCAAGCGTGTAAGCTTGATGCAAGCTTGAATCAAGTGTTTTAGTTTACACTTGCCCAGCTTGCATTAAGCTTGACATTTCAAGCTTAAAAAATTTTCCAAAAAAAAAGAATTCTAAATACACGGGGCGCCCGCTGGCTAACGCGCCCACATAATTTATTTTTCCACGCATTTTCCCCCTCTACGCTGAAATTTCAATTTAATTTAATCTGTTTCCATCGAGTGTTCGTGGCTGGAATACAACCCGGGCCCTTTGGCTTAGCAGTCGAGCACGCTATCCATTCAGCCACCGGAGCCTTGTGCAGCTATGACTAAAGTTTGAAGTGACTTACCACGCTGTTTTCTCGCCAGATTGAGCAATGATAGTGTGTAGTGGGCAATGTGTTATTTGTTTCTTTTATTTTTCCATGGGATGCATCAAAATTAAAATAATGTTATGTGTGATTTAGAGACTCTACTAATAGGGAAATAAACATAATATAAACTTTAGAGCAGCACACGTTTTAAAACTTTCAGTACCGCAACACTCATGAGCAATACTGATGGCCAAAATAGAGACAAACGACTGATTTTGAAATCAATTTCGTAGTATAATTGTATTTTATTTTGAAGAATTTCCATATTTGAAAATATAGAATGGGTTTACTTAACACAAATTTTGTGTTAAGTAATCTGAAATGAAAGAAACAGATAGTTAAACGTTACTTCCAAATGCTATATCACAGTTGCTAACATGTATGGAATACAAACACTTTAGTCATTTTTGTAAATATTTCTTAAAATAACAAATAATTGAAAAATTTTGCTATTTTTTAACGCTAAAAATTCTCTTTACAAATGTGGTTATTTTCCTACATATTGGTATGCTATATCGATATAGAGCATTTCGGAGAATTAAAAATAAGTTTAAATTAATTTATACAAATGTAAATTTGAATTATTTTCATTGTTCATACTTTATAATTAAAAAAATTATTTAACTTCTGAATTTTTTTTTTTATCCTTTGTAATTTTATTTTAAAATTACAAAAGTGTAAGATGTAAGATTTTTGGGCCCTAAAATCTGTAGGCCCTGGGCAGTTGCCCCGTTTGCCTTGCCGGTAATATGGCACTGGTAATAAAATAAAACACATCTTTTACGAACTTTCAGCAAATTTGAGGACGCTAGACAATTAATGTCCATTCTCTTTCACAGATGGCGCCATCACTGCGCACTTTGCAAGCTAAAATCCAGCTTAAGCCAACCTTGCATTTCCAAGCCAAATGTCAAGCTTGATTTAAGCTTATGTGCTGTCTGGGGTAGAAATACTATATATTTTATGTTCTGATTTATAATTAACAATCAAAGACATCCTTAATATAATGGTATGAATATTTGTATTTGTTTAGGGAGGTTGCTAGGATGCTTATTTTAGCGAGAAATTATTCGTTATTCATGTATTTTTTCGCGCTGTTTCAAACATCAAATGTACCGAGCAATAAACGATTTAAAATAAGGACTATAGATGGCGCCTGCATCGTAGTGTCTGCTTGAGTGGAACTCAAAGGCCGACAGAAAATAAACCCTACAGAAATTCTGTTCTGCGAGAAAATTCAGCTTTCCGCAGGCCCAAATCTTTTGCAGAATTCCCTGTCTGATAATTCCAACGGATTGCTTCGTAATTTTAAATAACGAGTCTTTGTTGTTGTTGTAATCTTCTTATCAACAATACGTCCGCCATGTTCTCGAAAACGATCGCTTTTGAAAAAGCGATAGCAAAACACCGATCGCAGTGTCACGTGATCCAAAAGCGATAGACAGGTTTCACTTGAATAGGAAACATAGGAATCAGCCGAAAATTTTCGCGATCGCAACGGAAAACGATAGAACTCGGTTTCGTTTGAATCGGGCCCTAAAAAAGCGACTTTTGCTACTACCGTAATTTATGGAAGAAACGCCGCGGCGTTTATGAGTTTAAAAGTTAAAAAATAGTAAGTGCGGCATTTACAATATCTTTAATTTTTTTTAGCCGATCTTCAACGAAAAATCGAAAAATTCGTTTAGTGATAATTTTCTCAAACGATGGCGCCACCACGGACACGTACTCTTTAGGGTGCACAGGTCACAGCGTAGCGAATCAGAATACGAGCCCCATAGAAAAGAGGTTTGATCTTTGATCCAGTTTTGGAGAAAGTCAGAGCGCCCTGAGATGCGTGCATGTCCCGTGCTCTGAAGTGGATGGCTACATCCAACCGATGTCTCCTCAATTAAGTAAAAAGAAAAAAAAAATAGAAGTAGATTTTTTACATCTATATTTTAGAACTATAATTAAATTTTAATGAAGTTTTGAATATATATTTTGAAGGGTTAAAGTTCTGTAAAATACTGCAAAAGTGCACTACCCTCTATTAAATGCACCCGTTTTTCACATGAATCTCTATTGTTTTTAAAATACTGAATTTCAGCCAAAATTAGTCTATGTTGCGCCCGGGGCGAGTTTAACCCTCCCCCCCCCCAAAAAAAAAAATAAAATAAAAATAAAGTTAGTCTAAAAGTTTTTTTTTTTTTCGCCGTGCGGCTTTGCGCTCTGTGCTGTGCAGGAGCACTCTATCGAATAAACACTGCCAACTAATTGGTATGCTCAAGAAATACTTTTAAAATAAATCCATATGTTATAAAATATCAAAATAATAAATAAATAGAACGATCAAGAGTTGTTACACAACATTCAGTTTAAAACAACAATTTGCTGAAGCAAGCTCATTACGTAATTCAACAGCTGGCCATCCGCGGGGGGGGGGGAATGTTTACTTTTAACTGGAGCCTCTTCTCACACATCGATTGCTGTTTTCATTTTAATGGCGCCTGGTAGTCTGTCCTAACTTTGTGCGGATGCAAGAAGGTTTTTAGAAGTTATTTTTTTATTTCTATAAATTCGCCTTTGTGAATATAAACATTGATATCTGATTACTTGAAAATAGAAATCGTAAGCTTCGTAAAATAGCGGTAAATACTTTAAAACATTCTATGGGAAGGGGGAGAAAAAAGGAGATTTTTTTTTTTTTTACCGTTTATCCAATTTCTCTCGAAATATATCCGATCAACTTAATAGCTTTTCTAATAAATTAGGTCTAATAAGTAATGCAACATATTTTTTATTTATTTATTTTTTTGTTAATTAAGAAAATATTGAATTTTATCTGGCACTGACTTCTATTGACCACGATCACAACCCCCCCCCCTCACGAATGATCGCGGCTGCGGCGTTTCTGATGATTTTCTAGCTAACTAAGCTCATTTTCGTGGGTGCGGCGTTTCTTCCATAAATTACGGTAATTTAAAGATAATTCGAATTGCACGACTTTCTTGAATAAAATTGTCATTTTCAAACTATTTTCAAGTTTTTGGCTTCTTGTAGCTTACTCCCGGCTACCTGTTTGAAAATCAGATTTTGGTTTTTGTCAACCCCCTTTTCTTTTCACAATTGCTATTGGTCGTTCATCAAACAGTCTAATCAGGTTTTTTAACTGTACAATAAAAATGAATGTACTATATGCTCTGTTATATAAAGCATGAAGTTTTTTAATTTCTTATGCATGTTTATTTTTTATCTACAAAATTATGTAAAAATGCTATTTTTTTGGCAGCTAAAATTAAGAAAATGGCTTCTAAACTGGCGACTTTTTCATGTCGGTCAGGCTACCAATGATACTTTTTTCACCTCCTGACATAGGTGGACACCCTGTATATATTATAGACCACCTGTATTGATTTTGGTGTGCATAGGACTTTTTTACAGGGTTACGAAAAAGATTTCTTTTACATTATGGTCTGTGGATAGAAATTCTTGAAAGTGCACTAGGATCTAAAGGCCTGTTTTCACTTGTGTCTTTACTGCTTCAAATGTCGTAACTCGATGGAATTCCGTTTCCACTAGCTTTTGTTATATCCTTTAAATCTTATGTTTCCTCCTATTGCTACTAGCGATTTCGCACATGCATGTTTAAACTTTATCTTACTGTTTCCCGTTTTTCTTTAAAATATATCTCCATTTGTTATGTTATTTTTAAATGAGTAGAATTTCGTAAATCTGGACTTTTCAATTTATGGAATTTCAAATATCAGGACGAAATTACCTTAAAATGACAATAAATCGGTATTCGAACGAAAATGTTTTTAAGATTTTATAAGTGTTTAAAAGGATGATATCTTTTTATTGTGTAATTTCTCAGTAAACGCGTTTGATTTTTAATAAATTTTTCTATTCTCCCCCCCCCCCCCCCAAAAAAAAGTAAATCGTTTTTTCTTAACTTTGATTATAATGATTTTTTTAATAATTAATACTGCATGATTTCTATAATCTGGATATTTCTATTATAAAATCGATAAAGTCCCGGCGATTTTGAATTTGAAAAATTCTACTGTATTTACTGGGTATTCTACTGTATTTACTGTCACTGTATTGACTCGGGAGAAATTTGAGTCCGTTAACGGTCATTTCACAAAATATTTTATCTGAAAAACGGACCCTTCACAATATTTTTCATTTTAAAAGCGTACCCTTAAATTCCTATGAAAAGCAGATTCTTCACAAATCTGGGTTTATTTCCAAAATTAATTTCTTACAAATCGTAGTTATATAAATCTGCACACATGAAAAACGTAGTATAAAGGTTTTAAGTATAAAAATCTGTAGATGTTTATGTACAGCTGCGGAAAAAAAAAAGGCCCACTTGCTCTTTATTTCGCCATCGTTCGTCGTATAGCAAAGTTATATATACCATTTGTTTGCAAATAACGCGTACTTTAATTTACTATTCATTTAATTTGCATAAGGGGCCGTCTTCATATTTAATTCTGCATCAACTTCGTTTTTCTCAATGGCAACCCCATATTTTGACTTTATTAAACGAAAGAAAACCTTCAAATTACCCTAAATATAAATTTTCACCAATTTTCTACGATAATTTCCGGAGATATTGCAAATTCATTTTTGCGCGTTTTTAAGGGACTTTCTGCAAATTGAAAAACACTATTTGTAGGTTCCGAACTTTTCGTCTTTCATTTATTTTGCTCGCGAGAATTAAAAGAAATTAATATTATTTTCAAGGAAAATATTGTTCCCATCTCTCTTAAAGTTTTTTGTACTGAGAATATCAAGGGTAGAATAGAATATTTAGTCTGTGGTCCAAATGACCTGTGAGTTCATAACTTCCTTGGTTCGTACACATGATTTAAGGGAAAAATGCAAAATGACTGCTAAGGATTGTGAAAATCTTTGTAATTTTGAAATTGTTATTCAGTGTTTCCCTTGATGTTTCTCTTAGACAGCTGAAATGTTGGCAGGAGTTACAGGCTGCTCCCTGCTCTTCTGACTACAAGCATGAATATTGCTCGACTCAGCTATGGCCGAACTTAAAAAATGGTTTCATGATTGAAAATTTATTTGTTTGAATTTCATGTAAAAAACGCAATTACTTTTTTGCCGACTCAATATTATCACTGTGTTTGTTATTTCACTTTCTTCATTTAATACTATCGCCTGCAATGTGCAATATTCTTAAGACTTTTGGCGGTATTTTAATTTATAGTTAGATGAAATTTTTTTTACAGAAAAACGTGATTTTGAATGTTTGATAAAGTATGGGGAATTCCAAAGACCTAATGTTTCCGATATTAAAAAAGGTCACATTCATGCCTGGAAAGTTGAGGATGTTAGTTTTTCAGAAATAGGACGTTGTATTAGAAGACATGCATCTACTGCATCTAATTCTACTCTAGAAGAGGAGTGCAACAATTCTTTACCTTTTTTGGATGTTCTTGTTTCTAGGAATCCTGACGGTTTCTCTACTTCTGTTTTCCGCAAGCCCTTTTCTATATCTTTACCTCCTCATGCCCTATTTAATCATCCTTACCAGCAAAAACTTTCTGCTTTTTACACTTATGTGTTTCGTGCTATCAAAATTTGCTCTGATTCTTCTTCTCTTAATAATGAAATTAGTTACTTAAAATCCTTAGCTGTTTCTCGTGGTTTTAGCCCCTCTATTATTGATAATGCTGTTTCTAAATTTAATAAGCCTAATTCTTCTACTAATACTATTAATTTTCACAACGAATTAATTGTACTACCTTTCTTTTCACCTTTATGCTACAAAATTTCTAAACTTCTCAAAAATTTTGGTTTCAAAGTCATTTTTAAACCTGTTAATAAACTTAAATTTTCTTCCCTTAAAGATCCTATTCCTACTGAGAACCGTTGGGGTGTTTATTATATTCCTTGTGATTCTTGTGATTTGGGCTATATTGGTCAGACCAGAAGAGCTCTCAAATTTAGGCTCAAAGAGCATGAGAGATATGTCTCTAAGCACGAACTCTCCAAATCTTCTATTGCCTCACATTGTTGGAATTCCAATCATCGATTTCAGTTTTCTAAGGCTAAGATTTTGTGCACTCCTCAGTCTTTGTCCCATCTGGATTTTTTGGAAGGTTTTTCCATTACCCAGCACTTAGATCGTCTTGTGAACGATGGTTCTTCCGTTCCTTTCGTTCATTCTGCTTGGAAGTTGCTGTTGTAAGGTTCTTTTCACTTTCTTCGTCTACCCCCCCCTTTTTTTCCCGCCCTGTTTCTTTAATGTGTATGTACGTGTGTTACTGTCTTTCTTTTTCGTTTTTATTAAAAAAAAATAATTATTTATATATATATTTATTGTGCTGTCCTGTTCGTGGTTTAAAAATAAAAAAATAAAAAATAAAATAAAATAAAAATACGTGTGCTATTTGTTTTTTGTTTGTTTGTTCTGTTTTCTCTTTTTTTTGTGTGTGTGTTTGTACTTGTGTGTTCCCTTTTTTATTATTTTTCTTTATTCCTTTTTTATTTCTGTATTTTTTGTGCTTCTTTCCTTTCCTTTTTATCCCCTTTTTTTAATTTTTTTCTCCCCTCTCCGTGGTTTTGTTCGACTTTTCTTTGCCCCTTGTAGCAACATCTTGCTTGTTTTTCTCTTTTCAGTTCCCTGTGTTCTTTACGTCGAAGGGCTTGGACTGAAGAAGTTCAAAACAATTTTTGAACGAAACGCGTATCCTCTTTCCTTTTACTTCTTATGTGTGTTTTTTACAAAGTTTTTAATTACTTTATCTAATTCTATAGCTGGAAAATATTTTATTTGGGGGAATATGGTAGCGGACGCAACAATACACGCTTTATAGAATCCCCAACAAACTGTAAAAACCTTTAATTTATTTGCTTCAAAATTTGATATTTTTAATACTGGTATCTTTTACTGTGTTTTTGCACAAAATAAAACTAATTTACATTTATTTTATGCAATTTTCAGAAAAATTTCACTTAATAAATTTATATATGGTCCCTTAACTCATGGAAATAACACATTTTATTTAATATAAATTAAACTACTGAACGTAAAAATTTGAAATTTTGCACAGCCATGTTGTATTAATTTCTGCATCTATTTCCATCGAAATTTGGCTAGGTCGCTATTCATAATTTTTTTTGAATATTAATTTAATAATTCATAATTCATATTAATGATTTATTAAAAATCATCATTAAATTATGTTTGGGTCGTTTAGTTCTAATAGTACGAATAAAAATCAGCTTCTTACTACCAATATTATATGAGATATGAATTGAAGTATGAAAAAATATTTTAACATAGGGGGAGGGGGATTTTGGGTTCTCATAACTCAATCATTTTCTGTCCAAATTTATTGAAAATTGGTGTCCGGGGTTAAAATGAGCTAAATTTTTGAAATATGAAGTGAAATCTAGGGGTTGCTATTGAGAAAAAAAAAGTTGGTGCGAATTTTAATATGTAGATGGTCCCTTATGCAATTTTTATGCATAGCAAATTAAAGTGTGCATCAATCGTAAACGATTGGTATCTGTAACTTTGCTGTGCGACGAACGACGGCCGAAAAATGTACAAGTGGGTCTTTTTTTTTTTCCGCAGCTGTACATGCACACATGCATAGTTTTCAAATTCAAATTTGTATAATTGTATATTTTTTTACAAATTCACGAAAAGAGGATTCTAGCTAGAAAAAACCTGATTTAATACTAATTTCAGATTCACAAAATCATGAGGGAATTTTTCACAAAAACAGGACCATGTCTGAAAAGTCTGGATAGATCCCTGATTTATTTAAGGTACTTTTTCAGTTAGCACATATTATGTTTTTTAGGATGATTAAAAAAAAAAAAAAAACTGGTGTCAATGATACCCATAAATTAGAAGCTTTAAAATACAAGTCAATTGAGCTGTTTTTGGTAGATTTAAAAGGCAGCCATATTTTCGATAAATTTAAGTACTGCAACCGCATGCTGTCTTTCACCAAGAAGTAATTAAAAATAGAATATTAATATCTGCTTTTTGTGTATTTAGTAAATTTAAAAAATACATTATATCATTAATTTAATTTCAGTTATCTCTAACATACACTAAAAGAATATAACTACAGTAGGCTCCCTTTTAACCTGCCTAAATGGGACTGGGGGTAAGCCGGTTAAGCGAAATGCCGGATAAAGCGGAGGATGGAAATAAATGTCATTTTGTTGATGGCATACTATATGATGCTCTATAATAATGCTTTATAGTAAATATGTTAATTTATTACAAAAGTTTTACATATTATTAAGATAATAATTTAAAATAAAATAAAAAGAATAATTTTTTATCTTCTGAAGACTGGAAGTTCGAGGACTTACTGCATACCTTCACATTTTTTTTTGAAGCATCACATCGATGAAGGAAACCGATACTTGTATTGTAAGCACGAATATAAAAATAAACAATTACGAAATCTTCAATTTTTTGTACTTTATTAAACCTTATTACTCTAGTTGCTGTGTATGAGTCAATTACGGTCGGTTAAAGCGGAGATCCGGTTTCAAAAAAGGTTGTTGTGTGGATGACATATGAAGGACAGACAGACAATCATTCCAGTTTAAAATTTATGTATAAGTTTTTACAATATTAATCTTTTTTTTAGGCTCTACGGTGTGACATCTTGAAAGACGTTGACTCTAAACTTTTTAAAGCCATGGATGGCCTTGTCATGGAGCTTGAAGTAAAACAAAGAAAATCGCAAAATGGCACAAAAACTAAGTCTATAAATTCCAAGTATGCTTTTTTTTAGTATAATTTTTCCACCTTTTATTTTTTAAATTTCTCATTAGTTGGAAAGTGTTAAAAGAAAATACTTGTTTTTATTTGTGGGTTCAGTATCCTACCAGCCTTCAAAACAATATCAATTGTGATTACTTTTCTTTTTCAGATGGAGGCTACAATTAGATTACAGTAATCCGGAATATTAATTTTTTCAATTACAATTACAGTAGACTTCCTCTAAACTGGCGTAAGTGGGATTGGGGGTGAACCGGTTAAACCAAAATCTGGTTAAAGTGGAGAATGAAATAAAATCATTATTTATTTATTTGAGTGATGGAATTGCATTATATAATAAATGCTTTAATTTATTACCAAAGTTTCATATACCATTTGGAAAAAGGTTTTAAAAACATCAGATTTTTTTTTTTTTTTTCTCTGCTGAAGACCGAAAATTCGGCAACTTCTTTTTAAAGCATAACATCGATGGAGGAAGCTGATGCTTGTTTGTTTTGCATAGAATGGCATAAAGCCTTTTCCCAGTGCTTTTGTCCTATCTGAATGTTATATGATGGAGGTCGATGTCGGTCATTGCCGGAAATTTTCAATTTATTTTTGTATTTTTTGAAACTTTTTTAATTAATTCAAATATGGCCGGTTAAAGTGGAGATCCGTTAAAAGGAAGCCAGTTAAGGAGTCTACTGTAGTTTAAAATAATCACACCAATAAAAACTTCTGATTATGATTATGCTTGGTGGGATTACAATTAAATTACAAGATATTTTTTGTGAACATTCATAGCTTTTTAACTGTACAATTCTTATGCAGGGAACAGAACTAATTAACTAAAAACATTCAAAAGTAACTGGTGTTTAAAATATAAAATAATTTAAACTTATAGTAAATATACACATATAGAAGTAAATTAACACACATAGACGGATCCTTGAATACAGGTTTAACCTGTTTAAGCAATTCCCTTTAATAATGGAACAGCTTTTTTTTTTCAAGGAGAACAGAAAGGAGATTTTTCTCCTTTCTGTTACCAACATTGTTATCCCCTCCCACAGATCTTGGAATGCCTTGCTGGGTCTAGAGAGGACCTACAAGAGGAAAAGGAAGCAACGCTAAACAAAGAAAGGATAACTTTTGACTTTATGGTTTTGCAGCAGTAGGAACGAACATATTGAATCATGTTTCAGCGATTTTTCAGCATTTTGAATAGACTGTCAAAAGCAGGAGCCTTGAGAAATTTAATGAAGACTTCACACACAGTTTAATAAGTCTCTTTTGGCTATCTTCATTTGACGTAAAAACTAAAACTGAATGAATGTAATCATGTAATCATCTCAAGTGATTATGATTGTAGGATGCTTAAATTATGACTATACTGTGATCATATAATCATAATCTAGAAATATAATTTTCTAGATTACGATTACAGAGGGAATTAAGCTCTCAGATTCTGATTACATCAGGTTATCTGCAAAGCCGTAGCCAGAAAAAAAAATTCGCGGAGGAGGAATATGTAGCACTAAAATTTTTTCCCCTATAATTGATCTCTAGAGTCTACTGCAAATAGAAGGTTACTAATTCATAGACTAAAATTTCAGAGGGGGAAGGGGGTGGAATCAAAGCATCATGTTCCCTCCCACCTGAATAGTGCCTTGAATGTACATCAAATTAAATTCTAGGTTATGACTAGATTACCTCCATGCAGAGTGTAGGTAAATGTGTTAAATAATTTCTGTACAAAATGTGACAGCATTTTAAGTATAACGTTTAGGAATCAAGAAAGAAGACAAAATTTGCTATTTAGTTTTACAATACGTTAGAACTTTTGAGGAAAATTGAAAATTAATGAGTGCACAGTATTATTTTTGGAGAAAATTCTGCATTTTTTTAAAAAGTACAATTATGACTAATTTGTTTTTTTTAAAGTACTTGGCACCAAGCGTGAAATGTTGCTTAGTTTTATACTGATTTATTAATTGCAGTCTGTATTGATAATAGCAATTAAATTCACACCTGTTTTTTTAAATAACAACTTTACAAATGCATTTTGTCTAATATTGTGAAGAATTATTTAACTTTTTTTTTTATTAAAGTGCTGTTGTTAATTTACCTGCTTATTATATATTTATTTCTAACTGATATTTCAGGCCTGTAGAAAAACCAAAAGAGTTACCTCCTAAGGAATTTTTAATGAGGAACTCAACATTAACGTGAGTAATTTAACTGTTCAATTCTTTCTAAGCTCATATGATGTGAAAAGTTTTACTAGTTTGGTAATGTGAACCAATAAATGTTTTTAAAATCCTTCTTTTATGATATTCAGTTTCTTTTAGCTTTATAATTAGTATAATGTAAAATTATTTTAAAGTGTTCTTGGAATTTTTTGGTCATAGCATTTGCTTCATTAATTTATTCTACTATAAGTAGTATTCATCTTTGATATTTTTCAAAGTCTGTCATTCCCTGTCCACCTTTTATTTATTTATTTATTAGCACTCGGGTGCTATTTCTTTCAAGCACGGGATTTTGTCTACGCGGCACGCCATGGTCACTTTTCCGTTTGATTCATGTTTTCTGCAGAGTGATTTGATATTGCTAACGGAAATATGGACTATCCCTTCAGATGATTTTCAAGTACCAGGATTCACTTTGGTCGAACGGATAGACAGGGGTTTCCAAAACATAAAGTCATCTGGAGTTGCTAACGGAAACATGGACTATCCCTTCAGATGATTTTCAAATACCAGGATTCACTTTGGTAACAGTAAAAAACACTCAATTTACTGGTGTTAAACGATAAAGTAAATAAAAAACTTTGTAAAAAACACACATAAGAAGTTATAGGTAAGAAGATATGCACGTTTTGGTCAAAAATTGTTTTGACCTTTATCAGGATTCACTTTGCTCGAATGGATAGATAGTGGTTTCCAAAACAGAAAGCCATCTGGAGTTATGATTTTTATAGAGGAAAACTTTATAAAAAGAATATGAAACACTTTACCCGTGCCTACACAAGCCAGATCAATGGTGTTCAAATGGTCATTGCATATATTAAAGATAAAGTGAGATTTGCAGTTACATACGCTTCTTATGAAGATAAATTAGATGCTATATTCAAAACGTTGCTGGAGGAGGATGATTGTAAAACTGTTTTAGTAGGAGATTTTAACATAGAATTGAATTCTAATCAAGGATCCGATTTCATAACTGAAATGGATACTTTAGATTTTCCAATGCACACTAATCCAAAACATTTCATCACTAGGGGCGAAACAACAATTGATGAAATTTTCAGCAACAAAATTATGCGAACAGGAGTCTATATGAGCACTTACAGTTATCATTTTCCTCTATATGGCATAATTGATGGAATAGATTAAAAAAAAACTGAAATTCTTCCAGCCGAGTACGTAAATAAAATCTGGAAGAATTTTAGATTTTTTATTTGTATATTAGCAGGGGTTGATCTAGACATTTTTTTCAGGGTCCAACATTTTTGTGAAAATAGCTTTTCTTTTTTTTTAATTTCAGTACTTAATTTGGTGAATTTCAGTACTTATTTGTGTGAATTTTCATATTAATTTTTCAAAGTCACCTTTTTTGTTAAAATAATTGATAAAACAGATTAAAATGTTGGTAAAATGCCATTCAAAGGACGTTTTAATAGATTTCTTTTTTGTGAAGGGGCCATTTTAATCGATTCTAATTTTGTGAAGGCCCCACAAAATGGACCCAGTTTTCGTTTGCATCGATCCCTGATTAGTGCGTATGCACCCTGCTCTTTTTTCTTTAGTGCTGGTTAACCCTGCTGTTTATAGAAAAGAAAGTATCATTATTTTTAAATCGGAAAACCATAGGTGTAACTTATTAAAGGCAAAGGGAGAGGCAATCACTCACTCTCCTCCCCCCCCCCCCCTTGATGAAGAAATTCAGATATCACCTATTTGAAAATAGTATTTACTTCAATAGGAAGCATTTTGCCCCTCCAATTTTACATGTCAATTTGTGCCAATAGGAAAAATATAGTTTTGTTAGTTTTTTTTTTTTTTAACATGGTGTAAGCTGCTCCATTCTGCATGCAAACAAACCCAACCAAAATTTTTCATCTGCATCTTATTACCAGATACTTAGAACTGAAAGTTTAACATGGATATTTTAAACCATTGTCAGTTGTGGGGGGCGTACAAGATCGTATAGCAGGGTATCCACCGGCTACTAAAAAGGTGACTTTGTTACTACTTTATAGATTAGGTGCTTGGGCAACTTTTTTGATAAAAAAGCATAATTTTCATACTATTTTCAAGTTTTCGGCTACTTGTACCTTACTCCAGACGACTAATTTATAAAACTGATTTCAGTTTTTGACAACTCCCTTTTCTTTTCAAAGTTGCTCTATTGGTCGTTCGTCAAACATTCTAATCTGTTCTTTTAAATCATGCTATAAAAATAAATGTGCTATATGCTCTGTTATCTAACGCATGAAGTGTTTTTAAGTTATCATTTTACTCCTTCTTAAATGAAGCTACATGGCGTTTGTTTATTTCTTAACTATAAAGTCATGCAAAAGTGGAACTAATATTGGAAACTAAAATTAAGAAAAGGCCTACTAAACAAGTGACTTTTTTATGTTGGTGAGGTTATTACCCAGACAGCACATAAGCTCAAATCAAGCTTGACATTTCAAATCAAGCTTGACGTATTAACCCTCTCATCACCCTGAACCTCATATGACCCTAGTAGCAATAACTCATCGGTCGATGAGAGGTGGGTGAGTTTAATCAGAGGAGAAGAAGCAATGACCGATCACGGCTTTTCATCCAAAAAAGAGGACATTTCATCGGCGACTGGTACAGAATGTCTGCTTGGGGGGCCATAAAGCCGATCATCGTTTCCCGATGACTCCGATGAAATAACTAAAAGGAACCGATGAGAAACCGATAAACTATTTAAAATATATTTGTTAATAAAAAATAAATGACTGGCAGCAAAATTTTCAAAAAATGTCCTTTCCGTTTATTATGTTTTCGTTTTTTGGATGTTAACTTTCCGTTTTTCTAGAAAAAAAAAAATCTTCCTCCACCGGACCCGAACCCTGAGCCTGCAGAATCAAAGCCTAGCACGCTACCACAAGACCATCCAGACTTATCATGTGTGAGTGAATATTGAAGTGCCGGTTATTTTAGTCACAGATTGGGACTTTGGTGAAATTTTGACAAAGTGCTGTTCAGCTATTATTAATAATAGTCAAATTATTCGATTGGTAACAAATTAATTTCACTTTTTACCAATGTATGTAAGTAGCAACAACATTCAAAATTAGTAATTAAAAAACAATATTGCAAATTGTATAGGAATTTTAGTGTGATTTTAACTTTCATATTTCTTGGATAACTTTTAAAAATTAACTGATTTCTCTTCCTGCTGTTTACATTAAGGATGTTTCAAAAGAGTTGCTCATTTTAATGAAGTTTCCGTTATTCTTATAATGCAGCTGATGCTCAAACAGATTTTCTTTTCTTTTTTTTTAAACACATTTTTTAAAATTATTTAAATATTACAAACGATTTTATATAATAAACACTTACTTTTTTTGTAAATATTTCATTTAAATTTTGTGGGGGGCAAAGGGGGGATATCACCCCCCCTTGCCCCCTCCCAACCCCAATATAAGAAATTTTAAGTAAATAATGTCATTCATTCAAGAATTGTTCAAAATTTCCCTTAGATTAGAAAAGGCACATTAAATCACTGGGACACCTGCAAGGCCCGATGACTATAGAGCTGCAGTTTCGGATAAGATATTGTGTGTCGGTTTCCCATCGGCGAAACTGCTCGTCTGGATCACTTCTATCCATGAATAAAAATTCATCTATAGCAGAAAAAGAAAAGTGCGCTTGCCGATGACTGAATTAGACGAGTCGAGGAGTTAACGATGAGTCGATGAACGACCGAGCAGAAAACAAGCAGTTATTGCTACTAGGGGAGGCTCCTACTTCAAACAGCAATATTTAGAGAGAAAACAATTTATTTTAGTATTTTTTTCCTTCCGTGATATCAATATCATTAATTCATGTAGAAAATATATGAGGCTCTTAACTAGATACATAAATCGTGCCCAGATTGCAGTACTAGTCAATTTAGATCATTTTTTACAGTTTTTACTTCATTGTTTCAGAGAAAAATTAAGAAAATATTTACGCTTCTTTTTTACTATTTTTTTTTCTTTTTAATGTAAATATAGTTTTTTTCTTATTCCTCAACCTTTACCTAATATGTGCATCCTTTTAAATTAATTTTAGCATAACAAAATGCTTCGAAAATGCAGAAATTAATATTAGAAAAATCTAATATTAATCGACATTAGAAAAAAAATATTTTTCATGATTTATAATAGTATTTCAGATATATTAAATGCTAGACAGATTTTTTTCTCTGATTTTTCATAATTCGGTTACGAGAGGGTTAATACAAGCTTGACAATTCAATTCATTTTAAGCTTGCAGCAAGCTTGGAGATTACGAAAAAATGAGTCAGCAAATATTTTCCCTCCGAAATTTAAGTCATTTGAACTGTCAAGCTTGAATACAACTTGATTACTGCTTGATTTGGAAAGCCACATCCACATAACAAATAATTTATCATCAGTCATAAATGTACTTGACCATAGAATTAAAAAAAAAGATTCTATATTTCCAAATATTGAAATTCTTCAAAATAAAATACAAATATACTACGAAATTGATTTCGAAATCAGTCGTTTGTCTTGATTTTTGACCAATATTGCCCAACATGAGTATTGCGATATTGAAAGTTTTAAAATGTGTGCTGCTTTTAAGTTTATATTATGCTTATTTCCCTATTTGTCTATAAATCACACATAACATTATTTTAATTTTGATTCATCCCATGGAAAAATAAAAGAAACAGATCGGCATCGGCCACTGATCAATCTTGCCAGAAAACGACGTGACAACCATAACAGTCACTTCAAACTTTAGTCCTATCACCACGAGTCAGATTGGCTGAGTGGTTAGGATGCTGGCTTCGCAAACCTTAGGTCCCGAGATCGATCCCAGCCGCAGACGCTAGACGGAAACATATTAAAGTAACTTGAAATTTCAGCGTAGAGAGGAAAATGCCTGGAAAAATAAATATATATGGGCGAGTTCGCAGACGGGCGCCCCGTGTATTTAAGAAAATTTTTTTAAAGTTTGAATTAAGCTTGCTATGTGAAGCTCGATTCAAGCTTGCTATGTCAAGCTTAATGCAAGTTGGACAAGTGTAAACTTGAACACTTGATTCAAGCTTTCATTAAGCTTACACGCTTGAAATTTTCCAGCTTCATTCAATTTATTGACTTAATAAATCAAGCTTACTGCAAGTTTGATGCAAATTTGCTGTGCTGTCTGGATAATGATACTATTTTTGCCTCCTGACTTTGGTGGTACCCTGTATAGACAATGTAGAGGTGAGAAGGGACCATAGGATGCAAAAAAATTTGATATAATGTATTTTCTATTAAGTTATTCTATAATTCTACAACTCCAAAAATTCAAGATTCAAAAAATTGGAATAATGAAAGAAAATATGTTCAAGAAAATTGCAAATCTAATTTATCAAATAAATAATCAGTGATATCAGATATAAATTACATACTATAAATCTGTATAATTTGCAGATTATATAAATGTAAACATATCACAATGAAATAAAAAATATATTTAAAACAGGAAGTGAAAAAAAAATTCAAAATACTAGAATACTTCAAAACATGGTTCAAAAAATTAGAAAAATGTAAATAGTGTAACTCGAATTTAAACTCGAAGGGTTTTTACATTCTAATCAGTACTTTGTTGCATCACCCTTAGCTTTAATGACAGCTCTTAAACGGTTTGGCATATTGCTAAAGATTCGCAAATATTTTTATTAATATTTGCCCTGATATGTTCTTCAAACTAGAAATAAGTTCTTTTTTGTCTCTTGGTGCAATTTCTTGAAGTTGTTTTTTCATAGTACCCGGCAAGTTCTCGATGTGGTTTATATTGGGGGAGTTTGAAGGCCAAGGGAGTACACTTATTTCCTTATCTTGGAGCAATTTAGTTATCGATTTGAAAGTGCAGGAAGAGGCTGAATCTTGCTGAAACATGAAATCGTCACCACATAAATCCTCAGATGAAGGTTTCATGAAGTGCTGAAGAATTTCTTGATACACATCTGAATTGACTTTTGTGTTAATAAAATATAACCTGCCTGGGCCTTATACAGTCATGCAGCTCCATACCATGACAGATGTTGCAAATTTAACTGAACGTTTTAAACACTTTTTATCAAAGGCTTCTTGTTTAAGTCTCCAAACACGTATGCCTTGATTCCCATGAGATACACAAAACACATTTTCATCGCTGAAGAGTACCTTTTTCCTGTCATCTTGACACCAAAATAGCCTTTGTTTACACCATTTACCTTTTGCAACCTTTTGCTTAACTGTTAAGCAAAAGGTAAGTGGCGTTGTCTTAGGCAGATGCGATCAAAAACCTAATTTGTGAAGTCTTTGTAATGTTGTAGATTTAGAGGTATTTATACCCATTTCTTTCCATTTTCTCTGCAAATATCTCAGACTTCAAAAGCGATGTTTCTTCAGAATCTTTTTTAATTTCCTTTCATCTCTTGCTGAAATTACTGGCTTTCGACCACTTTTAAAGTGTTTATTTTGAAAACACTTATTATTAGAATATTCTCTCAAAACTCTACTATTTGCTTGAGAATATTTCACTTCCTTTGCCATAAACAATTGTGTTTTTCCTTTGTGCAACTGTAGAATTCGAAATTTTACAGACTCAGATAAGTCACTCTTTCGTCCCATATTAAGCAAATACCGAACTAAAATCAAACGCCAAACAATTTTTCATTTTCAGCGGAACATATTTTATAGTCCTGCACATGTTAGTCTCGCAGCTGTTTGCTAAACCAGTAGGAAAATAGTTGCATATTCTAATAGCTAATTATAAGTGTGACAAATCAAAATAAACATTTATGTTATATTTACAACTGTACTGAAGATAGTTAGACACTTTAAATAGATTTTTCTGAACAGAGTATGCAAATTAATACTCTAACAACAGTAAAAACCCAATTTTTTTAACACTATTCTAATTTTTTGAATTGGAGCTGTATATGGGGAAAGTAATGTCATTTTTATGTATGTAAGTAATTTGCCTAGCTAAGACTAGTGAAACTAATAATATAAAATTTGACATGCACACAAGTTTTCAAACATAGGTGCTAGATTAAACAGCATTCTCCAAAATTTGTAGCCTATGGGGAAGTAAGAGGCCAGAAAGTGCTTTTCACATATCCCTTGTGATCCCCTAAAAAAAAACACACACACAGAGATATCCATGAATTTTTTTCCTGTAAAATACAATACTGACGAGTACCTAAAAATCAATTAGAACATAATTTGAAATTTGTCTTTCAAAGATGGTGAATCTGAAAAAAGGTGGACGGTAGCTATTTTTCTTAAAGACTGTATGTATTCTTGCTTTAAAACATATCAAATATGAATCCTGTGCTAAGGCACAGCTTTCATATAATTAAAAACTTGTTGAAATTTTATATATAAAAATATTACTTTCTGAAGAAAATTCCCTGTCCCCCTTAGTACAGTGCAGTGAGAAATACATACTAGAAGGTAAGGAAATTGCCCTTTTAAAAAAACTCTAGTTGTACAGAGAAAGAATCCAGTTAGATGTCGAAGAAAAATGTGCCCTTTCCCTTAGTCCAAAGCTCTTTTTTTGTAAATTCTCCCTGAATCCCCTGCCTTTTTGTAACGAAAAGTTATCACTGGCTGTGAGTGATAGTCAATAAGCCTTTTATTGTTTATATGCTTTTCCAGCATTTGAACCATGAATAAGCTCAAATCAGATGATTTATTTCTTACGTGTGTCTTCATCTACAGTGTTATAATACTACTTTCAGACTTTAAGTAATCAATTGTATCTTGAGATAAAAGTTTTAATTTGCTCCTTCACCCAGCTTGTTAGTCAAAATACTTGTATCTCAAATTAATTCGCTCCACTGAAATGGTTTAAGTGCGAATTATTTTTAAAAGCAAAAATAAACCCTTCAGTTTTTTTTATATAATTAATTAATTTTAATGTATTAATTTTAAACAAATATTTTATGGATACAGAATTTATGTAGGGTGTCCCCTAAAACTGGTAACACGCTTTAATTCTTTATCCATTAGACATTAGTAGGCAATGCAGATTGAATAAGTTTTCAAAATAAGGTGAGAAAAAAAAAAAAGATTGCATTAGGAAAAAGTTCCTCTGGTTGATTTTCAACACTTTTATGTGACACTTTTAAAATTTGTATGTGACCCGCACAAGATATTCCTTTTAGTAAAATGCACCCCATCCAGTAATGAGGTGATATTCAAAATTTCAGTCTCAAATTCTGAAAATGTCTCAGGGATATCGTTAAAGAAAGATGGTAAGAGAATACACAGGGTGTTTTGAAATTCATGGGCAAAAATTTAAGGGGTGGTACTGTGAGCCAAGATGGTTCAGAATTACATAGCAATGTGGGGTCAGAAACGTCATCCTCATGTACCTGTTAAATATCATTTTGGAATAATAGTGAACTTTTTGACTATGGTTTGTCAAAAACTAATGAATCTTTCACAAAAAGCACCTGATTAAAATTGATTAGAGTAAGAGGGTTGATTACTAAAGCAGGGATTATACAATGATTACAAGATTGATTATAAAACTGACACACAACTATTGATTATTATAGTGATTATTAACAGGTAAATGAAAACATTTTCAACCCCACAAGTATGTGATTCTAAATTGTCTTGGCATCCTCTACCACCCCTTAAATTTTTGCCCATGAGTTTCAAAACACCCTTTATATGAATTTGAATGTAAATGTTTATTGCTAGAATGTAAAAAAATTATTATCTTTCGTAATTCTTTCACATATATTTATCTTCTGATTTCTGACACTTTTTAGAATATATAGGGGAGAGGAGGGAGGAATGGGACAGTGGGAGAAGTGGGACATCTAAAATTGTGACAAAATAAAAAACTTGATTTAATTTCCAGTTTCACTAACAGATGGCATACATATAGCTCGTTGTTGTTTCCTATTTGTAGTTTATTCAGCTTCAACTTTCAGCTCGTACTTGGAAAAAGTTAAGTTTCTCATCTCCAGAGTAAGTTTGAAAACTTTTTTTAGTTTTATTTCCCTACTCAAGAATTCTGTCGAGCAAACAGAATAGGATGTCATAGAACTCTTAAATATATAATGTATGTTTATCTGCAGTTTAGTTAAGCCTAAAACCAAAATGGTTTATGTGATAAGTTATTCTTTAAAAGCAGTATGTAGAGGGAGGAGTGGGACACTCTGAAGGAGGGAGGGCTGGGACACTCTGAAGGAGGGAGGGCTGGGATATGTTCCAGTCCTCCCTCCTGTTATTAAACATAGCAAACATTTTGTTAGATTTTGTTGTAACAGTCATTGACTTTGGTACTGAAACTATATTCTCACATTAAATTTTTTGAAAATTTACTAGCCCATGATGCATTGTGTAAACGTAATGCTGAATACAAAGGCCACAGTGTTGAAATTAATCTCTGCTTCATGCACTATATTTTTAAGTCAGAAACACAGTGTGCAATTTTTTAATAGCAATGTAATTTAATATGTATGACATTCAATCATGGAAAATAAAGGAAATAAAAAAGGACAAACAAAGATATTGACAGATACACCTGAGAAGAAGGAAATTGAAGTAGCAGAATCTGCCAGACTAGAAAAGAAAAAGCGCAAACTAAAACATGTACTTGCAAATCCTAAAATACTAAAAATGAAAAAAGAAATGCAGTTCAACGATGAATCCAGTGATAGCAATGAGTCATTAATTTTATTACACGACACTTCCAATGATGAAATATTTGATTATCACTTGCATGATGATATGGAGCACAAGAGATTGGATGGAAGACAAACCAAATACAGGGGAAAATGATTTTGTGCTTGTCAAATTCCTCACCTAACGATTGTTTGTTTACTGCATTGCAAGGATGGAGAGTATTGACAATGACACTGAAACCTACAATGTTAAATTTTTGGGGAAAGACATGAAAGGGAATTTTAATTTTCCTCAACAGGATAACTATAGTATGATAGAAAAAATATTATCATGAAATTGCTGCCCCACAATTAGTTGGTGGGTCCAGTAGAGCAGTCTTGCTTTTCGTTTAATGTTGACCTTTCTCATTATGATATTCGCTGATTTTTTTTAAATTTTCAAATGTGTCCCACTCCTCCCATCCATGAGGGAGGAATGGGACATAAATCTTGTAATTTGTAATTAGTTAAAAGTAATAAAATTATTCAAAATTTAAACACTGTGTATTTTTTAAAAATAAGCTAAAGCATGTAAGTTTATTATCTAATAATTTGCATCTACAAATACATAAGGGAGAATGAATAAAAAAATATCTATGAAAAAATGTCCCAATCCTCCCTCCTCTCCCATAATTAATTTTAATCAAAAAATGAAACAATTACAAGAAATAGTTGGCAAATACACAACTGCATAGTTTTTCTAAAATTTCTACTCCAACTTATTAACTACTTTAAACATTTTACTAATTGGAAATTTTTTTTGCCAGGTTTATATACAAATTATAAAGTGCCACTTCTTAAAAATTAACAAGGGATTTTTTCTTATCGTAGTCTTTTTTACTATTTTATTTTGAGCATTTTCCAATTTTCATTGCCTACTTATCTCTAACAGATAAAGAATCAAAGTGTTTTTTCATATTTTTGGGACATCCTTGTATATGAATTAAAAGTACATGCATTCTTTAAATGAACCACATGTTGGTAGAGCAATGTGGTCGTAAAATTTTTTTTCACTTTATTTTTGTTTAATAACTCTTAAAGATAGCTTACATCCTGAATTCCAGTTTTCATGTCTAGTCAAAAATTTTACCTTATAGTAGCTCATATCTCGAAATTGTGGTATCGGTATCAGTACTTTCTCATTTAAAAAGTAACTGTTCCTGTTTCATCAGTCCATTTTTGCTGATACTTTCAATATATACAAAACTATTCTAGAAGAAAAATTATGCAATACCTTAAAGTAATTAAAAAACTTTGTAAAAAACACACATAAGAAGTAAAAGGAAAGAGGATACGCGTTTCGTTCAAAAATTGTTTTGAACTTCTTCAGTCCAAGCCCTTCGTCGTAAAGAACACAGGGAACTGAAAAGAGAAAAACCTCTTTTCTCTTTTCTTCTCTTCTAAACCTCTTTTCTTTTTTTCTCTTTTCAGTTCCCTGTGTTCTTTACGACGAAGGGCTTGGACTGAAGAAGTTCAAAACAATTTTTGAACGAAACGCGTATCCTCTTTCCTTTTACTTCTTATGTGTGTTTTTTACAAAGTTTTTTAATTACTTTATCGTTTAACACCAGTATTTTGAGTGTGTTTTTTCAGTTATGCAATACCTTATTTGTGAACCTTTTCTTGTAATTGTTTCATTTTTTGATTAAAATTAATTAACTAACATAATGCATTGTAATTGCAATAATATAATCATTATGCGATATAATTAGTGTATTTTATGAATGATTAAAAACTTTCTTTTATAATAGTGGATTTTTGATGCAGATTTGTGATGATTCATCCTAGTATCTATATACCTAAGTCAATCATATTCTCAAAAACAGAAATTGCTTTTATGAATTTTGTGTTTCTCTCTTTTTTAATGTTGAAAATAAATGTAGCTTTTTAAGAAATAGGTTTATGCTCAGTGTAAAACTCTAAAGATAGTCTTAAGAACTTACTTGCATAAGCTTTATAAAACATACTACACTAAATTCCAGTTGTTGCTGGTTAATAACAATTTTAATAGAAAAGAAAAGCAATAAATAAAATAAAATCATTTTAACAGTGCCATAGTTAGAATTTTCATCACTTGGGCCATCCTTAATTACTGTGTCCCCTTTCATAGAAACATAACTGATTTTAGCACACCCTTAGCTCAGTGCCTGGGGCATGTGTCCAATTCCTACATGTTTTGTTACAGATATGCATTTTACTGCATTCATTGTTTTCTGTAGCGTTTTTCAAATGGAACAAATTTTTATCTATGAGCTAGGGAAGAATCATTTGTTTTAACAAAAGGATGAAAAGGCCACTCTGGTCACAGAAGCTGCTCAGTATTAACAAAATTGTGACTGTAATCACACTAAGATGTGTACATCAGCAGATTGTAAAGTATCGGCTTTTTCTAAAAATGAAATTGAAGGTAGAATATCGGCAAATTTGGTGTAGTTTAAAACTTGGTATTGGCCGATCCCTACTGTATAGTAAAAGACCTATTTTAAACAGAATTATAGGGAGGAGACATTTTCCCCGGCTAAAGCTACTGATGAATTAAAATGAATTTTGAACTAGGCAGTATGCTACATAAAATGTGGAGTCTTTACCAAAAGATATTTGTACATTTTTTAGTAATATTAGAAAATTATACATAGATGTTTACTGCTGATTTTTATGCTTTTGTTAGTTATACATTGTAGTACATCTGCTACTACATTTGCCAGTCTTTTGAGTATTCTCACTATGCTTGAATTTCTCCTACAATAGAGTAATAAGTGTAATTTATTTTTGCTTTTCAGAAATTTATGGGATGTAGCTCATTTGAGATCTGTTTACAACATCTGTCTTGCCTTGTTTGTCCTCCTGTATCTCAACATCACTATATTTTACTCAATAGACTCCGAAAAGTAAGAACTTATTAAGAGTGTGTGTTTTAATCCTTTGAAGTGATCACATCAAAATATAATCAAAAATCATCTTTGAAGCACTTCACATCAAAATAGGTGACCAACTGAATAATACTGCCCAATGCTGAAAAAATGCAACTGTTACACTGACTCATTTAACTACCAACAACATGGCTGTCAATTAAATAGCCTGTCAAGTGAAACAGAGCTAAAGATTTTTTTTCCAATGGCTGCACTTTTTCATCATTGGGACCATATAATTATATTTTTTTTGTGACTTGAAGTGAAAGTGTTGAAATAAGGTGGTTTCACATCACAATCACTGCATGTTCAAAGGGTTAAGTGACTTGTAAATATTTTTCTTGAATTTGTTTTCTTTGTATAAATAATAATTGCTGTGTTTTCTTTGGCATGGCCGCCCTGACTGCAGACTACAGTTTGACTTATGTTGGAAATGTGATTTTCAAACATAAATACCAATTAACTAATGCCAAGGGCTTAAAAACTTTTAGAATGTTTCTTCACTAGCCGTGCTATATGTAGACTATTATAAATAATAAACCTACATCAAAACAAAATTTTTAGGAAAAATTCTTTAATATGTTACTCTTTTGAAAAAATTTCCTGTGCAATTCCGTGTTTAGGTTTTCCTGGAAATTTAAAAAAAGGCAGATTTTCCATTTATTTCGGTATGTAATGCAGCTTGTGGTAAAACAGCCTAAATTTTTTCAAATTTCTGATGCAGTTAGTTTATTTAGATCTATGTTCAAAGGCCAAGAAGGTTTTTTTTTTCTTTTTTTCTTTTTTTTTTCTTTACAGAACCTGACAACATTGCAGGCAAACCAATCCTCATTCCCTAGATTTTAACCACTTAAGTATATCATCAAAAGAAGCAGGCGGCTTCTGGCTGCCAGGCTTTGCAGGAAAGTTAAGACAATTCAGGGAGATGTTCAGATACAACGTGCAAAAATAATAAATTGATGGTCACAAGGATCACTTATATACAGGGGCGTAGCCAGGGGGGGGGGGTGTTACGGGGGTCATAACCCTCCCCCCCCCCATGAGGATTTTTTTGCCATACAAAATGTATATTCTTCACTCCCTTATCACACACATATATGTGAGTTTCAGTAGTCATAACCCCCCCCCCCCCCATGAAAAATTTCTGACTACGCCCCTGCTTATATAAGACAACCCATCTTCCGATCTTGTTTTGATTTCAATATCACTTATATCAGAGAACTCAGAATAGCTCGACTCATTTTCATCTTCATCTGGAATAAATTCTGACCCTCTGCTATTTTTGTCAGTCATATTTTATTCAAATTCTCAATTAAAATTCAAAACAAAAACACTCACATGATCTAAAATTTATACATCACTAATGAAAACATGCACTTAACTCTAAACAATAACAAAGCAACAAAAAGAAAATAAAAATCCTCTTATATAATCAGTTCTATCGCCCCTCCTTCTTGGAGTGAGCATTTCCGGTATGCATTTGGTTCAAAGTGTCCATGTGATCTGATTCCATGTAGAAAAAAACCATGATATCTCCCCTACAAGACACAAGAAAACTTTACTGTTCTTGCAATTTTATGATTCTCTTTTGTATGTAGTGAAAAAAAGGACATTACGTACGAAGCATATGTAGCCATCATTATGCATGTAGTAAGAACTATATGTACGTATCGTATGTAGCCTTAGTCAAGTGGTTAAAAGACTCTCAATTGAATAAAAAAAAGTTTGATATAGACTTAGTGAACTTGCCATCAATATTATCATAAATAATATTGATGGTAATACAGTATTATTTAAAATAATATTGGTCATGGCCATTACATAAAAAGACATTGATTCCATCCAATCGCACAAACTAAGAGGTACTAAGATTCTTCACTCTTCTGAAAAAGGTTATTAATATTGCTTCATTAAATCACCATGTAATGTAAAATAATCAACATATAGTGTGAAATAAGTCACCTTAATTTTTTATTTTATTTTTAACAGTAAAGAGTAACAGGAGTAGATAAAAGAGAAGAGGGGATAGAGAGCACAAATTTTTTCTTTCTCTTAATAAATGCTTTAGAATTTACAAAATATGTCAAACTTTTATAATCTGAAACTCAACTTGTTCGGAGAAAGTATGTATTACCTTGTTCATTACGCTTTCTGGATCCTCAAGTAAATAAATATGCTATTCAAAACCACGCAAGTAGATTGCAGTGTCGTGCCAGTCAAAACATAAAATCCCGTAAATCAGTAAATCTCTTATTTGATAAGCCTTGTTTTTATGCGAATATTATCATTTTAGGGATATTTTAGGTTTTAGAAAAAAATATTATTAGACCAGGGCTTTCCAACATACGGCCTCTTCGTCATGATCTGACCCACCAATGGATTGAATCTTATCTGCCTGCTACTGCTTGTTTTTTTTTCTCTTTTTTTACATAATTGCAGAGTTAAAAAACAAATCAAATGGAGAAAAATAGATTCATCAGAAGCAAGGAGAAGCCGTGAAAATTCACTCAAAATACTGGTGTTAAATGATAAAATAAATAAAAACTTTGTTAAAAAACACACATAAAAGGTTACTTATAAGACACATACATAAAAGGTTAAGGCTTAATGATGGTTTGACCAAAAAATTCTTTCGGTCTTCATCAGACAGAGGGAGCAGAGTTCCCTCTGCTCTGTAAGACTGAAGGGCTTGTCTGATGAAGACCGAAAGAATTTTTTGGTTGAAATGATCGTTATGCCTTATAAGTAACCTTTTATTTTTTTTTTTTACTTTTTTTTCACTAAGTTTTTATTTATTTTAAGGAGAAATCACTTTACAGATGTTGAATGCATATCCTGAATCCTCTAAACATCTTCTCAACCCCCGTCATACCTTTAAAAATAAAGTAGATCACATTGGAGTTTCATTAAAATTTTTCAAATAGCCCTTTCACAAAAAGTTTGAACAAACTTGTTGTAGAAGGTATTCATATCTTTCTTAAAGATTTTTCTCCAGCATATTTTCGTAATGTTGCAGCTTACATGGGTTGGACACCATAAAAGAGAAAATCTGATTCCAGCAAATAAGTAGAAAGATAAATCATGCCAAATGCAGTGTATCATTTTCAAACACAATCTTATTTGAGTATGTACTACTGCATAACAAATAGTAAAGAGACTAACCTTCCCGTGTTATATGGGACAGTCCCATATTTTGAGGTCTTGTCCTATATTTAACCCTTTCCAAGGCAGGAAAAGTGCAGCCATTGTTCGAACTAACTACCAGAAACATGGTGGTCGATTGAACTGCCCATCGCTTGCCACTGAAGTAAATAACATTTCTGCTAGCTGTGTTAAAAATGTTCTTTAGCTCTGTGTCAGGTGATAGACAAATCAGTCTACCGCCATGTTGCTGGTGTTGCTATTGCTAATACCCTCTGGCAACTGCAGAGTGGTACCAAATACTCCAAATAGGAAGGCGATGGATGGAAGGGGCAGCTACCATTTAAATGAGCCTCAGTGGGAGGAAGACAGACTTAGTTCATGGTCTGCTAATTTTGAACCAATTCCAGATGAAGGACCAACCATCTGAAATCGGTACCCTCTGAGGTAGTGTTAGGACATTGGAGCCATGATGGATTTTACATGCATCATCGTTGCTGGTAGTTAAATCGAGTGATAGCAAGGACTGTTCTTTTTCAGCATTAGGCAGTCTGTCTAGTTCTTCTATATCGATGTATATTTTCATCACCTTCGCCAGTTCTCATCAGATGCCAGTGATAATAAAAATAATTTGGACATCAATTTTACAAATAATTGATAATTTTTAGGGGAAATTGTGTGCTAAATGGAATCCATGAAACAAAGTCCTCCTTAAGTATTTTATTGAAATCAAATTGATTCTATGTGAATCAAAATAGTCAAAATGGCAGAGTTGCGTCTTCACGGTGAGTACGCCACACATGAAAGAGTTAAAAGTGGTATTGTATTCTCATTTCTGTGATACCTTCAAAAAAATTTTGCCACACTTCGTTAAAAATTACTATTTTTGGGGCCAACCAATTTCAGATAAAAAGGTTATTTAAAAAAAATTATTTGAAACTAATAATGCAAAATCAAAAATATTCTAAATTCTAATGATTGTTAATTAAATGGGAAAATTTCTTGCGTAATGAGTGGCCTCTTACAGTGGTGTATCTGTCATTACTCCAAACAACCACACCTGATCACTGAACATTCAGGGTCTAGAGGAATTGGTTAGCATTAGCAACCTACAAGTAAATCAGTGTGAGTGTTTAGTAATGTTATAATCTATTATTGAAATTTGCATTAAAAAAGAAATCAAAATAGAAACACTGCTATTTTCAGCAATTTTAACCTTCCCACTCCTCTTTGCATGCTTGTGAGTGTCCTATATTTAAGAAAAATGGTCACTTTACAAATAATTAAACTGCACATTCACATCATTGTAAAAATGTAATATGCGACAGCAGCTATTCTCTCTGTGTGTTGTTACTAATACAGTCAACTCTCTTTATAATGAAACAAGATATAACAAAGCTCACATAACGAAGAAGGATTTCTTATTTAGTTGGTCTAATGTTAAAATATAGGAGATTTAAAACCTTATAGCGAAATCATTATAACGAATTTCACTTTATAGCGAAATAAAATTAGTTTAGACAATCGTTATAATGAAATCGCTTTACGTGTTATGGTATTTATCTTAATATTTTGGGCAATATTTTAGCAGAGAAAACTATTCTTAGCTCGGAAAAAGAATTTTCCGATCCCACGGTATTGGCTAGTAGCAGAGAACAAAGGAAAAAGGAATCTTTTTGTGGGCAGATACAAATTACAAGAAAGGTAGCAAGTAAATTCACAGAACTGAGGGGAAACGGGTCCCTAGAGGATCAGGGATCTTTGTTGTTGGGATTCCTTCAAACCTCATATCTCTAAACTAAAGAGGATGATAAATGAGTATGTCACATGCTACATTTCGGCAAATTTTCTGACCCCGAGGCTCTATAGTAAACACTAAGCAGAAGACTTCGGTTCTGTCCCTTTCAGTGTTTCGCCGGTGCCAGTGCCAGTAACTTTCTAGCATTTCTAAGCAAGTTAGTTTTCTCCTTCAGCTGAAAGACATGATTGAAATGGCAGCTAAACGCAAAGCCTTGTCCATAGAGGATAAAGTAAAAGTTATAAAACGTGTTGAAGAAAGTAAAATTAAGAAATCCGAAGTGGCAAAAGAATTCAAAATACCACACTCAACCTTAAGCACAATTTTAAAAAATAAAGAGAAAATTATGCAAAGTTACGAAAGTGGAAAAGTGTCAACTTCCTTCAAAAAGATGAGGTCAGCAAAATATGTTGACGTAGAAGATGCACTTTACTCCTGGTTTAAGGATACCAAAGAAAAGAATATTCCAGTAAGTGGACTAGTTTTACAAGAAAAGGCAAGGAATTTCGCATCTTCTTTAGGATATGAAAACTTTGATGTAAGCAATGGATGGCTGTCCAAATTCAAAAAAAGGCACAACATAGTGAAAAAAGCTCATGGTGAATCAGCAGCCATATCTGATGATACTATAGATGGTTGGAAAAAAGACAAAAGCAAATTTTTTTCAAAGTATGATATGCAAGACATTTTCAATGTTGATGAGACGGGACTATTTTACCGAGCTCTGCCTCAACAAACATTAGCTTTAAAAGGTGAGAAGTGCCATGGCGGCAAATTAAGCAAAGAGCGCTTGTCAGTAGCGATTTGCTGTAATATGACCGGGAGTGAAAAAAGGAAACTTTTAGTCATTGGAAAATCAAAATCTCCATGCTGCATGAAAGGGGTTACTTCTTTACCAGTCATTTATAAAAACAACTTAAAAGCTTGGATGACAAAAGTAATATTTGATGACTGGCTCTTAAATTTTGACAAAGATATGTGCAAAAGTAATAGAAAAATTTTGTTGCTTTTAGATAATGTGCCATCCCTTAGTACAACTATTCGACTAGAAAATATAGAGCTTTTGTACTTGCCCTTGAATACTACCACAAAATTACAACCCTTAGATCAAGGAATTATCAGATCATTGAAGGCTAAATATAGACAACGGCTTCTGCAGAAGGTCATTTTGAATGTTTATGCTGGAAAAGAAACTAAAATCAATGTTTTAGATGCAATAAATCTCATCAACTTGGTATGGCAAGATGTTTCTGCTTCCACCATAAAAAAACTGTTTCCTAGCCTCAAAATGTATCCTGTTTCCTCATGATACTCTGTCACAGGAAGAAATTCTTTCATCTGGTGGAAAAGGAAAAGATGGAGAAAGAGTTGATCTAACACCATTGTTGAATAAATTGCCCGAAATCAGCATAGATGAATATTTAAATATTGATTTCTGGTGTAGAATCAAACCAAGATCAAGTACATTGATTTCTAACATTCCTGCATATTCGAAGATGGAAAATGACGGTTCTCTCAGTGAGGATGAGTCCGAAAGTGAAAATAGTCGAAGTGCTATTTCATGTGTTCAACCTTTTGAATGTATTGAAAAAGTCGAACACTACAAAAGCAAAGGACTTTATAGGGAGGATATTGACAAGTATCTCGATGTCTTAAATAAAATGATAACTAAAGATGCTTTAAAGAAAAGAAAACAAACTACCATAACTGATTATTTTACAGCTCATTAAGGTAATTATGTAATTTTGAATAAGTATCATTTGTAAAGTACAGCATGAGATAATAATAAGTCATGTAAGTTTTCTATTTATTTTATAAAAATTAAATTGAAGCAAACAAACAAACAAAAAAATTGGTGTTTAATTACTAAAGTTACAGATGTGTTAATTATTATAAAGTTTAATGATTTATTTATCCTGATATTTACATCTAAATTTTTACTTCATACCTTAAGTGTCTAAGTTATTAAAGTGGTTTCAACATTATAACAAAATCTGGAAAGGAACACCAAATATTTCGTTATAACGTTTTAACAAAATTTCTTTACTACAAAGTTTTTCTAGGTCCCTTGAATTTCATTATAAAGAGAGTTGACTGTATCCCCAGGCAACGGCGGAATGTGTCCAGATCCTCCATATAGGATTGGTAAGGGGAGTGGCTTCCATGTTAATGAGCCCCAGTGGGAGGAAGTCCGATTTAATTTAGGATCCTCTAATTTTGAACCTATTCCAGATGACGGACCTAGCACTGGATTGGCACACCCAGAGGTATCGTTTAAATATGATGGATGCTGAAGCCATGGCAGATTTTACATACACCTTTAATGTACACTGTTCCACAAGGATGCATAATTTATCTTTCTAGTATTTGAGTTTACTAGATAAGTAAGAAGGTTAATCATAATTTCCATTGGCAACTCAAATGTGACAAAATTTGCTAGTCTTGTGGGTATGTTTTTTGTCTTTATTACAGAATGTATCCCACATTTTCACTGTTTTAGTGAAATACAATTTTGTACAATTTTTAACATTTGATACAAATTTTGACTGACAGATGGCCAATATTATTAATGCTAGATTGCTGTTCTTTGTTTATACAAGTCTAGTTTAAAGATATTCATCACAATTTTCTGTTAAAAATTAGACAATTTTTGTATTGATTTTGGTCCAGAAATTGAGCAGTCAATTATTGATTAAGCCAGAAATTATGAAAATTAAGTTTCTTAATTATAGTTACTGCTAATATTTACTTTTTTTGTTAATGCCTGCTTGGTTAATACCCGACTGAAAATTGGAATTATTATTATTATTATTTTATTATTTAAAAAAAATATTTACAACACTCTGAATTCTTTAAAAAAAATTGATTTTTCAATGTGTTTTTAAAATATGCAGTCGTACTATAATATTCACTTTACTTATCAACTAAACTCACTCTACATTTTAGACTAAGAAGAGATATATCAGTTGTAATATGGGCGTTCAGTAAATTCCACATAGTCACTGCTGTCTGGTTTGCCATGAATCTGTCCATTGTCTTCATGCTCTATCCAGCATTTCGTTTTTGGTCAACCACTCGATCAGAAATCAAGAAAACAAGATTAAGTAATGTTTTAATGTGTTGTTCTAAGACTATAGGTATTTAATATCTCACTTAAATTAAAATGATTTATTCATTTTTAATTTTAGGGTATTACGATATTATTTTTTGCTCCCTGTTTATTGTTTATCAGCTGGCACTTCTGCTCTTTCCAGCAAAAATGATAATAGCATATAACTTGCCACCTGTGTCTTCTTTCACTGTTCTAGCTGAACAGGTAAATATCCTCAACTCTTTTACTGTACATTATGTAAAGTGAAATTATAAGTGTCTGTAAAATGCATCTTATTTTACTTCTCAAAATCATCTTTGATTCTCTGAATAAATGCTGGTACATTATCAATTCTGATATAGTTTGCCTTATGTTGTATGAAGGGCCGGTTTTAAGCATTTTTTGGTGTAGGCGAGATCTCATTTTATGCCCCTTCGCATGGAAAGCTGACTTTATGCTGCCCCGCCCCCTCACATTACACATGAATCATTCAGCATGAAATTTAGCATATGGTGTTATGATGTGAACAAAAGGGCATCACAAAGCAAAATCGGTACTCAAATTGTTACAAGTGTGAAATTTGACACCATCTAGAAAAAAATTTTGAAGTTTGCCCTCCCTTAAAAAAGTTCCTGTGGTCGCCCATGCTCATTTGCTTTCCTTCTCACTTCCTCTTAATGAGAAAGCAATTAAAATGCATTAATATATACTGAAAAGTATATTTTAAATGTTTAAATTTATATCATATACAAAACTCTATAAAATACTTCACTCAGAAGTATTATCATCATGCATCATCATATCTCAATATTAAGAATAGCGACTCTCTTTACAAAATATAATGTTGCTTCCTTTATCTTTAAGCTATGTCAATTAAAACGAAAAAGGCAAGTCATGCTGAAGGTGTAGGTTATAAAACACTTTTGGACATGTGATCTATCATCGTGAAACTTTAAAAATAAATCAACAGGTCCAAAGACCACCCTTTCCGACCATTACGATGATGTGCGTATGAGGATAATTTAGCAGTGGACATCTGGGTGTTTCCCTTGAATGAAAAACAGAGGGATCAAAGAACGCTTCATGACAATACATAGCGGAAACTTTGGAAGTATCTAAAAGTATTAGTGATAGTAATACTGTTTAAAAGCTTGATTATATAATGAGAGCAGTCAGTATGCCCATCTGAATTAAAAGAGGAAAATGTTGGGAAATACAAAAAAGAAAAAGTGAAAACTGGCACCCCTCGATTAAAACTCGAGCATAGGACCCTTTCAGAATGTATAAATAAAAATATTTCATAGATTCTAAATTGTTGATTGTACATTTTTAAAAGAATAAGAGTACATATTTAATGTATCAGTTTTATTGCACTTAAGAATGCATAATGGTATTGCACAAGGCAGTAAATTAAACATAACATGTATCATAACTGGAAAATTTTTACATCTTAACTGTGTTGTGCATGAGTTTAGCATAATTGGGTAGGCTTTTTTGGATATTTCTACAGGGTGTCGACAGATCAGGGAAATCAGGGAAGTCTTGAAAAAATCAGGGTACTTTATCAATCTGGAAAAATCATGGAAATATCAGGAAATTTTGCAAAAATATTTAAAAATCAGGGAACTTTTGTTCCTAGTGAACTAGATCATTTTTAATTGTCAATCTGATGCGCGGCTCCGTTCTGAATCTCACGATACTCAACTGATGCACATATCCAGACATTTTACGAATTCGAAACCAGAATACAGATCATACGAGAACATGGAAATATGAATCAGAGACTCAAGTGATGTAGGCACTATCACTATACGAATCCGAAAAAGCGCATGTTTTCGGACTCGTTCTAAGATGTGGATCATACAAGAAACTGAATATGTGAATCAATTTCGCATGTGAATTGCTTCCTTAATATAGTCATTGGTAAAAGATGATTTAGTCTTCTACTGCGCCATTGTGTTTTTTAAAGTGATGGGACATTTGAGTGATGCCAGCTAAGCTCCCCCGCAAGACGATTTTTTTTTATAGATAGTGCTCATTTTTAAGCCTTTTTACATGTTTTTTTTTAAATTTGAACCTCACATTGATTGAAATAAAATAAGTTGACTAGGTGGCCAGTTTATTTTGATCAGTCATCCTTACGCTTAAAATTGAACACTACCTTTATAAAATGAGGAAACTTTCTGCTACATATTATCTTTTAGTGTGCAACTAAATTTTATGTTTGGATTTATGAAACTGAACTACCATTTTATTAATATTAAGCATTTTTGTGGTTTTCTATTATTTATTTCCCTATATATGAAGCATTCACCTGTTGGTGCATGATACACAATGGTGATTTACATGAAAGATTATGGTATGTATATAATTAGTTCTGGAAATTTGATAAAGATAGTCAGGGAAAAATCAGGGAACTTTTTTTCTCAATTTCTGTAGCCACCCTGTTCTAGAGTGGGCTAAAGCCACCCCAGAAATATCATAATCTTCTTTCTTGCAATCTTCTATTCTAATCTATTCTTGCAATAGAAAATCTAATTTTTCTAAAGCAAGCTAAAGTCTGTCTAGAGTGGGCTTAGCCTACCCTAGCCTCTACCCAGTTATGCCAGTGGTTTATAGTTACCCACAGTTCAGTTAATCTGATGTAACAGATATATACAAAATTTAAATTAACCCATTATTGCCCGGTGTTCTTTTCTGAGAATACACATTTTCTTTCTGTGATCATAAAAATGCAAAGCATTAATTTATTTTCTTATTACAGTTCTGCAAATAAGAAGTTTGATTTCCACAAAATGCTTAGCGATAGCAAAGTAAAATGCACACCTTTCACTGTTTTACTTTTTAGAAAAGGAAATGCATTCTTTATACCAGCTAGTTTATTTATCACTGTAAGCATTTGCTGTAATTGGAGAATGTGAGGAAAATGGCTGGGCATTAATGAGTTATGTTGTTGATGAATTAACTGTAATAATCATCTTTTTTTCCACTCACTTTAGGCTAGGCTGATTATGAAAACACATGCTTTTGTGAGAGAAAATGCAGCTCGTGCCATGCGCTATAAGCCTCATCAAGGTAAGATTTTTAAATTTTTTTTTTTTTTTTGAGGGAGGGGGGAGGGAATAACAAATTTTTTAGTCAATGCCACTCTTTAGTTTTATGCTAAGATAAAGTCTTCATGATATGCTAGAAAAAAAAGTCTTCATGATTTTAATATTCACAATATTTACTGTTTTGTTAATAATTTATTATCCTCTGTTAATTCCTTTGAATATACCTCATAAATCAGTTACAAATTGCACTTTAATTATGTTTTTCTATAGAAAATTAAGTGTTTCAACTTTTAAAGATTACTTGAATTCTTTTATAGATGGAGATAAAGAGGATTCCAGGCCATGTCCTGAAGTTGGCAAGCTAATTTACTTTCTTTTTGCACCAACTCTTGTGTATAGAGATAATTATCCCAGGTATAAAACACTTTATTCACATTCTAGTGGAATTTGTATATTATATAACTAACTTTTCCAAAATTTTGTAAATAACACAATCATTTTCTTGTGAATTTATTCTCAATTTATTTATTTTTCATAAAGCAGGACTTTGGCAGAACAGGCAGGCAGTCCCGCCAAAAGCAGGACGTCTGGTCACTTTAATCAAATGTAAGTCCTGCTTTTGGCGGGACTGTCTGCCTGTTCTGCCAAAGTCCTGCTTTATGAAAAATAAATAAATTGAGAATAAATTCACATGAAAATGATTTTGTTATTTACAAAGTTTTTTGTTACTTGTACTTAACACCGGTTTTCCTTTATTGATGAAAATGATTGTTTTATAATATGTATTAATACATACCTATAATCAATGAATGGCAATTCTATAGTTATTGTTAGAAAGCAAATTATTTTGGAAATTTATCCAAAAATTAACAATAAAATTATTTAAAACCTAAGTTTATACAATAGGCCTATTTTATTTGTATATTTGATATATTTTTTCAACTTGTTTTCCTCATAAAAGTAGAAAATCAAATTATGTGTAGGAAAAAAAAAAATAATGGTGGGGGGGAATTCGGGATTAATTTTTACCCTTCCCCACTCTGCGTTTTAGACCAAAGTGTCCTGATCTTTGGTTCAGAAAAAGTGGCTACTTTACATTTGATGACAAAAAAAAAAAAAAAAAAAGGGAGTTGGAACCAATAATTGAAGTGCTAAAAAATTAAATTTAGCATCAATGAAATAAATAATAAATTGAAATGCTGATTTTACTTATGTATAAGTTGCCAACCCAGTGGTGTCTGTTACTAACAGAATACTTCAAGAATATGCTCAATTTCTTTTTTTTTCTTTTTAATGCTTAGATTTAATGAAATCCTTCGTCATAGATATGCACTTTTTTGTGTGTGTATTTGGGGGGGGGGTTACCAGTGTGTAACAGACTTTTCCATGCTTAGTAAATTTGGAAACAAACTGGCATTTCTATCTTACTTGTTTTTTCTTACTTAAACTAAAAAAGGTATTTGTACAAAATATAATCTGACAGTGCCAGAAAATAAATTTATATTGTACTTGCAATGATGCATGAATGTATTGATTAAATGTGTACCATAAAAAGGGGTATGGGAGAAATGAAAATCTACTTATATCAGCAATAAACTTATTTATGGCAACTTTTATTTCATCTCTAAATATGTGTTATGTATGTATTATAAGCAATTTAATAAACTGACATGTTGAAATGCAGAAATGTACTTAGTTATGTACATTTCTGCATTTCAAAATACAGAATGTTAATCAATACATTCATTGCAATGATGCATGAATGTATTGATTAAATGTGTACCACAAAAAGGGGTATGGGAGAAATGAAAATCTACTTATATCAGCAATAAACTTATTTATGGCAACTTTTATTTCATCTCTAAATATGTGTTATGTATGTATTATAAGCAATTTAGTAAACTGACATGTTGAAATGTACTAAATGTACTTAAAGTTATGATAGTTAAAATGTTCAATTTCTTCTCTTTTTTCTTTGTCTCAAGCATATATATTATTTTTACCTTTTAGAACACCTTCTATTCGATGGAGTTATGTTGCTTGGAACTTTTTACAAGTGATTGCCTGCATAATGTGTGCTTACATCCCTTGCACTCATTTTATTGTTGATGTATTTAATAAGATTGGTATTGAGCCGGTGCCTCTGGTGAATTTCATTGGTATGCTAGCCATGTCCCTTTTTGCTGGTGGACTCCTAATGTTTCTTGTGTTCTATGGCATGTTCCATTGCTGGCTGAATGCTTTTGCTGAAATGTTGCAGTTTGGAGACAGGATGTTCTATGATGTGAGTTTTATATTTGTTTATGTAAACAATATTATGCTGTAGCTTTAGTGTTAGGGGAGGCGAATAGTGATTGGAACAAATTTATTTTAAAACAGATAAAATGTTTTAAGTATATTTTCTCTTTTTTAAATTTTATTTCTTGCTAAAATTAATGTGGAGTTATTTTATTTAATTAAAACTAGCATATGAAAATAATATTTATATTATATAAAGTAATCATTAGACTGATTCTCACTTATAGATGAGTCAGAAACTCTAAATAAGCTGACTCATTTTTGAGTTTGTGAAAACTATGATGCAATTTTGGAAGTGCATAGATATTGATTAATTGGGTATTTAATAAATCAGTATTCTCGCTCACAGGCAAAATGCCACCCAATAGATTTGGTGCCTTGGACAAAACTTCTGTGTTGTCCATTCCTACAGCAGGCCCTTGAGATATTTACTCATGAACTAATTGAAACTTAAGTCAGGTGGATGCCCAAAGTGATATAGTTGACTGTGTAGTGGAGGATTTCAACATTTTAATGGTTACTAGTTGGAGATAAATGGACAAAAGGAGCACGAAATAGGAGGAATGTTCTCAGGGAGACTGCGGCTTGTCTGGTAAACAGGAGAAGAAAACGTATATTTAGTCTTTGATAAATATACTGCCAAAGTAATAGCTTAAAATGTATTTCTTAATTAAATTCTTTTAAATATTTACACTTTGTTTTGATATGAAAGGTAACTTGAGAAATCATTTGTCGTAGGTATGTAAAAAAAAAAAAAAGTTCATTTATATATACATATTCATAGGGGAAGAAAAACTGTAATAAAATTTAATATATTTAGTGAAAAAAGAAATAATTTGAAATTTTATTGACTCTTCTATAAGTATTAACAAATATGAAAACTTAGTACCTTGAAAAATTATAATTAATAATAAATTTTTATCCTTAATAGATAATTTACATGTTCATTGTGTAATTCACATGTTCATTGTGTTACACATTCAAAGTGTTACCAGCACTTTCTAATATGTTACATCTATAAACTGTTATATTTACTACATTACTTTTTATTTTAATTAAGGATTGGTGGAATTGCACATCATTTGCAAAGTATTATCGTAACTGGAACATGGTTGTTTATGATTGGCTGTATTCCTATATTTACAGAGATATGTATAGTGTAAGTAAATACATAACTTAACTTTTTACTTTTTAAAAAATACATATTTTTGTGTTGAATTAACTATTTTTTGACTCAAAATTGTCTCAGAACACTTTATTTCTTTATAAAATACTAACTGCCTCTGGCGACCAGTTGGTTCGCCATCTTAATAAATCTTGTTCGGAGAGAATCCTGTTTCTCACTGGCTTCCTTGGCACTGAAATCTCTTTGATTCTGAATGGAATTTAAAATTAAGATGGTTACAAACAGGAGCAGCCCTAGGGTAAGTGTAGAGACCCCTGCTAACATAAAAAAGGCGCCTCCTTTTATGCTCTATTTAGTTTTTAAGTTCGAAATGATGCCCCTTCGAAGCCGGCACCCCGATGCAATGCTTAGAATGTTCGGCCGCCCCTGGTTACAAAAATAAGATGGGGTTTAATGATAAAAACCTACAAAATGGTATAGATTATTTTCTTTCTATATTAATTCTGAAGAGCTTCTGGATATATTGCAGGGCTCCCACTTGGTCCCTTTTTCCCCTAAAAGTCCGTTTTTTGGTGCCAGTTCCGTTTTGGTCCGCTTTAGGCTATTTTGGTCCGTATTGGTCAGTTTTTTTAAAAATTTTAATGAAGAAGAATAATTGTGTATTGTCGGTGTCGGCCAAGAGATCTGAAATCGGCAGAATGACCGTTTTTTCATTGTTGATTAAACCATTATCCTTAGTTCATCTTCACTTTGAAACCGCGCACGGCTAGAGCTTACCGGGTTGCTACGATGTGACGTAGGTCGACCGACCAACGTCACATCGTAGCAACCAGTCCGGCAACACTTTTTTCCAGAACCATCCAGAATACACTAACGTTCATCTGAGGATGGTGATTTGCGGAATATGTGGCTTTGTCCCGGTACCAATATTGGATCCGTGCACGCTACATCTAGCCTTCCTTGAATTAACATGTAAGTACTACCTTGCGTTTGTCAAAAGTATTTCTTTGTAGTGCCCCCCTACTACGACTCTTTAAAAAGCACGGCGCCCGACAACCTTTCAGCAATTGGCATCTCTTTTTACCCCCTTTGCCCTGGTATGTCCAAGTTTTCACTCAAAAACTTGCCATCCCCCCTGCCCCTTCCGTTACATGCCTCATCGCAGTCAAGATTATCGATCGTTTTACAGGCCCCTTTACGAAACACTTTCTATTAAAATGATACCGTAACAAAAATATGATAGATTGAAACGACGCTTAACTAAACACGATGTATAACTGTTCCTTCACAAAATTCCAAGCAACGCAATCAGACATTTATCGTAAATGAAACCCGATAAAATTTCTTTTTAAAAATAAGTTATTTTTTTCCTAATTGAATGCTTATCAGAATCAGAGAGTGACAGTCATCGCTTATTCATTTCATCTGTTTTCTTTCGTTCACGTAACTCAAAAAGAGGCACCTCTGGGGTGTTTATTTTCACCTAATGTAGCAACAAAAAACTAACAGTACTTTCAGTTCGGGGTAAGAAAGGGATTCAAAATAACTTCAACGCCTATCCTACAATGTGGGTGTTATATTTGATAGTTATTTCACAATCATAATTCTAGACTTCAGCTTTTTGGTGAAAACTGTCAGTATAAATAACGTGACCATTTATTTTTTTTTTTCAAAACGGGAGATTATTACTTTTTTGGCAATAATGCATTTATTTTCTTCCTGAAAACGGGACATCTACTGTTTTTAAGGTAATAGTGTAGGGAGACTGAATTTACAAGTCTGGGTATCTTTTAGTTGTTAAGAAAACGCGCAAACAAACTTATGTGTTAATGTTAATATCAAAATAAAATGAAAAAAAAAAAAAAAAAAAAAAAAAAAACTTTGCTAAAACACACATATACTATAAAAAATAGAACAAGACGTACATTTCGGGTGGTACAAGGGATAGGCCCTTCTTCGACTACAAAAACAGCATCCGACATAAGGCAGGAAAGTGAGAAATGTAAACAAAAGGACCCACAGAGAAAAGGAAGTTGTCATTCGGAAGGAAAAAAATTCTTAGAAAACCAGAGTGAAAAGGAAAAATAAAGTGGAGATCGGGGAGGGGGAGGAATAAGCAAAAGAGGGAACATGACTTTAAAAAAAGAAATAAAAATTAAATTGAAATAGTTAACAAAAAAAACCCCAAAAAAGAACAAACACAAAACAATACATCCCCCTACGACGTCTCCTTTGTGCCTCGAGAGAGGAGGGAAGGAGGCGAGGTCCTTTTTTTTTTTTTACAGACAGTGCCGTTGGATGATTTTAGATTTTTAGCCGCCAATATTGAAATCATTAACGTGGGTTGCTCTCTTTCTAAAAACGGGACATTACGGTGTCTCCAAGCTGTGCTTGGGGACAACGGGATAAGCCACCTAAAAATGGGACTATCCTGTTCAAAACGGGACCTATGGTCACCTTAAGTATAAATAATGGCAGCTTCTGTAGTTTATAACTGGCTGTTTTATGCACTTGCAAGTTTTTGTTTTTAATGATTGCTTAGTATAATCATTATCTGGCCTTCCTAATTCAAATTATCTATAGTTATTAAAGATATTTACAAACCATTAGGGAATTACGGATTCATTTAGAAATGAAAAGTGCCTTTTTGCGAGTTAAATTGCACGACTTCATGACGTCCATTGATCTGAATGTATGTGTCTGACTATAAGAAATGAATGCTTAGGAATAAACTTTAACGATTTTCAGATTGCACCAAACCAGTTCTGAATATTTTCTATATGGTACACAAAATTGCCTTTTTACGAGAACAAAGTATCCCTATTTTTAAATCTCCCGCGGCTGCATTTGCATACTCCATTGGTCTTTGTTCATGACGAACATTGTTAATTTTCCACGACGGACAGCTGTCATCAACTTTATGCTGGCCATAAGCCTTATTATGCCAGAATAAATCTTGAAATATTTATTTATTTTATTTTATTTTTTGGTATTAATATATCACAAGAAAAGAATTTATAAATGAATGCTCGCCACTCTTCGGATGTTTGTTCTCAGAAAGAGAGCCCTTGCAAAAACAAACAAGTGCAGGTGTCTGCTTCAAACCGCAATCTTACGCATTGTCGTAATCCCCGTTTGAAAATTTCCATAACAGATGATTACTTTTGCTAATTGGTCAAGTCGTTCTAATACCCTTTATCAATGATCCAGCTCTCCCCCTCCCCGCCATGCCGACATCGATCTTGGAGTTTAGTTGACTCCTGTCAACAACATCTGTTTTAATGCCCCGTTTCTGTTTTACTTTCAATTAATATAAACTTTGTGTAAAAAAAGGAAAGAGAGTGGGGAAATAAACTGTGGCGACTGGTACATAAATTTGCAGTCTCCACTTTCAAAAATACAGTCCGCGAGTGGCGACCGTTAATTTTGACCTTTAATAATAAGGCCTGTGCAAAGCGGAAGTTTTTTTTTTTTTTTTTTTTTTTGAGGGGAGGGGTCGCCGATCGGCGGATTTCAGTTTTTTTTTTTTTTTTTTTTTTTTTTTTTCTGCATATTCAGCAAATTGTGTTTGAGTTTTGTATGAGTCTACAAGAATGTAGTTTAAGCTTTGTTTAGTTATTATAAGAGCCAGGATTTCATCTAATTATGTGTGTTAGTAATCATTTCCAGAAGAATGTTACACATTTGATTAATGAAATCTTTCAATTTTATTTCTTTGTGAACAATAAGTGTGTATTAGGGAACTGAATAAATTATGCAGTGGAACTCTCAATTTTGTATCTTTCAAAATATTCAATTCAAAAATAATGTATGAAAACTTAAAAGTGGTTTAGTGAAGTTTTATATTATTCATGTGAGAATATTTTCATTGTGTTTACTTCAGTGTAAAGGACATAAGAAGTAGGAGATGTAAAATTGAGGTTGTATTTCAGAGGAAATTTTTTATTCCTTTAAAAATGACCGTTTACTAAATAGTTCCTTTTTGGTCCCTTTTTCTTACAGATGGTCCCTCTTTTGTCCCTTTTTCTTAAAGGGATGGTCCCTTTTCCCCCTTTTTTTGATAGAAAATTTGGTGGTAGCCCTGATATTGGCCTTTATCAAAAAATGGAAAGGAAAAAAAAAGTAAGAAAATCTGAAACACTTAAGATTTTGAAAAAGCACTATAATATATTAAAAGCGTATTATATATAATCCATGGGTCTTCCCTGTTTTCTTTCCTTATTCCATTAAGTTGGAAAGTATATCATTATTCACGAGTGTGATTAAACAAAATTAAAATTGATATTTCTAACATCCTTTTTCTGGATGTAATACATTAGAAATAGATGAGAAAAAGCTGCGCAGAAAAATGCACAATTCGAACTGAGTGAAATTTTCTCAAAAACTTATTCAGGTGTATTCATAATCGAAGTAGCAGACGATAATTTGCGCAAGCGTTAGGATCACATCTCCTCAAACTCGAACATCAACCATTTTATTTTTCGCTAAATTAAAAAGTTGCACATTTTAGTTTCGAAAAATTTCCAAATCCTATTTTTCTTTTGAGTATAAAACATTTCATTCCTGCTCTGATTTCACATGCACACGATATTTTAATTAAAAAACAACCTTACAAATAATCTAAACAAAAAAAAATCGTTATTCTTTTATTTTTACTTCAAAAGTCTGAATCATTTAATAAACTTGCCAAATATGGCAACCTAGATATGCTATATTCTCTCTTTTTCCACTGCGGGGTTACAATTGCGAAATGGGGGAGCAAAAATTAGCCTTTTGCAACATGTTTCTTATTGATATCTCCTAAAATAATTCGAATTCCAGAAAAAATCGCTTTAAGGTATGTCGGGACCCATCCTAGCGAATTTCTATGCAAAATTTGGTAGGTCTACGATCACCTGTTTCGGAGCTATGCGAGGTGCAGACAAACTAACTAACGGACAGTTTACACTCTGTTTTATTTATGTAGATTTAAGATTGTAATTACTTCCTTGTACAAAGTAAAAGAAGTATTGTAATTGCAAAAAAAAAAAAAAAAAAAAAAAAAAATCAGTATTCATATTTTGGCAGAAAAATTGAATTTGATCACCTCTAAATAAATTCATTTTGATTTTCTGTATATCTCTGAATATGAATAAATATCATAACTCAAAAAAGATTAGCAGAACAGGTAGAACAGTGGAAGTCAATCTTTGGGATATGCATTAATTTTTTGGCGGACGAGTTCAGTTGTGCCAACTCAAGCATCTCTTTTGTTACTTCCTTGCGTTCACGGATAGAGTTAGATAAAATATGAATACAGGTAGGCTTCAGTTTTGGGGATGAAAAGTAAATAAGCTGTGAACATGAGATTGAAATTGTTGCTTTGAAGAAGAGATTTCTGGAATTAATTTTTCAAATGTTTGGTAGACGATCAGAGATGGTTCAATTATTGATGACAATGTATTTTGTAGTGTAAATGCTTCTTTTTGACATAGCATCATAAATTTTAAGCACTAAAATATTTCCTGGGATAAAATAAATTGAAAAGTCTTCAGTTTGTCTCAAAACAATGCATAGGCACAAGGATATAATGAGCCACTTAAAATCATCCAGTGTGCCAAGTTTGTGCATCCAGTGTGCCAAGTCGAATTGTGGTGCATGTGCACCACAATTCGATCACCCTGTTGTAAAATGTTAAAATATTGTATTTTAGACTGTTGTGACATCTAGTTGTTCACTGCTTTTTTTTTATTGCAGTCGACTGGATAGTTTATTCATAGGGTCACCTAAAAGACTTCCAATACATTAAAGTCTATGGACATTTTCAATGCATTAAAAGTCTACAGACAATCATTGTTCGGGACAGGTGCAAAATTTTGCCAATATTGAGAAAGTTGGTGATTTTTGTGGAAATGTCACCAAAATGACAATTCCACAGCCGAATCCAGCTTGGCAGTATCTCTTGTGTTAGGCAAGAAGCTGCCTAACCTTAATAGTATCATATCTCTTTCAAATGAAATAAGTTTAAACTAAATACTTTTAAAATAAGTATAATTTAATAGCCATTCAAAGAAGTCATGTGTTGCCCACAAAATTTTTAAGAATTTGAAAGCTTTTTTAAATAATGTATTTTTACTTTCCGAACATGTACCATGTAAGGAAAGTATTGTAATCATGAAAAGATTCGACTTTGAGATTTTGGTGTATTTATACGTTTTGAGGTCTTCTGAATTCATTTATGCTATTTTTATGAGATGTATGTGTGTGTGTTTGTGAGTGAACGCGATAGCTCCTAAACGGGGCATTCGATTGAACTCAAATTGAGTATATATGTTATAAAACCCCGTTGCAAGACCGGTATTGATTTTGGTGTGTGTATTAGACTTACAGTATTTCTACAGGGCTACGACAAAGATTTCTTTTACATTATGGCGTATGGGAAGAAATTCTTGAAAGTGCACTAACGTTTAAACGGCGCATTTGATTGAGCTTCAATTTGGTATATATGTTTGAATTATTCTTCGATTAAACTTTATTTAAATACTTGGCATTGATCTTAATCGTAAGTGTTCGGAAAGTCGAGTGGAGTTACTCCAGATTTTTTTATAATGTACTATATAAGTAGATGTCTAAGTTATAAACAAATTGCAATTATGTTTTTGGTAAAAACCCCATATGTGTCAGTTTATGCTGTTTCTGTTTTCTTGAATATTTTTTCAAATCACCATTTTCTTTTTCAAGCTCTCCATATTGTGTTTGTATCTTAAATATTTGCCTGCTTTTACTCCCCCTCCCCTCCCCCCTTCCTTTAAAAAAAAAATAATATCCCTTCCTCACATGCATGGGAAGGAAAAGACATAAAATGTTTAGAACACTAAAGGTTTATTTTGGAATATCATCTTGCAGAGATAGAAATGAGGATATTTAGTAAGTGGTCCAAAGGACTACTGACTCTATGACTTCTCTTGTCCGTAAAATTAATCACTGGTCCGTATATATGATTTAAATAAAATTGTAAAACAAAAGAATTTGTATGAACAACACAAATTGATTTCCCTTAAGAGCTAAAGTAAAAAATGTTAACACCTATTTTTATAAAAATATTAATAGATTGAATTATATGGCATGTATTGATAAAATAAATAAAGTGCTACTGATCCAACAAACCAACAAATTTTGTATTCTACTGGTCTGTTACATATTTTAGTGGTCTCAGATCAGCAGACTACTGTTAATTTTGAACCTTGTCTTGCAGAGCCTGACTATAGCATTTTTGTGTCCAGGGGCACTTCCACATTTTTATGTCCCTGTATAAAGCTGGTTCAATTTGTGTGCCCCTGTGCATAGCTTTAAACTCAATTTTTTGGTTTACTTGTGTATGTGTACCCAGGATACATGCCCAAAGTGCCCATACAATAATCAGTGCCTGCTGTCTTGTATGAAGCATATCAAATTATTGGCAAAAAGGGCTACACTGTCACATTTTTTGTGGCTTTAGAGAAATACTTTTTTTTTTAAAATCTGTGTTATTTCTAAAATAACCAATTTCTAATAATATGAAAATTTAAAAGTTCACACAGTCTAGCATTCATAGTGCAGGCATAACTTACTTAGGAACAAGGGGAGGCAATTGCCACTTCCCTCCTCCAAAAAAGAAAAACATTCAAGAAAATTCAGATATTACCTATTTGAAAATATTTTCTACAATAGGAAATATGTCTCCCCCCTCCCCCTTCTATGTATTGCCAATTTGCCCCAATGATGAAAAGTGTTAATGTTTCCTAAAATCTAGAAATTCATGCTGTTCAAAGTCATTATTTATTAATGAAAGTCTGAAAAATTCTTAACTCCTGTACCATGTTCTATCCATAAAAATGTAAAGCTGTATTAATAATGTTGGGATTTATTTTTGTTAGTCTTTAAAATTTAGTCAAAGAAAATTAAAATATTTTTAATTGTGTACTATATGACAAATAGTTTGCATTCAATTTTCCAAATATTTATTTCTGTGGACAAGTTCACCTCCTAAAATAAGTAATTAATGAATTCAACTATTTTAAATGGTGTTTGTTACCCTGTCTATTTTCCTAACATTTTACTGTGTAATGTACTTATGCAATTGTCAAATATTGAATAAGTGTTTTTATCAAGAAAAACAAAGAAAATGCACAGTGAATTCATTATTAATAAAAAAGATTGGGGCAGGAGCAGATACAGGTTAATTATCATAGAATTTATGTAGTTGTTAAAAGTTAGTGTATATATAAGTAACCTAAAAATTTCTTTTTTAGGTTTTAGGCCAAAATAAAGTTGGTGCTATGTTAGTAGTGTTTATGATATCAGCAATCATCCATGAGTATATTTTAGCTGTTTGCTTTAAATTTGTCTTCCCATTACTGTTTTTCTTGTTTTCAAGCTTTGGAGGTAAGAAAGTTTTCAGTTCCACACTAATACATTTAAGTTAACTTTTCCTGATAATTAATTTGTTCATTATAAATATATTTTTGTTTTTTATTATTGCTATATCAAAGAAAATTATAGCTGCAGTTACTTATGAACAGTTATTCTTAAATGTATTATGCAAAAATGGTAAATTAATACAATGCCCTACATTAAATATAAAGATTGTGTGTTGCTAATGCAGATATTTCAAGTAACCACATTTTCAAAAAATATATAAGTTTCTTATAACTATTTTAAATTTTCATATCTGTTTCACCTTCAAATTACTGAAGCTACCAGTAGTTTCATACAAACTATATTCAATAGCAAAAATAAATAAATAAATAAAATAAAGATAAAAATTTCAATGAAAGTTTACGCATACATACTAGAGTAAAATCTAACATTTAAGGTGACAGTTTTCTATTATCAGTTCATTTATTATTTTTAAAAATTTTTCTGTTATTAGTATTTTTTCTGCCTTTCACATATAAAATTTAGCCTATTAATTTGTGAAAATTTTTAACTGAAAGGTAAGTGAATTTTTGCTAATAAAAAAATAAATAAGATTACCTTAATCGTAGAGTACATTTTCACTTTCACCATTGCTTTGTTCCTTTATAATTTAATAAACAAGAAAAATCTTAAACTTATAGAATTCTATAATTTATTTCCTTTGTTAGTCTGCATGTGTACAGACATGAAGTAGCTAGCCACTTATAAATATATCTTGTGCCATTTTTAGTTATCTCATTCTAATTTGAAGTATATTTCTACAGTAATTTTAGTTTTCATCACACGAAGGCGAACCTCAAGCTTTTGGAATGTGTTCTTGTGGGTTTCTATGTTTCAAGGCTGGGGTATCCTAACTGTATTTTACAGTGTAGAATGGTATGCTAGAATCAACTGTCCAAGAACTTTGGTTAGTATTGCCTTAAAAAAATCATTGATACTTTTCCTAAAAACTTCTTTGTTTAAATAATTCCCTTTAAACATATTGACTTCCTGTATAGATTGTAAGACTTAACTATTATTACTTAAGTAGTTTATTATTTCTTAGTTGCTGAAAAGTTCTTTGTATGAATTGTTTTTATGATATATTTATGTTTTATAATGTCATAGAGCTTAACTACTGCTAGTGATTATTAGTCTATGGTTATAAGGATACTGAATCAGAAAACTTAAATACAAAAAATTAATTTAAAAGCAATAGGACAGACATAATTAAAATCTTTAAAAGTAGATAAAAACACATTAAAAGCCGTCAGTAGTACTTTCGGTGGCAGCCACCACCTTCCTCAGCTCTGGTCTCAAAATGCCTTACTTCTTCCTCAGTATAGCGTTCCATCCAGGATCTATCTGCGCATGCGTGATGTCATTTACAGCGCGATCTGTCGTTATAATCTGCAAAGCCTCCATGTTTAGGGCATAAGTTATTTTTGTAATTGGAGAGTTTTTGGCTGTTATTAAAGTTGATTTCTATGGGGTGTTCTTGGGCTATTTTAGAGAGGGTGGTACTGGGTTTATTGAATTTAATGTCATTGTGGTGTTCCTTTTTTCGGTCTTTGACTTTCCTTTTAGTCATACCAATATAGCAGCCTGATTTATTTGAACTATTGTCTGTAAAGTTTATTTTATAAATGCCGGCGGTTTCATCAGGATTAATAGGGTCTTTATCACTGCGAATGCGTTTGAAAATATTTTGATTAGGTTTTATGGGTATTTTAATATTTTTCTTTGCAGCTTAATTTGTTAGTTTTAGAACGGCTCCCCTGCAGTAAGGAATGGCATTGGTAAATTTCGCTCTCGGGTTTTGATAGTTGTTAATTTACCTACCTGTTAATAAACCTAATCAAAATATTTTCAAACGCATTTGCAGTGATAAAGACCCTATTGATCCTGATGAAACCACCGGCATTTATAAAATAAACTTTACAGACAATAGTTCAAATAAATCAGGCTGCTATATTGGTATGACTAAAAGGAAAATCAAAGACCGAAAAAAGGAACACCACAATGACATTAAATTCAATAAACCCAGTACCGCCCTCTCTAAAATAGCCCCAAAACACCCCATAGAAATCAACTTTAATAATAGCCAAAAACTCTCCAATTACAAAAATAACTTTTATGCCCTAAACATGGAGGCTTTGCAGATTATAACGACAGATGGCGCTATAAATGACATGACGCATATGCAGATAGATCCTGGATGGAACGCTATACTGAGGAAGAGAGCAAAAGCATTTTGAGACCAGAGCTGAAGAAGGTGGTGGCTGCCACCGAAAGTGCTACTGACGGCTTTTAATGTGTTTTTATCTACTTTTAAAGATTACAAAAAATTATTTGGTGAAAAGGTTTGAAAACATTCTTCCTCTTCCATTAACAGGAGTGGAATTGGTTGCATTTAACGAATTAATATAGATATTTTAAACAGTTAACTCCAGTAGCTTTCAAATTATAATTTATAATTTAATTGACTTACACACACGTACACACACATACACATACGTTTGATGAATCTGTCAGAAGAAAATAAAATATCTTTTTAAGGTGTTTTTTTATAATCCTGAATTGTTTTAAGTTTTTGAGCCACCCCCCCCCCTCGCCCTCATATTATGCAACATTTGAACAGATTTTACAAGAATAAAGTTTCTTAAATGATTTTAAAAATTTCAGAATGCTTCTTCCGTATAATAAGTTTATGAGAGTAATGAAATATTTGCGAGGATAGTATTTTGAACAACCTGTATTTTGCTGTATATTTCTAAATACGGAACACTGTATTTCTGTGTATTATAATTTCTTGCCTATAGAATATTTTTTTAAAGTTGTATATAGCATATTAGAGAATGTAAAGTTTGTAAGAGTGCTTAGTTTAAGAAAAAATATGCATTATTTCCTCTCCCCCCCCCCCAAGTATCTGACGTTTGTTAGATTTTAATACTGTTTGAAAGCTAAATGTGCATAGTTTGTTATGTCTAAGAACAGAATCAAACCTTTTTTTTTTTTTTTTTTTCTTTTTAATCCATCAGCATTTCATTGATCTAATTCTACTGTAAGATAAAGCCTGTTGTGAAGGCAATTACAATGAGCGCTAGAAAAAACATTCAGCAAAAAATAAGTCGGCACTCAATATATTTAATCTTAAAATCTACTTCAAATAAGTTCATATTCAATTTTTTTTTCTAATACTGAAATCAGAATTGCATGTTCATCTAAAAATGTGCAAAAACTTTTTGCATTTGAAAGATTTTGTTTTGCTGGGAACATCCCCTCTTATATCAATGTTTCATGCAAAGGAACTTATTTTATGTATTAAAAAAAATTAGACTGGATAATCCAGAAAAACTATTTTAAATGAATTAGAATTGGAATTTTCCCTTCAAAACCCGGTAACAGAGACTTCAGTGTGACATCATTATCACTTGCAGCATCTATTTTGTCTCAAATCATTAACTTCTTTTACTCTGGGAAATAAATAGAGCTGAAAATAGCTGAAAATCACTTGAAAATTAGGGAACAGGTGGATTTTGAGATTTTAAAAGCAGGACAGATTATTTTCTTCTTTTTTTTTTTTTTTATACATAATTATGAAAAATTTCAAACGGATTGCTCAAACATTGTAGATTTTATTACATTTTTTGTGCTTAACTTTTTCATCCTTTTGGAGTAATGGTGGTAAAAGTTTTATCTTGGAGTTATTGAACTGGAATCGTTCCAGAGTCAGCAAGTCAGGGATCAGCTTAACTATATAGTAGGATGACTAATTTAATCTTACTCTTATTTACAGCCATTTATTAAAACATGCAAAATACCTGTAGTCTTTGCCACTTGAAAATTAAATTTCGATTAATAAAATTGTAATATAGTATAAAAATTTAAAGTGAAATTTTACATTCAAATGATGCAATAAATGATGCTTTCTTCCTTGTAGGATTCTTGGCTGGATTATGTGATACCTCGGTCATTCAACTGTAATATTATTTCACTTCCATCATAATTCATGTTTTGCAAAGCCATTTCCTGAAAATAATAGTAATAGTAATAATTGGAACAATATAGAAAAGTGATAAAGTATGTGCAGAGAAAAGGGAAAAAAACAACAAACAAAAAGTATGTGTTTTGATGCTTAAAAAGAAGTGAATCATTAAAGATAAATTATTATGGGTGAACAGACACCTTCTCATGTTTTCATAATTTTTTGGAAGACTTCCTAATAGCATATACATACAAAAAGTATTTTTATAAATGCCTATTTAGGCTTTTGATGTATTTTTATTGGAACATCTTTTGTAAATAGAATGGTCTGTATTACTTGTAAAATGTACATTATATAAATTATTTTGTATTTTATGTTGTAATTGTTCTCTTTTTTATTAAAATATGTTTAAAATATCGACTTTTAGAACAGTTCGTTCCCTTTCGACCTAAGTTTTTTTTTTTTTTTTATGTTGTTAATTTGTAGCAGTAGCATGAAGGCAGGGTTCTCCTTAAGCTTTTCTGGGCATTATAAAAGGATGAACTTTTTTACTTTGCACCAACTGTACGAATATAATGCAGTATTTTTTGACTGATCATTTCGCATTAAAAACCTGACTTGCATTTAATTCAGGGTCTAGATAACAGATTTTCTAAATATCTCTATGAAAAATTTCTATATCACGTTACATTTGGGCTAATATACTAATAAAAATTCACATAGATGGCACACTGGGCACATTCCATTTGTTTAAGTTAGTTCCTAAAGCATTCCCTAAGTGAATTGTTCCTTCTTTAAAAACTGTCATGACGCTACATATTGTACTTTTCCATTCAATAGGTCCTGTAAGCTTTCAAAAATTAAAATAATTCCTATTATTTTACTATATGTTTATTTACAATTTATTTGTTTTTCTTATTAAATAGTTTACTTATGCAATGTTTCAGCTCTGAATGAGGACTGGAGGTCATAATACAATTAAATAATGTTATAAAATAACCAGCGAAGCCCCGCCACACACACACACACACCTCCTTTACCATATATTCTTCAAACACTTAAGGGTGTATCAAGGCCGTAGCCAGGAAAATTTTTCGGGGGGGGGGGGGGGTTCAAGTTTTATGTTTTAATATGGTACTTTTTTCAGCACACTGAAATTAAAATTAAACAAAGTATGATCTCCGGCTTTGTGTTTTTTCATTTTTATTTAAAACGCGAAAATAATGCATCCAAATTGAAACAGTGCTATGTAAGCAATATCCTATCGGCGTAGCGAACCTCTGTGTCAGTGCAGCCTTTAAAGAATGACAAGCACTGTGTGACAGAGCAGGGCCGGCTGGACCATATAGGAAAACTAGGCGACTGCCTAGGGCGCTGACTCGAGAGGGGCGACACTAGCCAGGCAGCGGATGTTTTTTTGTTTTTTTTTTTACTCCTGCTGCCCGCAGTGCCACTCTCTTTTTATTCTAAGGAGTAGCGGACTGGTTACGTGAATAATGCAACGTAGGATCTCCCTCCCGGTCCACATGGGTCGAGACTGGAGCCTACATGTACCAAACTCCAAAAATCACAAACTTATCACTCTGACTTTTTTATTTATAGAGGCCATAAACACGATACTGTGAAACTGTTTCGTGTTTCGATCTCCGATGGAATCGAGAGATGACTCACTATTTTTTGTGGAAAGAGAAAATTTTTTATTTACGATATTTCTTTTTTGTCTCTCTCTACGTGTAAGGGGGGGGGGTGAAAGAAGAAGAGAGAGAACCAATGTGGAGAAGCATTGAGACGAATGTGAGCTTTTGTTCCGATCATACTGCATTCTAATTATGGGAAATCTAAATACTGTGTAAAATTGTGTAAATAAAGCAGCCGCACATAGTGTACTTAGGGCACATTTTTGCTACCACCTTCACAAATTCCTACTACTATGATACATTAAACACTGTTTATTTATAGAATTATTTGATGAGAATGAGAAATTCTGCTTGCAAGTGCCACGGAAATTGCATTTCCTTTTGGACATACTCAGAAGACAGGTATGCATATAACGTACAGAGAAAAGAGTAGCATATTTAAGTGAAATTTATCACTTTGCGATCCTCAGAGAAACACAAGTAAAAAATTACATGCGGTTTGAATGAACTGAAGTGCAATAATCGTAATTGGCGATACAAGGGATAATTTTTTTTCTACGAACAGTAAGTTATGTGACTGAAAATTTCGGGGGGGGTTTGAACCCCCAAACCCCCCCTTGGCTACGGCATTGGGGTGTATTCTGGAGAAATAGTCTCCCTCAGTCTTGGTACACAAATTAAAATAAACTAACTGTTCTAGTGACTCAAAAAAAATTCTAGGTGATTCTCTGTAAATTGCCACTGCATGTTAGAATAAATGAAAAAACCATGCTTTTTATGAAACTTTTGGGAATAATTTTTAAGCATGGAATTAAAGAGCAACATTTCTCAAAATGACATTCTTCAAAATTTTTTCTAAAAGTTTCATAACTGATTAAGTTTATCATTTATTTCAGCATATTAATACAGCTTTCAAATGAATATTCTAAAAATTTTAAAAGCTTTAAAAACACGTTAAAATCCGTTTGTAGCACTTTCGGTGGCAGCCACCACCTTCTTCAGCTCAGGTCTTAGTTCCAAATGCCCTGCTCTCTTAATCAGTAATGCGTTTCACCCAGGATCTATCTGCGCATGCGTCATATCATTTATAGCGCCATCTGTGGTTAAAATCTGTAAGGCCTCCTGGTTTAGTGCATAATAACTATTTTTGTAATTGGCGAGTTTTTGGCTATTGTTAAAGTTGATTTCTATGGGGCATTCTAGGGCTATTTTTGCAAGGGCAGTAGTGGTTTTATTGAATTTAATGTCAGTTTGGTGTTCCTTTTTTCGGTCTTTGATTTTCCGTTTCGTCATACCAATATAGCAGCCTGGTTTATTAGTACTATTGTCTGTAAAGTTTAATTTATAAATACCGGCGGTTTCATCAGGAGTAATATTATCTTCATCACTGCGAATGCGTTTGAAAATATTTTGATTAGGTTTATTAACAGGTAGGTAAATTAACAACTATCAAAACCCGAGATCGAAATTTACCAACGCCATTCCTTTCTGCAGGGGAGCAGGAACTAAAATATCAAACTTTGCCTTAAAAAAAAAAAAACAATATTAAAATTCCCATGAAACGTAATACTACAAATATTTTCAAAAGAATTTGATCGGATAAAGATATGGTTAAACCAATGTGACACCCCAGGAGTTTCTAAAATAGATTTTACTAATGAAGAAGCAAATTCCAGGAAATCATACATCGCCGTTACAAAAAGAATAATAAGTGAACAATTAAAGCAACATAAAAATGACTTAAAATTTAAAAATCCCTCTACTACACCGTTATAGCTAAGGTGACCATACGTCCTATTTTGAATGGGACAGTCCCATTTTTAGGTGGCTTGTCCTGTTGTCCCCAAGCACAGCTTTGGGACACTGTAATGTCCCATTTTTAGAAAGAGAGCAACCCACGGTAACGATTTCAACACGAGGCTGATAAAAATCTAGAATCATCCAACAGCAGTGTCTGTAAAAAAAAAAATCTCCCTCACTCCCCTCTCGAGACGCAAAGAAAACGCCAGGGGGATGTATTGTTTTAGTTTGTTCTTTTAATGTTCTTTTTTTGTCAACTATTTCAATTTATTTCATTTTTATTTCTTTTAAGTCATGTTCCACTTTTATTTATTCCTCCCCCTCCCTCGATCTCCACTTTATTTTCCCTTTTCACTCTGGTTTTCTAAGAATTTTTTTCCTTCCGAATGACAACTTCCTTTTTTCTGTGTGTCCTTTTGTTTACATTTCTCACTTACCTACCTTCCTGCCTTGTGTCGGATGGTGTTTTTGAAGAAGGGCCTACCCCTTGTACCAACTGAAATGTAAGTCTTGCACTATTTTTACAGTATATGTGTGTTTTGGCAAAGTTTTTTTTTTCATTTTGTTTTGATATTAACATTAAATATAGTCTCCCTACACTATTACCTTAAAAACAGATGTCCCGTTTTGAGGACGAAAATAAATGGTCACGTTAGTTATAGCCCAAAACAACAAAATTATAATCGATTTCAGTAATGTGAAGAAATTGTCTAAATAACCATAACTATGGATTTTTACATGAGGAGATCTTAATTGCAAATGAAATCTTTAATGATACGATGCATGTGCAAATAGATGAGGGGTAGAGAAGATTTATAATGACAAGGAAGCAGAACCAAAATAGCTCACAACTTGAAGATGGCTACAAGAGCTAGCCGAAAGTACTTTTGTGACTTCTCAACATTTTAAATGGTTTAAAAATTTGTTTTTAATTAAACTTTTAACATAATAACGACAAACCTTTCTTTTTTATTTTTATAACATCTTATAATATAGAAGACACTTCAAAGGGCTAAAACACAGCAGCTCAGACCTCTATTTTTTACATGTGAACACTTGTAGGCAAAGAAAAGGGGTTCCATTCTCCTCATACCCCCCCCCCCCCCTCCTAAAAAAAATATAATATATCTATTTATATATGCTATATTGCATTCTAGATTTTTGAGTTCTCAGTCACCTCCGAAAAGTTTTTTGGCTACGCTACTGGTTCCTCAAAATTAATTTCTACAATAAACCACACAGCACAAAGATATCCATTGGTTATCTATGAGGAATCAGAATTGGATAATGTGTATATATATTAGAAGTCAAAGATCCTCTAGATAACATAAAATGGACCTCTATAAGAGACTTGAGGTGTGATCTCTAAGGGATAGACAACATCTATAATATCCAGGGTGTCTGTAAGAGATCTATATCCAAGTAGCATAGATATTAATTGGACGGCCAAAATATCCAAGATTTCTCGGGGGGGACAAGTGAATTGTGACGTCAAAGCTACGACTTTTTTTACCCACTGCAAATTCTTCCTTCATTCCGTGAATTTTGGTGCTGCCATCTATTGTCTATTATCATACATAAGAACTTCAAGTTACTTAAACCTATTTTCTTTGGCTGGTTTCGAACCATGGATACAAGGTGTGAAAGGCGAATGTTCTAACCACCAGGCAGACTTGATTCGTGGTGAGAAGACTTGGTTGAGAAAAAGTTTGAAGTGATGGTTGCTTTAATTTCAGAATGAAATCACTTTTATGGATCTAAATAAATAAAATTAGAATTTGCTGTACACTAATTGGTATCACAAAATTTTGCATTTTCTATTCGTTTTAAGCATTTTGGACCCTAGTATAACCGTTAAAAAAAAGTTTGTCTGCGCATCACGTAAAACTGACTGAAACGAATTAAATAAAATTTGATGACATGATAGGTGGTCACTCAACTTAAACTATAGGCGTCAAATTCTTAAAAAATTCATTAGATTTTGAGATATTCAGAAAATTCTTTCAAACTGCACAATTTTTTTTGTGCATCATGTAAAAATGACTAAATGAAATTGGGTGACATGATAAATGATCACTGAACTCAAGCTATAGGCATCAGATTAAAAAAAAAAATTCTTACTAGATTTTGAGATTTTTCTGAAAATCCTTTCAAACTGAGTAAATTTTTGTTTCAGTAGCCATCCAATCTACTACATAAATAAGATGTCTACAAATGCATTTCTTATGGATGGTAGACACGCACATCTAATAGGTTTGTAGCTTAGGATGGCCATTAAATATCTATTGGACATCTATTTCAATAGCTACATAGGATGTCTACTAATAGATATCTATAAGCCCTCTAAGGATATCTTAGAGAGGTAGCGATTTAGATGTACTATAGATATATATTTTTCTCTGCATATAAATATCCTTTAAATGTCCTGGGTGTTATAGATCAGTGTGGATATCTATTAGACCTGATTTGGACATAGTGTGCTGTGTGAGAAACAATGAATTAAAATACCAATTTTATTGATTATAACTGTTATTTCAGAAATATTTAACTAAAGTAGACATAGAAATGTCAGTATCATATAGAACTTCGCTAAGTCTAACCTATTTTACACCACCTCAGAAAAAAAATTTAAAAACAGAAATTACAATTTTTTTTATATATAATCCAGTTTTGAAGTCTTTCTACTGATATGTATCAAAATATAAATGCTCTATCTAATTATAAGGAATCTAGAAGTTTTTCAATATCACTTGTTGACAGGCAGTATGTTCAGACAAAAAACAAGAAGTTTTGTACACATTAATATTGTTGAAATATCCTAAAACTGCATTAGAAGTACTTGTTATGTTATTAAAATATATCTCCATAGAAAAAAAAATATTGAAACATGTAAATTTTTATGGTGAAAAAAGGTTTTTTCCAATATACCACCATTTTCCCACACCTGCCCCTATAAAATTTAAAGACTGAAAATATTTCTATTTGTACATAACTAAAAATATTAGACTCAAGTAGATCTCTGTATGCTAATCACTTGAGTGTTGTCAGTCATCGAAAGAAGTCAGAGACCATAAGCAGTGGTGGTACTAGTCTTTCCCCGACTAGATGTCATCAGTAACTGACTAGGTGGAAAAAATATATGTACCTATGCACATACACACACACATACAGGATGTCCCAAAATGATTGGGACCAGTGCTTGCTCTGGACTTACAAATCTGCGAGTCGGGCTCACTCCCTATCAATAAAAATAGAGTCAGTTTTTGGAAAATGCAAGTCAATTTAATTTTTTTTTTTTAAATACAGCTTTAAGAAGATACATTATTTTATTTACTTTTTTCTTCTTGTTGTTAATGATTTTACTCCTAAATATTAAGGTCAAAGCTAGTAAGAGGCGATTCACATGTGCTTGTGTTTAGAAACATACAAATCTTAAACTTAAATCCTGAATATTGGTATTTCAATCAAGCATTGTCATAGTTTATCGAACATACAGAATAGCTTTGCAGATTTGCCAACATAGAAAGTGAAAATGTGTAAAATATTGCAGGCACAGCACTTTTCATACCTTTCACTGTACAACTTGCGAGCATTATCTACATGAAATGATGCACTATAATGAGCTTTACAATGAGAAATGATAATTTTCATGAATTTTGTATTACTGTATTAGGCCACATATAATGTGATATTTTTTGACTGATCATTTCCCATTAAAAACCTGACTCGTGCAAAATTCGAGGTCTAAATATAGGATATTTCCAGTTATCTTGATGGAAAGTTTTGGGATCTCGTTATATTCGTGCTAATATGGTAATATAAATGGACCAAAATTGAGAGTCAAACTTTGATTCCCATGTTTTGAAACTGTGAGTTAATTTTGTCAAAATATATCAATTTATGCAAAAAATACGAGTATGCCTCACCCCTTATTGGTAAAAACTTAAAGGGGAGATAGGAATCGGAATCACATGGCAATGTGGGATCAAAAACAGCATTTTCACTTACTTGATAATAATCACTTTCGGAAAAGTATTAAAGTGTTCATCTTATTTCTCAGCCAGATATCATAAACAATAAACTCCTCGCATATTTCATCTATGAAATAGTATGAAATTTTTAAACCATCAATTTTAGTCACATGTTTTCTCTGAAAAGTGCATCGGTTCATCAGAAAGTTCACTTGTATTTCAGCACTTGTTCCAAAGAGATTAACTGCCACATGAAGATGACATTTCTGACCCCATATCGCTACGTGATTCTGAATCCTTATAATGTTCCTTACCTTCCCTTAAAGTTTGTCTCAATCATCAGAGAACAGCCTGTATACATAGGATATACAGGGATTAGACAAAATAATATGAACACACAAAAAAATAGCACTCGAAAGAAACCTCTCGTATATTCATGCCCTCTAGTGATGAAGGCTGCCACCTAGCAGATGAGAAAGTACACGCATCGGTCTGCTTCTAGCAGTGATAGAAATTGGATGCGAAGTATATTTCTATGTTAAAATTGCATTATGGCTGACCTCTGATTTCGAAAGAAGCCTAATTTTTGGGGCCCGCCTTGTTGGAGCCTCAGTAATGATAACGAAGACTCTTCCTGGCATTGGGGGAAGTACAGTGTCGACAGTAACGACAGCATATTCGAAATGCAGAAAAACTTCATCTAAAAAGCACAACAGTAGTCAAAAGATGATGCAGAATTGGAGACAGGAGGGCTTTGAAACGGTTTGTGGCAAGAAAACACAAGACAACAACATTCTAGTTAACATCCAAGATGAACAGAACACACATATACAGGGAGCAGTTTCATGAAAAACTATCTGGCATGATCTGCATGGCAAATATTTGTGGTAGAGCGGCTATTTTAAAACCATTGTTTACACTGTGGCGGCACGAAGATCGCCTTCGCACACACAACATCCGACAATAGAAGGCCGGTCAAATGGGTACCTTTTCGCTGCGCTTGATTATGCCTCATTCTACCACATGGAGTTCTCCGGTTCTGACCCGGCTCTCCCTACATTGATGACCCGGGCAACGATGCACTTTCCTTCTCGCCAATAGTGACAGATGGCACCAGCACAAACCTCTTCCATCACTTGCTCAGCTTTTTCAAAGTTCACAACGAGTGGCAGCGACCTCACAATATTCCACAACAAATGGCAATGACCTCATAAGGTCCACAACGAGTGGCGACAACCTTATAAAGTTCACAGTGAGTGGCAATGTTCCATAAGGCTTAGAACATCGTTCGTCAGCCTCTGACTGACTGTAGGGGAGAGTAGTGTGTGTTGGGTCCGTGGATGAAACTTCAAGCAGTGGCGGCTCGTGGGTTATTTAAATGGAGGTTCACAAAATTAATTTCGAAAATTAAATATGCAGATACGACGCACCGTGTATATGCATACACGGTGCGTCGTAAAAAATTATACAACACAAGTTAAAATATACTTTCATTTCCAACAGTTAAAGGAAAGCAATGCAGGCAACTGAAAGAAAGCAAGTCATCTTTGGTCTAACATTTCGTCACCAAGATAAGTTTTAGCAAAAGTGTTCTGTTGATTTTTTATTTCACTTTTTTTCAAAGGATGATGTTGCAACATATCATTGCTTTAGCTCCAAAATACTTATTTAACCCCCATTTTATTTATTTACACTAATTCGTAAACAATACTGTGAAAAATGATAAAAATAAAGAAAATAATAAGAAAATGAAAAGAATGCATTAGCTAACCTAACACAACAAACCAATGAAGAATCCGGAGGAGATTACGGCAAATTATCCTCAGTGAGCACAAAAAAAGTGTGCGAACGGAGTCATATCAGGAGCGCCTCGCATCCACCACAACTTCTCGGCGTCTTTCCTCAAGAGACCGGTTCAAAAGGCCGTTCGGTCGATCGCACATGCGAGCGACAAGACTATTCTGTAGCAACCCATGATACAGCGTGTTAGCTATAAGCTTGTTTAATAATAGTGATGGGTGGGGGAGAGTAAAACTAACGTTTTAAATTCACAAAAATCTAGAAGTGTACTTAATATGTTTTTTAAAATTTAATTTGTTAATGTGTTTATTCTTTAGTTTTTCCTCTGGGGGTTCACGTGCTCATGTGCTCAAATGGAGGAGCTGCCACTGACTTCAAGTAGGGCATAGAGATGACCCACAGGTTGTATTGTGCTACTGGAGGTGAAGCTTTAAAAATGATGCCACCTTATATTTTCTTTACTTAATTTTATTTGAAAACTGCACAAAAAAAACACTTTCAAAAATTTTAAAAACAATTTCAGATTTGGAAAAAATCAGGCCATCTGCATTAAATTGTTTGAAAAATTTACAATTCTAATTAGGGAATGCAATCCCGCACTGTTTCTCGTCCTGCGGGATTTCGGAATTGAGATTCATTGATCCCGCAAGATTGACATTTTATTTAGTTAGGACTTCATTTCAACAGTGAAAAGTAGAAAAAAGTAAGATTTTAAGCACTATGAAGTTTAACTTTAATAATAATAATTAATCTTATGAGATAATTAATACAATAACTTAGAAATATGAAAATAATAATCATGATATTCAGAATAGTATACTAAGTTATGTCTTATGTTAGTTGCTGAAATTGAGGACTATACAATTTATAGATATGTCAACATACTTAGGTTATTTTCTTAGTTGCTGAAAAAATAACGTACAAAATCGAACAAATCCAATGAACCATATCCTAGTCTATATTTAATTTTAGTAAAATAATTAAAAGTATGAATTATAAAAAAATTAAAAACTAAACTAAAAACTTTTTATAATTAATTCATGAGTGTTCGGTAGGAGATAAATAGTATGAAATATTTCAAATCATTTGGAGAATGGGAACTTTACGAAAAATTTATATTACAATGTTTAGATTTAGATTTTCGATTCATCTCATTGGAAGATGATTTAAAAAATAAAACTTAAAATTAAAATTTGTAATTATTGATTCGTTTATTGTTAGATGAGAGACATGAAAATGCAAAATTTTTCGGTTTGTTGATTGGGAAAGCAGCGTGAAACTGTAATTAAAAAAAATTATTTCTCAGTGTCAATCTTACTTGGCAAAAGGGGACGATTTGAGGAGATGCAAGCCCCGGGGCAAAAGCTTCATTGCCCCTCTCCCCTCTTACGAAAACTTATACCCAACAAAGCAACTTTCACGCCATACAAAGAAGAATGTTATAATAACATCATCATGAAAATGATTATTTAATCAAGATGCAAAGTGAAATGCAATTGCTCGATAATAATAATATTGTTGCAGAAAATTCTTTTTTCTGGGCTTAATTTCTCAGCTCGTTGTTATAAGTCCAGTAGGTGTAAAAAGTTCTAGTAAAGATTCCACATGTTAGGATGGAAACGAAATTTATTGCTTCTAATATTTCGTCCAACGATCAGCTATACAAAATTCACAAGCACAAGCAAGCAGTAACGTGCTTATAACAGTCCGCTTAGTACAGAGGCTTTCCCAAATGCTGTATTTCTGACACAAAATAAGACACTTCCACAAGCAAAAACTCAGTGAAACTACGAGGGAAATCGTAAACAGTCCCTCAAGACTCAGCAATTAAGAATTTATACACAGCACTTAAAATCCTAAACAAGCGAAAGATACCGCTTCTGTAAGCACTAATATAGAGCTTATGCTCTCTCACGTACATCTGCTCTCTGAACAAGGCAGGAGTAACTGACTCGAATAACTCGGTCTCTCTCCCTTTTATACTTTCTGACGTGCATTTCAGAAAAATTTGGACCTCTCTAAAGGGACGCTGAACAAACTCGTTTTGATTACGCCATAGAAATATTAATGAATACAACGCTAATACAAGAAAACAAGCTTTACAAGTCCCATTGGAGAAATCGCGCCAAATGTCTGAAATATTGGCAAATTTGGCGCCAAAAATAAGTCCCCAAAAGTGAGGTTAGCTACAACCATTATTTCTCCAGTTTTCTAGAAAACTCTATCCTAATCAAAAGGGAAACCCAAAGCTACATATCTCACGTTTTAGTTAACCGATTTTGATGCAACAAAATGCAAAATTGAATTGTTTAACGCGTAGAATACGAATATTGAACTATTTTTAACCTTAAGGACAGAAAGACCCAAAATTTCGGAACATTAACCCCTTCCCAAGGACTGCACGTCCCGGGCAGTACAATCCCCTCTTAGGAGATTGTACAAATTCAATCTGTACAGAATTCAATCTGTAACAATAGGTGTTAATAACAGAATTTAAGCAAGTAATCAGGAAACACAATAAGCAAAATACTCTCTAATAAATAAGTAAATAAAAACAATAAAGGGCTACAGATATGTTACAAGTATGCACACTAAATATGTTGTAAGTACAAAGAGAGTTGAAGACAGAGGAAGAAAAGAGAGGGACAGGAACGAAATGAGAGATGGAGAAAAGGAAGAATTACGCCACAGTGACCACGGTCTGATATTCAAATAATTAACTAGAACCGCGGTAAATAGCTAGCTGTTCGTAATCTACGACTCTTGGTTTCGAGTTAGGTGACTTACGAATCTGCACAATGACATGGTTGATTCTGCTTAGGACTGTGTAAGGACCGTCCCACGGCGATTGCAGCTTGAGAAACAGGTCTTTCCGTCGAGTAGGATTCCATAGCCAAACCTTGTCATCTAAACACATGTACACATGTCATCTAACAGTCTAAACATATGTCATCTAAACACCGTGACATAGTCACGTTGAACTCGTGTTCAGTAAACTTCGTGTCGTAGCGAGTCTTCATCATATCCGTGTTCAAGTTGATCCGCTCTTGAACAAAATGATGCACGTCTTCAAACCGGGCCGAAGATTTTCCAGTACTCTTCTGGTGATGGAGGAGTATCTCGAGGGCGACCATACACTAGATTGGCGAGAAGTGAAGATCTCTTGCGAATAGCATCTGGGAAGGTGTGAAGCCGGTAGTCTCATGGACGGCACTCCAATAAGCCAGCATGAAAAGGGGTAGATTTTTGTCCCAGTCCTCTTGATCCCTAGATACCAGGAGCGAGAGGTTGTTCAAAATATTGCTCTTAAACCTCTCCTCGAGGCCGTCGGATTGTGGATGTAAAGGCGTAGTCTAGGTTTTGTCTCTTTCGAGAAATTGACATAGTCCTTTAAAAACCGCAGAGGTAAAGTTCGTTCATTAGTTGGAATGAAGTTGCAGAGGGGTTCCAAATCTGGAAATCCATTCTTGCACCAATACCTTGCACCAATTTTTTCAGAAAAACGAAAATTTAGCATACAAAAGACGAAAACATAATAAACAGAACGGACATTTTTTGAAAATTTTGCTGCCGGTCGTTTATTTTTTACTAACAAATATATTTTAAACAGTTTATCGGTTTCTTTTCGTTATTTCATCGGAGTCATCTGTAAACGATGATCGGCTTTATGGTCCCCCGAGCGGACATTTTGTACCAGTTGCCGATGAAATTTCCCCTTTTTTGGATGAAAAGCCGTGATCGGCCATTCCTCCTTCTCCTCGGATTTAACTCACCCGCCTCTCATCGACCGATGGGTTATTGCTACTAGGGATCCTGATTGTTAATAGGATACGTCTCGGGCCATTTTGACAAATAGTCAGTGACAACTAGGATGTACTTGTTGCCATCCGGAGTTCGCGGAAGAGGTCCCAGGATATAAAGGGCAATTCTTTCAAATGGCACCCTACATTATAACGATGTTTACCACGTCTACGTTTCTTCGGGCCTTTACGGATAGCACAGGCGCACAAGCTTCACACCACCTTTCGACATCGTCTCGAGTCAGCCCAGTAGAAGCGCTCGCGAACTTTATGCAGGGTCTTCATTATGGCAAAATGGCCTGCAGTTGAGCCATTATGCAGCTCTTCTAGAACCTTCGGAATCCTTAAACGACAGAGTACTAACTGCCATCGGAGTATCTTGCCGTCGCCCGACTCCCATTTGCGATACAGGACTCCGTTCCTAAGGTGAAGCGAATCCCACAAAGCCCAGTATTAATTCGCTGCCGGACTGCATGATGATATCTCTTGCCATCTGGGTTTAGCGCTGGATTTTCCCATTAACGCCTCAATAGGTTTGATGTCATCAGCAGACTGGTCCTCCTGAACATTTTCGTCAATCCAGGGATCTTGAGAAGGTACGGAGGATGTAACTTTCGGACAACGGGATGTTTCAGATTATAATTTTTCTTTGCCCTGGAGCAATAGCGACAAGTTTCTTTGCAGGGCCTTCTCGAAAAAGCATCTGCGTTTCCATGAGATGCTCCTTTTCAATGACATATTTCTATGTCATATTCTTGTAATCTTTGTATCCACGTAGTATCTGGCCCTCTGCCCAGACAGTACATAAGCTTAAATCAAGCTTGACATTTGGCTTGGCAATGCAAGGTTGGCTGAAGCTGGATTTTCGCTTGCAAAGTGCGCAGTGATGGCGCCATCTGTGAAAGAGAATGGACATTAATTGTCTAGCGTCCTCAAATTTGCTGAAAGTTCGTAAAAGATGTGTTTTATTCATGAAGCATTTTATTACCAGTGCCATATTACTGGTAGGGCAAACGGGGCAACTGCCCAGGGCCTACAGATTTTAGGGCCCAAAAATCTTACATTTTACACTTTTGTAATTTTAAAATAAAATTACAAAGGATAAAAAAAAATTCAGAAGTTAAATAATTTTTACTTCCTTGTACGTAGTATAAGGAAGTAATATGATCCCGAAAAATTTTGGGGGCCAAATTTCGACAAAAAATCCGATTTTGACTACCTCTAAATTTAATTTTAAGAATTTTTTCGATGCATCTCATCGTAGGCTAGCATGCACGATTATATTAACGCGTCTGCAACTCATTTTGACCAGCGGCGAGTTTATTGTGGTCAGTTTTTCCATGCCGTCTGTACGTACGTACGTACGTATGTATGTAACTCGCAAATCTCAAAAACTATGGGTCGTAGAATGTTGAGATTTGATATTTAGGATTGTTCTATGATCTAGTTGTGCACCTCCCCTTTTGGTCGCAATCGAATGAATAGTTTATGTACAGGACCGCACAAAAGATTCGAAATACATTACGCTCTATGGGCCGAAATTCATTAAACTCGCATATCTCAAAAACTATGAGGCGTAGAATGTTGAAACTTTATATTTAGGATTGTTGTAACATCGAGTTGTGCACCTCCCCTTTCGGTTCCATTCGACTGGATAGTTTATCTACAGAACCGCCTAAAAGATTCGAAATACATTACGCTCTATGGGCCGAAATTCATCAAAGCGTTTTTTAGAGGTATTGGGCTATTTCAAACGACTCAGAAGTGATATATGCTGTAAAGAGTTAGAAAATGAATTTCTCCATTAAAAAAAGTGTCTTTATCATTTACAGTTCTGCTACAGGAACACTCAAAAGATTTCCAATACATTACGGTCAATGGCAATTTTAGGAGATTCACCCATTTCAAGCACAATACCGTCCTACCACATAAGTTAGGTAATGGTCCGACCACGGTCACGTGCTTCCCTCAAGAACTATGCCAAAAGTCGCCAAGCTTGGCGACTTTTTTGTGTACGTGTGTGCATATTTAACTCTCAAATCTCAAAAACTATTATGAAATTTCATATATAAGATTGTTGTAACATCTAGTTGTGCATCTCGATTTTTGGTTAAAATCTACTGGAGAGTTTATTTACAGGACCACCGAAAAGAATTTCAGTATTTTAATGTCTATGGACATCTTCAATATAATACAATTGTAGACAGTCATTGTTTGGTACATGCCCAAAATCTCGCCGTCTGTCCTCGACCTTGGCCAGTTTTGCCGAAATGTCGCCAAATTTGGCGATAGTCAGTCATTTGGTCCATGCCCAAAGTATCGCCATTTGTCATCGTTCTTGGCGAGTTTTGGCGAAATATCGCCAAATTTGGCGATAATCTGTCATTGTTGGTCCATGCTTAATATCTCGCCAAATGTCGTCGACATTGACGAGTTTCGCCGAAATATCGCCAAATTTGGCGCCAAAAATTATTTCGTATTTTGTATAACTCTAAAACTTTAACCCGTAGAATTTTGAACTTTTGTATTTAGAACTATATTATAATATCTAACGGTTTTCAATATCTTTTTTGACAGCAATCGACTGGGAATTTATTTACAGGGTGAGCCAAATGTCTTGAAATACATTAAGGTGTATGGATGCATTCAATTCATTGAAAGTCTGTGGTCAATGACTACTTTGGCTATCCCCAAAATCTCGCAAACTATTTCAAGTTTGTCGGCTTTTGGTGAAATATCGCCAAATAAAGTGTCAGAAAGAAATCTTTCAAATTGAACTCAGCTTGGCGATATCGAAATGTTTGGCTAGAAATCGCTATATCTTACTATTATTGATATTTTATATCTTTCAAACAAATAAGTTTAGAGGAAGTGCGTAAAAAACATTTTTGATTTAATAGACGTGCAAGGAAGTCATGTGTTGGACACATGAGATTTTTTTATTTATAAAGTATGAACAATGAAAATAATTCAAATTTACATTTGTATAAATTAATTTAAACTTATTTTTAATTCTTCGAAATGCTCTATATCGATATAGCATACCAATATGTAGGAAAATAACCACATTTGTCAAGAGAATTTTTAGCGTTAAAAAATAGCAAAAATTTTCAATTTGTTATTTTAAGAAATATTTACAAAAATGACTAAAGTGTTTGTATTCCATACATGTTAGCAACTGTGATATAGCATTTCGAAGTAACGTTTAACTATCTGTTTCTTTCATTTCAGATTACTTAACACAAAATTTGTGTTAAGTAAACTCATTCTTATTTCCAAATATGGAAATTCTTCAAAATACAATTCAATTATACTACGAAAGTGATTTCAAAATCAGTCGTTTGTCTCTATTTTGGCCATCAATATTGCTCATGAGTGTTGCGGTACTGAAAGTTTTAAAACGTGTGCTGCTCTCAAGTTTATATTATGTTTATATCCCTATTACTAGAGTCTCTAAATCACACATAACATTATTTTACTTTTGATGCATCCCATGGAAAAATAAAAGAAACAAATAACACATCGCCCACTTATCAATTTGGCGAGAAAACAGCGTGGTAAGTCATTTCAAACTTTAGTCATAGCTGCACAAGGCTCCGGTGGCTGAATGAATAGCGTGCTCGACTGCTAAGCCAAAGGGCCCGGGTTCTATTCCAGCCACGAACACTCGATGGAAACAGATTAAATTAAATTGAAATTGCAGCGTAGAGGGGGAAAATGCGCGGAAAAATAAATTATGTGGGGCACGTTAGCCAGCGGGCGCCCCGTGTATTTAGAAAAAAATTTTTTGGGAAAATTTTTTAAGCTTGAAATGTCAAGCTTGATTCAAGCTTGAAATGTCAAGCTTAATGCAAGCTGGGCAAGTGTAAACTAGAACACTTGATTCAAGCTTACACGCTTGGAATTTTCAAGCTTATTGACTTGATAAATCAAGCTTGCTGCAAATTTGATGCAAGTTTGCTGTGCTGTCTGGGTAGATTCTTGAAGTTTAAAAGCCAGTTTAAAGAGGCATGGTCCGTTCGGAGCAGGAACTTTCGGCCGTACAGATAATGATGGAAATGTTCTACGGTCTTGACGATAGCCAGAAGTTCCTTTCTCGTAACACAATAGTTGATATATAGAGGAAATTAGATAAGTTGAAGCAAACAATACAAGTAACTTCAATCTTGGTTAAATGTACATTCCAAAAAAATTGATTTTCTGATCCAAGCATCAAGTTTAAAAAGCGCCATTTAACAAAGATTGAAGTTACTTTTATTGTTTGAATAATAAAAAAAAATGTTTATGTTAAAGCCAAATACTAGTTTCATCAACAAAAAATGGATGTAACGGTGTAAATAATTTGTTAGAAAAATTGATTGATGAGTTTTGAGATGTTTGAATAGTGATTGTTTACAGTTTACACTTTGCTCGTAATGAAATTGAATACCACAGCATATTTTACATTAAAGTAAAAATAGCAGGTAAAATTGGTATATATTTTCGGAGGCATATTGGTATATATTGCCGGAAAATTTTGACTGTATACCCCCCAACATTTTTGCTTAAAACTGGCCCTGCTGTGACGTCACGAAACTTGAACGAAAAAAGAATCCTTTTGATTGGGGATCGCAAGTGATAACAATGTGCTACATTGTAGTGTCGTATTTTGCCCGAAAGATAATCATTTCTCCTTCCATTCAAGTCGTGGCTGACGAAATAGACTGTCTCCGGAGGTAAAATATCACGTGACCTTGTGTGGGTGAAGTTCGAATTTTCAATCGTGGTACTTGCTTACACATCTGTTCTGAAGTGTATAGTTTTTATGTTTTTAATATTTATGCATACAAATTTGTCGTTCGGTGTATTATTTGTAAGAAAAAGATGTTATTTAATTGTGTTTTCTACAGTTTACATTTGAAAGCTGTGTTCATTTAAAACATTCATCTACTTTGAAAATTCCTCGGATGTGCACTGTGTAATCGCGGTAGTTGCTCTGGAAATCTGATCGTGTTCCGAAATGCACAGTGTTATGTTTTTAATCTTGGTGCATTCAAAGTTTGTCGTTCGGTGTATTATTATTTCTTAGAAAAGATGCCCCAGCAAACACACACCACTTGGCAGAGTACCTTACCAGTGCCGTTCTGCCTTTACGTTCAGCACAAGGGCGTAGCCAGGATTTTCATTAGGGGGGGTGGCAGGACATGGAGTCTAACCGGAGAATGCTCGGTTTGTCATAATCCGACCCTATGACTAGCTCATTTTAGAGGGGGGGCAGCTGCCCCACCCTGTTCCTCGCTGGCTACGCCCATGGTTCAGCACCGTCATGGCACTGCAAAAAGTAATTGAATCATCCGAAAAGTGGTCGCCCGAGAAGTACTTTACCAGAAGCCCGGGAAGGCAACGGCACTGTGCTGGCACTATGGCACGCGGCAGCCATCATTTACAATAAAGGCACTGAGAGTTTACAATGCCTAAAATGAAACGACAGGTTGCGAGCTATTACTGAAAATAAGGGCACTGGCCTGGTATCTTAACCGTGGCTGTAATATAATGGCACGGTGCCGCCTTACTGCCTATTTACAATAATGCTGCCATAATTAAAAATAACAGCCAGTATCGTATCCAGGGGAGAGGTTAGGAGGCTTATTCATCACCCCCCTCCAAAAAAAAAAAAGACATTGCTTAAGGGTAGCATTTGGATTTACTGTACGTTTCGTTTAGGTAAAATAAGCTTTTATTAGTCACTGTCCAATCAATTTACATTCAAGCCATTTTTTTAATCAGCCCCCATCTATTGAAAAAAAAAAGTTACATTAATCCATTGTTGCACCTTTCAAAACAGTCCCACTTTCTCAGAATTTTTTTTCTGAGAAAGTGGGAGGTCTTTTTTTTTGGAGGGGGGTGATGAATAAGCCTCCTAACCCCTCCCCTGGATACGATACTTCACAGTTCAGTATTATCGTCGTGATCTGTAAGAATCTCATTTCTTCATTTGATAAAATCAACCGCTATGATTTTTCAACCGCGGTGTTCTACACAAATTTCCGTGCGTCATCAACATAATAAATTAAGATAGTCCCGGATTAGCCGCAACCCAGATAATCCGATCTCGGTTAATCAAGAGTCTACTATACTTATATGGCGCACATGGCAATAACTCTGGATGAGAGCGATTAAAACTACACAATAAATAAAACAAAAATCAGCAGCAAAATCCGTTAGTCCATCGTTTGCAAATTATGCTCACCCACCATTAGTGAAATCTGTACAGTTTTCATAAACTGCAATTTTCTTACAAATACTTACAATATGCTTTTCTTACAATATACATACATATCTTATAAATAAAAATGAAATTCTGTTTGCTTGTTTGTTTCTTTGTTTGTTTGTGGATTTGAGTTGTATACAAATCCACAAAAATGGACCTATCAGCCTGAAATTTTGCAGAGATATGTAAAATAATATAGAATAAATCACATCAGCGTCCACTTTAAAACTTTGAAAGTCCACCCGTTCCCGGAATTTAAGACATTTTTTATGTTCTCCACGCGAAAAGCTTTCCGTAATTGTAACCCCTGTAGTGAAAAAGGTGTGAAATAAGCATCCTGGTTGCCATGTGTGGCGATTTTGCCGAATAAAAGGTTTTAAATTCTCAAAGTAAAAATAAAAGAATAATAAGGATTTTTTTTGTTAGTTTATATTTGTAAGATTATTATTTTTTTTATTATAATATCGTGTGCATGGGAAATCAGAGCAGGAATGAAATGTTTTATACGCAAAACAATAAGAATTGAAGATTTCCGAGGCTAATATGTAAAGTTTTTAGTTTGGCGAAAAAATAAAATGGCTCAAATGCCGATTTTGAGAAAGTGAGTTCTAGCGGTTTGCACAGTTTTCGGCTTGGCGCAATTTATTGAGAGCTTAAGGAAATAGATTTTTGAAAACAAGTGCAAAGGTTTTATTAGAATACAGCGTTAAATTTTAATGATCCGTGAAGAAATAATGCAGTTATTAAGGGATTTCAAGCGATCTATCTTCAGAATTCTCGCCAATTGAGTACATTGATTTAAGTTGGGGGAATTCCGCCAAATTTCAGAAAATTGAAATCTTCTCATTTAGTACATCGGAGTAACGATGAATAAAACACGTTATAGTTGATAATTTAAAAAAAATTCGGCTGTATTAAGGGATTCCACTTTTCAAATAAATGCGTGCTTTACTTTTTAGCGGTCGAACCATTTCCCATATTGATTGCTGCTAAGTCAATGCTTCGAATGATTCCCTGAAAAAACTCTTGCAAAATGGCGTATGTTGGCACTTTGGCGAGGCTTAGATTTGAAACTGGATTTTATTTGAGACTGGTATATATAATGACACTGGTTATAGATAAAAAAATGAATGTTGGTACGTGTGTATGAGGTTGAAAAACTCCAGCACCGTTTGACCGTTCACCATGAAATTTGGTTCACCTAAGTCTTTTATCATGGAGAAGGTTTTTATGCTATCCGTTTTCCTCTAACTTGCCACTTGGTGCCGCAGCACAACGTCGAATTCTATTCCATTTAGCCGTTTGCTATGCGAATATCGTCCAACCGATTTCGATGAAATTTGGTACACGCGAATATTAGAACACGGAGAATATTTTTCACTATCCATTTTGCTGTAACTTGCCGCTAAATGGCGCTGCAACGCATCAACTTCTATAGCGTTCGACCGATCGGCTTAAAATTTTTTATACTTACACATTTGAGCACGGAGAATATATTCTAACTGCGTTCCTTTTGATGTTACTCACCACTAGATGACATTGCAATGCATTATTATTTTAACTCGCCACTAGATGACGCTGCAGCAGGCCAAATTCTTGACCATTCAAACGGTCGCTATGAAAATCAGTATACATAGCTATTTGAACAATGAGAATATTTTGGCGTTATCCATTTTGCTATAACTCGCCACTTGACGGCGCTGTAGCAAATCATTACTTTAATTAACCACTAGATGGCCCTGCAGTGTATCACTTCTTGACTGTGCAAATGATCGCTATGAAAATAGGTATACATAGATATTTGAACACGGGGAAGAGTTTGGCGCTATCCATTTTCCTATAACTTGCCACTAGATGTCGCGTCAACACATGAACTTCAGGACCGTCCAGCCGATCGTCATGAAAATTCGTATACATCGATATCTGAATAGTAGAAGAATATTTTCGCCGTATCCGTTTTGCTAAAACTCGCCACTAGATTGCGCTACGCGGCATGGCCTTCTGCACCGTACAAACGATTGCCTTGAAATTCGGTATGCATGATTATTGGACACAATATAACGCGATATCCATTTTGCTATATCTGTTTATTACAATGAATAGTAATCACCACAAATTGTAATATCAAAAAGTCCATTCATTCCCGTGCGAAGAACGGGTACTTCAGCTAGTATATATATATATTAATCAAATTCTTACAGGAAGTAATAATAAAATAAGTTGTACTATGGTTACACACACTGGCGCTGCAGAACGGAAAATTCTATTCAACCGCTTGCTATGAAAATACAGTTTGACCTGTCTTGACGAAAATTGGTACGTATGGATATTTGAACACGGAGAATATTTTTACCCAATCCATTTTGCCATAGCTTGCCGCTAGGTGGCGCTGCAGAGCGTCGAATTTTATTGCGTCGGACCACTTGCTATTAAAATACCGTTCAAGTGATTTTGATGAAAATTAGTACACGTGGATATTTGAACATGGAGAATATTTTTACTCTGTCCATTTTCCTCTATCTCACCGCTAGGTGGCGCTGCAAAACGTCAAACTCTATTCTACCGGTTTCTATGAAAATACCGTTTGACCTATCTTGACGAAAATTGGTACACATGGATATTTGAACGCGGAGAATATTTTTACACAATCCTTTTTGCCATAACTTGCCTCTAGGTGGCGTTGCAGAGCGTCGAATTCTATTCCGTTTGACCACTTGCTATGAAAATACCGTTCAACCGTTTTTGATGAAAATTAGTACACATAGATATTTGAGGATGTAGAATTATTTTACATTATCCGTTTAGTTCTAACGTGCCACTAGATGGCGCCTGCAGTACGTCGAATTACATTCCGATTAATCGCGTACTATGAAAATACCGTTCAAGTGATTTTGATGAAAATTGGTACACATGGATATTTGAACATGGAGAATATTTTTACACTGTCCATTTTGCTATGACTTGCCGCTGGATGGCGCTGCAGCGCATCAACTTCTATACCGTTCGACTGATCGCTGTAAAAATTTTATACTTACACATTTGATCCTGGAGAATATACTCTGATAATTCATTTAGTTGTTATTCACTACTAGATGGCTCTGCAGCGCAGTATTACTTTAATTCGCGTTATATGACAATGCAGCGTGCCAACTTCTTGACCGCACAATTGATCTCTATGAAAATTGATATACAGATACTTGAACATGGAGAATATTTTCGTGTTAACCATTTTGCTGTAACTCGCAGCATATAAAGACTTATTCAACTGATCGCCATGAAAACTGGTATAGATAGATACTTGAACACGGAAAATATTTTGGCGTTCTCAATTTTGCTGCCATTAGATGTTACTTCAAACCAATAACTCCAGGGCCATTCAACTGATCTCCATGGAAAGTCGTATACATAGATGTTTGAACGGGAAGAATATTTTCGCCGCATCCGTTTTGCTGTATCGTTCAACTGCTTGCTATATAATTACCGTTTAACTGATTTCGATGAAAATTGGTACACACGGATATTTGAGCACGGAGAATACTTTTACGCTATCCATTTTGCTTTGACTTGCCGCTACATGGCGATGCAGGGCAACATATTCAAAAACGTTCGACCTTAAAAATTCGTACACTAGATGGCACTGCAGCGTATCTTGACCGTTATATTGTTTGCTATGAAAAAGCATAGACATTTGAACATGAGAATATTTTGATGCTATCCATTTTGCAATAACTTTGAAAGTAGATGGCGCTGCGCCCATAGGCGTAATCTGGGGGGGGGGAAGGGGGGGGCAAAGTTATGATTTTGAACACAAATCATGCATTTAGAACCCAAATATACAATCAGATTCTAAAAAAAAAAAAAAGAAAAAAAATCCCCTGCAAAAATCAACAAAAGAATTGAGTCACAGAAGCTTTTCAACCCAACAGGAACGATGGCAGATTCTACCAAATGACCAAGCTAGATAATTTCTCAGGAAAGCAAAAATCAAGGGGCAGCGATTTTAAAATTGTCTGAAATCAATTGTTCAGCGTTAGAAAAAAAGACCTGTTGCTGTAAATAGTGAGCAAAAAGAGGTCATTTTCACAGGCGATGACGCAATTAGAGTTTATGTCATCCGGGGCAAACCATAATTAGTGTCGTGTGCATGGGCGCCCATAGTATTTTCCAAGGGGGCAAACTTCAAAAAAATTTTCTAGAGGGGGGCAAATTTTAAACTTTAGGGGCAGCGATTTTAAAATTGTCTGAAATCAATTGTTCAGCGTTAGAAAAAAAGACATCATGTGACATATTCGTATACTACAAAGGAATGCAAGAAATATTTTTGAAGATATATAATGTTTTAATAGCTATATTGAAAAACTCTTAAAATTCAAATATTGAAATACTAAGACACTTAAATTGAAATGCAAATATGTTATTACTAATAGTTACTTTTATGTTTATGTATTATGCTTCAAGGCATAAAAGATGAAATAAGTCAGGAAAAAACACAAAATTTTTTGCTGTGATGTCTTTCAATAAATCAACACATCAAGGGTACTTTTATTTCAGTAAACTCATGCTTTCTGACGAAAGACGTAAATCTTATTTTTATTTTTATTTTCAAATGTAATATGGAATTAATATAGTATGAAATTAATAACAATTTTCGAAAGAAAATTTTAACAATATTTTTAAGAATTACAGAAAATAACTTTAATAGTGACATTTAAAATAAATTAAACTGGATTTCTATTCTCCTTCTGCTAAATAATAGAACAGGCTAATGAGTCCCCCAGAACTTAACCATAATCAAAGTATATGTAGTTCTGTATTATCACAAGATTGTGAGGGTATCACCCTTGCCAAAGGGGCTCATTGTTGCTCAATTTGCTCTAAATTTTTTTACTTTTCTTTCTGAATTTTTTTTCAAATCCTGATATTTTATTTTAAGGTAATTACTTAACAAAAGATCTGGATAGAGCATCTTTAACCAGCTCAATACTCTTTTTTCCACACACACAAATATCATCACCATTAACAATGTCATCTTTAATTAATTTAAGCTCTTAATTTCATAAGCAATAAGTTGTGACCTATTTCAGATTTTAAAAATTTTGCTTCATTTAAAGGTGATGTCAACAAATTTAATATTATGAAAGAAAAAGATACAACCTGTGTTAAAAAATCAGATGGATAAGTTAAGCTTCCTCTGTCTAATGCTGTTATAAGTTCATAGAATGAATCATCTTCTATATCCATAATTTGATTAGTGGTAATGAGTGCAATACAAAAAGAACAAATTAGTTTTCTCTTTATCTTGAAAGATATATATCCAGCTATATACACAATGGCCTTAATAGCATTATCATCGTAATTAATTAAATTGATTGTGTCATTTAATATATCCCCAAAATTATTTAGAATGGCGTTGGTTTCTATATTCTCTTGTTGAACTGAAACCTCTGTATCCATAGGCGTAATCTGGGGGGGGGGCAATTGCCCCTGCAGTTGTAAAAGTTGCCCCCCTAGTCTAAAAAGTCAGGGGGCAAAGTTATGATTTTGAACACAAATCATGCATTTAGAACCGAAATATACTATCAGATTCTAAAAAAAAAAAAAAGAAAAAAAATCCCCTGCAAAAATCAACAAAAGAATAGAGTCACAGAAGCTTTTCAACGCAACAGGAACGATGGCAGATTCTACCAAATAACCAAGCTAGATAATTTCTCAGGAAAGCAAAAATCAAGGGGCAGCGATTTTAAACTTGTCTGAAATCAATTGTTCAGCGTTAGAAAAAAAGACCTGTTGCTGTAAAAAGTGAGCAAAAAGAGGTCATGACGCAATTAGAGTTTATGTCATCCGGGGCAAACCATAATTAGTGTCGTGTGCATGGGCGCCCATAGTATTTTCCAAGGGGGCAAACTTCAAAAATTTTTGCCAGAGGGGGGCAAATTTTAAACTTTTAACAAATTTAGTTCTGTTTTTGCCATTTGTTAACATCATGTGACATTAACCTAGAACTTTAGGGGGGGCAAGTTCCCTACCTTGCCCCCCCTTATGGGCGTCCATGGTCGTGTGCCCCCTCGCATGGAGCCGCGCCCCATCCCAAGAAACTATAACTGATTTTGGCATTCCTTTTATAATGTCTTCCGGTGCTTGTCTCCGCTTATCCCCCCTTTAGTTGCCGCCCTGTCACAGATTGGGGCCAGTTTCTCATTTATATTTTAGTGAACCTAATTTTGGTGTTTGAAGGTCAGTATCAGAGAGACAACAACGCGATCGTGTGATCGTGCACAACTTACTTGACGGACGACTAATTGCGTATTCAAATGCGACGCAGTTTAAGAGAACAAGAAACGGTCTGCGATTTTATTATTTATATATGCAGCCAGGGGAAACTAGGGCACGTGCCCCAGACTTGGTAGAGGGCTCCAAAATAAGTTATACGGTTCCATGGGAGGAGAGCGTTCTATTTGGTTCGTCGTGAGAGATAAACTCTAGTTGCAGTACTATCTAAGTCAGTATTTCGATACCTTTAACCCTTTTAGATTTTCATACATTAGAAAAATATAGCAACAAATCACCTCATTACTTCCTGCTAACAGCGTTGCTCCCAGCAATACTGAGAAGCAATGTTCGACACAGAAGGGGAACCTTCACAGCTATTGTTTATAACGATCTGCTGATGTGCATACATGGGCACCCATAGTAATTTTCCTAGGGGGGGGGGCAAACTTTTTCTACTGGGGCAAACTTTTTCTTCTAGAAAAAAATTTTCTAGAGGGGGGGGGGGCAAATTTCAAACTTTTTTAGTTCTGTTTTTGCCATTGTTAACATCATGAGATATTAATCTAGAACTTTAGGGGGGGGCAAGTTCCCTACCTTGCCCCCCTTATGGGCGCCCATGTGTGCATATAATTCTATTTTCTAGCATTTCAAAAAAGTCTAGCTAAGATAATATCTCAGAATATTAGTTTCTTTAGTACATAGTATATGTGCATTCACCTAATTTATATACCCCCTCCCTTTTTACTTCCTTGTACGTAGTATAAGGAAGTAATGTGATCCCGAAAAATTTTGGGGGCCAAATTTCGACTAAAAAACCGATTTTGACTACCTCTAAATTTAATTTTAAGAATTTTTTCGATGCATCTCATCGTAGGCTAGCATGCACGATCATATAAACGCGTCTGCAACTCATTTTGACCAGCGGCCGGTCTATTGTGGTCAGTTTTTCCATGCCGTCTGTACGTACGTACGTACGTATGTATGTAACTCGCATATCTCAAAAACTATTGGTCGTAGAATGTTGAGATTTGATATTTAGGATTGTTCTATGATCTAGTTGTGCACCTCCCCTTTTGGTTGCAATCGAATGTATAGTTTATGTACAGGACCGCCCAAAAGATTCGAAATACATTACGCTCTATGGGCCGAAATTCATTAAACTCGCATATCTCAAAAACTATTAGGCGTAGAATGTTGAAACTCTATATTTAGGATTGTTGTAACATCTAGTTGTTCACTTCCCCTTTCGGCTCCATTCGACTGGATAGTTTATCTACAGAACCGCCTAAAAGATTCGAAATACATTACGCTCTATGGGCCGAAATTCATCAAAGCGTTTTTTAGAGGTATTGGGCTATTTCAAACGACTCAGAAGTGATATATGCTGAAAAGAGTTAGAAAATGAATTTCTCCATTAAAAAAGGTGTCTTTATCATTTACAGTTCTGCTACAGGAACACTCAAAAGATTTCCAATACATTACGGTCAATAGCAATTTTAGGAGCATTCATCCATTTCAAGCACAATACCGTCCTACCACATAAGTTAGGTAATGGTCCGACCACGGTCACGTGCCTCCCTCAAGAACTGTGCCAAAAGTCGCCAAGCTTGGCGACTTTTGGTGACGTGTGTGCATATTTAACTCTCAAATCTCAAAAACTATTATGAAATTTTCATATATAAGAATGTTGTAACATCTAGTTGTGCATCTCGATTTTTGGTTCCAATCTACTGGAGAGTTTATTTACAGGACCATCGAAAAGAATTTCAGTACCTTAATGTCTATGGACATCTTCAATATAATACAATTGCAGACAGTGATTGTTTGGTACATGCCCAAAATCTCGCCGACTGTCCTCGACCTTGGCGAGTTTTGCCGAAATGTCGCCAAATTTGGCGATAGTCAGTCATTTCGTCCATGCCCAAAGTATCGCCATTTGTCATCGTTCTTGGCGAGTTTTGGCGAAATATCACCAAATTTGGCGATAATCTGTCATTGTTTGGTTTATGCTTAATATCTCGCCAAATGTCGTCGACATTGACGAGTTTCGCCGAAATATCGCCAAATTTGGCGTCAAAAATTATTTCCTATATTGTTTATCTCTAAAACTTTAACCCGTAGATTTTTTAACTTTGTATTTAGAACTATTGTAATATCTAACTGTTTTCAATGTCTTTTTTGACAGCAATCGACTGAGAATTTATTTACATGGTGAGCCAAATGACTTTGAATACATTGAGGTGTATAGATGCATTCAATTCATTGAAAGTCTGTGGTCAATGACTACTTTGGCTATCCCCAAAATCTCGCTGACTATCTCAAGTTTGTCGGCTTTTGGTGAAATATCGCCAAATAAAGTGTCAGAAGGAAATCTTTCAAATTGAACTCAGCTTGGCGATATCGAAATATTTGGCTAGAAATCGCTAAACCTTATTATTATTGATATTTTATCTCTTTCAAACAAATAAATTTAGAGGAAGTGCGTCGAAAATATTTTTGATCTAATGGACGTGCAAGGAAGTCATGTGTTGGACACATCAGATTTTTTTTTTTCGTGAAAACGTCTTCAACTCAAAACCTTACATAATTTATCAGGGGTCGGTCCAGGAATTTTTGTAAAAACTGCATATTTTTGTGAATTTCAATGCTTAATTTTGTGAATTTCAGCACTTATTTTTGTGAATTTTCAAACCAAATTTTAATAAAAGTCACTTTTTCTTTTTGTTAATTGATGAAACACATTAAAATGTAGGGTAAAATGCCAATAAAGGACATTTTTAATCGACTGTATTTTTGTGACGGGGTTCCATTTAAATCGATTGTAATTTTGTGAAAGAGCCACAAAACGGACCCAATTTTTGTTTGTATCGACCCCTGTCTCCCGCATATGCCGAGCTTTTGGTTAATGAAATCACGCTAAAAGTCGTTCCAGCTCCTCAAATTATTAAATATCTTTTTCCACATTACTTTTCTAAGCATATTTACAATACCACCCCCCCCCAAATAAATAAATAAATAAAAATAAAAGATAAAATAAAAAATAAATAAATAAAAATAACGTACTGGACTCTTAAAAATTTAAAATTTTCTGTCCGAGTCGAGGAAAAACACGAACATTGAGCTCAGAATGCTGTAAATTTAACAGGTTGCTAACATTAAATAAAGTGCCACGGGAAGAGAGGTTACAGAAAATAGAAAATGTGCAGTGCAATCAGTTTCATTGTAATGTATTTCAAACCTCGCAAGAGAAGAGGCTTTTTAACAAGGCATAAAATGATCGGTTTTTTTTTTTTTTTTTTTTTTTGGACCTACAAACTAAACTTAAGAACATGTCATCACTAAATGACCATTAAGATTCTGTGAAAAATTGGAGTGATTTAAATGCCGAACGCGGCCCTTTTATCTCCCGTTAACTCAAAAATCAGCCACATCTGTGTTCACTTAAATAGACTAGGACCAGTTTTTCCCGCAAGCATATCGACTTTGTGAGAGAAGGGAGCTTTAAAAATTTTTGTATGTAACATGATGTTTTATATTTCAAGTCTGTTGTTAATCTTTCGCTACCTGGTTAGGGGGAAAATACCGACAAAGAACTCGGGAGATGTCCAAGAGGGTTGGAGGGATTATTGAATGAGCTGCAAAGAATGGATTACAAAGAGCTAAGCTAAATAGGTAAATGATGTCTGTGTGTCAAGTTTGGTTAAGTTAAATGAATTTTACCAGCCGAATATCTGTATCTTGCAGTGAAATATTAACTTGTTTTGTGTATGAGTACAGGTAAGTAGTTTTCGTAATTTTTGTGTCAAATCGGTAAATTTTAAATAAAGATTGAGTATTAGTCTGGAGAAAATACTACAATGTACTGATCATTTGGTTTTTTTTTGTCAGGAATTCGTTAAGGAGAAGACATCCATTATAGTTGCGTTTTGAGGGGGAAAATGTAGTTTTGTTTAAATTAAAAATGATGCCTCTTCTTACTTATTGGAAAAACCCTTTGAAAATCAAAGTCGGCCGCTTCAGTTTTTGACCGTCAAATGTTTCTTGACAGTCAAGTCCTGCTAATGTCCAGTGGCTGTGGAGTTTTTTTTTTTTTTTTTTTTTTTTTTTGTAGTGAACACATAGATTTGCAATTTCCAATCCTTCCAATGAACTTTGTTTTGGACGTACACACAGACTCTACCGCTAAAAGCTGATTCGGTCCCCAGTGGTACCAGTGGCTGTGGAGTTGGTTTTATAAAAGGGGAAAAAAAGTAATCCCTTTTATCTATTTTATTAATTATATTTTTGCACTATTTACTTTTTGTTTTCAAGAGTTAAAAATAACTGATCTCAAATTTCATCCGTTTAAGTACAGTATTTTTTCCATTGTTATAGAAGAAATATTTTATGATTTATTAATGACTATGTCATTTTATCTCTCGCCCCCTTTATTGAAAATTGTCCGAAAAATGTGTCCCAAAAATGCGACATAAAAGTAAGAATAAATTGTTGAGTAATGAATTGTTTATTTTTTTATATATGTCTTATCCTCCTGAATTCTGTATCCCTCAATAAACACTTATCTATTTAACTGTAACTGTGCTTGCGCACGCATTCTTTTTACTTCTTCTATACCTTTTTCACTTAGCGTAAATACGGGTTAAGACCCCTTAGAAAGACCTCCACGGAGGGCACCCCACCCATAGGCCTAGAGCCCACGCGTAGCTAATCTGCCGTAATCCCACAAACACAAACAAATATACTTTTTCCCTTCTTGATGTTACCTTGTTATGTGATGTGCCTGTTTCTTCCGTTCTAATAATATGTTATGTTAAAATCCCACGTTTACTATGTTTGTGCCATAACTCTGCTAACATTTCTAAAAGGTTATGGACACCAGATGGATTAATTTATTTATCTGCTGATTTTTAACGTTCGTTTCAAGGCTGCATCATTCATCCTCAAAATGGCGACTGGAACTTGGCGAATTGAAACGCTGAATAAAGATAATTACGAAACATGGAAAATGCAAATGAAAGCGCTTTTAATAAAGAATGATGCCTGGATTTATGCATCAGGTTCAAAGCCTAAACCTGAAGTTTTGGAAAATGACGAAAAATCGCAAGAAGAGTTCGATACGTGGGTCTCCAAATGGACGAAAAAGCAAAAGCAGATATAATTCTATGTAAATCGCCATCTGAACTCGAACAAATAAAAAATTGTGACACTTCATCAGATGTCTTGAAAAAACTGGGAGAAATCTATCAGTCTAAAGGACCTGCTCGTAAAGCTGCGTGATGAAATCTTTAATTCAATATAAAATACCCGACTCGTCTAATGGAATTCACGACCATTTGAGAAAATTCTTCGACATAGTGGACAGACTTTCAGAAATGGATATTTAAATAGACGACGACTTGCTGACTGTAATGCTGTTATATAGCCTCCCTTCTACTTTCGACAATTTCCGATGTGCTATGGAATCAAGAGATGAGCTTCCGAAGCCAGAAATACTCAGAATCAAATGCCAGGCGTAACGATGATAGACAAGCGGAAGACTCAGGTGCTTTCGTGGCTGCTCCTAGAAAACATGCGTCTAAAAATAAAAATTATGGAAAATACTCGGGCCAGCCGACTCATAAAATTAAGGATACATCAAGAATAACTTGTAAAAGGTATAAACGCATCGAGCACTGGGCTACCGAATGTGAAAGTGGAAAAAAGAATAATTTTAAACATAAGCCTAACAGCATGGATTCTTATCCACTCGGATGACTCGCCAATAGAGTTACCATGCGAAATACAGCAACCCTACGCGCCTAAAGCTCTCTCAACAATATCCAATAACGAAAAGCAAAATTTTTGGTGTGTTAAGATAGATACTAAAAATTATATAAGTTACTTCAGTTATCATCGACCCACTTTTGCATTTGCAAGGAAAGACCAGGAAACCCTCCTACTTCCAGTCGATGAAATAAATGTAAAGGAAGAATATAAGAAACAGAAAAAGGGGTGAGAGATAAAATGACATAGTCCATTAATATCGTTTTAATATGGCAATAATGAAACTAAAAAATTAGGGGGGTTCAGGGGGGTCTCCCTTGACGAAGCTCAAAGACCGAATTTATAGTTTATATATATATATATATATATATATATATATATATATAAAGTGAAACCTCTCTGAGCGGCCACCCCACCGTACCGAGAATATTTGGCCGCTCGGAGGGGGTGGCCGCTCTCAAGAGTTTTATTTACTATTATAAGATAATTGCTATAATGCGTAATATAAACAAGTCTGGCACATATTCCTTATTTAAAATGAAATATAAAACTTATCTAAGGAGAAAATAGTACTTTATTTAATGCTTTCTTACATTTTTTTTGAAAAAATGATACAATTTGTGTCCGTTTTAAGTTTTTACTTTTCTTTGAAACAACCATTTTTTCTAGTTTGTTTTTTACTTTAAAAATCGGATCTCTAACTGGTTAGTTTGTAACCGCTTCGGAATTTTCGATAATTTCATCGATTTTCCCTAAAGTCGCTTGTGTTGAAAGTTTAGCTTGCTCGCCATTACAAACATCGAGAAATTCCTCGTCAGACACGGAATTAGCCCCTGAAAGGGGGACAAAAATTCATTTGTAGGACAATTTCAATGCCTGATTGTCCAAGTGATTACCCATCTTAAGGGTGTGGGGAGAATACAAAAGAGATATAACAGATTCAATTCCATGTATTCCTGGGACTTATATTCGACATAAACCTGACCTTGAGTTTTTCCGCTCAAAATTACAGCATGGAGTGAGTAAAATTTCCTGAAAAATGAGATGGGCGATGAGGTGGCCGTTTAAGGGGGTCGGGTGGCCGCTGATAGAGGTTATTTTAACATCAAGTCTATGAGTCAAAAAATCCGTGCCATGAAAAATTGGCCGTTTAGAGGGGTGACCGCTCGGAGAGGTTTCACTATATATATATATATATATATATATATATATATATGCATGTGTGTGTACGGGCACGCATACATGGATCACATCATTTAAAATGACTTTTGCCCCCCCAGTTTCGAAGCCCAAGTTACGCCCATGGCTGCGCCGAATCATCTTCTTCACCGCTCAAACGATCGCCATGAAATTCTATAATCATGATCACTGAATACAGATAATATTTATGCGATATCCATTTGGCTATATCTATTTATTATGATAAATAGTAATTACAACAAACCCTAACATAAAATATCTATTCATTCCCGTGCGGAGAACGGGGCCGCCAGCTAGTTATATATATATACCTATACATATTTATTGTAATTATTCAGCTTAAAATTTGCCGTAATAACTGTTATATTAAATTTTATTATATTAAAATAGTTTTCCTTTTGCTGTGAAGCTGTGATTTTCGTTTTTCTCAATTGTTCGGAAAGTGAAGTGCTTCTTATTTTATGTTTGTAAGTAATTTGAATATAATTACACACTATTCATTTAGCCCGAACGTAGGTTATAAAAATTTACAGGGCCCGATTATGACCAACAGAGGCCCCGGCATTGATGAATTTGGAGGTCCCCATCTATAAAATTTGTTTTCTTTTTCATAAAATTTTGACATGTAAAAGAATATTTCGGAGCAACATTTGAAACTGGGGCCCCTGAGCAAAGTCCTGATTTGCCCATGCGATAATAAGGATCTGAAAATTCATCAAATATATCTAAACAAAAGAGTCTGAATGTTGGATAATGAATACACTGAAGTGTGAAGGTCCCGGTTGCGGTTTCGGGTCAATTCGCGGAGCTGTCGGTCTAATTGTCTGGAGTTTTATTCGGTCTTTTCCAGATGTAACGTGAAGACTCATTAGAACCCCTTAAAAAGTCCTATATTTAAAATTTTATGTGCATTGCTTACATATATGTATGTAGCATTAGGCGGCTACGGGAAAGTTTGTAGTCCTGGCCCGAATGAGTTGAGGCTGTTTGAGACCCATTCTCGGCGTTGGGTATTAGGCGAGGCGGCTCGGGACTCTGGCTTCGAGCCGTTATTGCGGTAAACGGGCCGGTCTTCGCTGGCCGGCAAACGCTGGTGCGAAAATCCTTGGGCCATAGCGGCCGTCGATGGATGGAAGAAATGAGTCGAAGTCCGATTACATTGAGAGATTCGACACATCTTCTCTTGGCAGTTGCAATCACGCGGAAGAGACGCTCCTGGGATGCATCAGCCCCTTTTATTAACTTTTGAGGTCGTGTCACATGATCAATGCACGTTGCAATTATTGGCCAAACGCTAAATCTGGGCAGCGGTTTTTCAAGGTTTGTTTTGTCTTTCAAGTCGCCACAGTGGCTGAACACTAGGGCTGTATACAAAATTACAAAGGAATTGCAAGGGATCGTGTAGTAATAGCAGTTTTTGAAAGCAGATTGATTTTTTCAAACTGAATTAAAACTGCGTAGTTATAGAAATGAGGGATTTCAGCGGGCTTTTGATTTGCAATTTTTCCAGGAGTGGCCCTAAGGTACGTGGCGCCCCCTGCAAACGTAAAAAAGGTTCCCCCTTTTATACATTTTCCACGTTTTGAGCTAGATATTTCGCCCCTTAGAAGATAGCGCCCCAATGCGATGCTTACTTTACCGTGTCGGGCCGCCCCTGAAATTTCCAAAAAACTATTAAAAGATCCTTTGAAAAGAAACAGATATAATGACACGTATAAATTTTTTCTCGCTCATACCGACACCGATTTATTTCACTCACTTTGAATACAGGTAAAAGGTTATCTTGCACACCTCTTATTAAAATAGACTAGCAATTTTTTTTTTCTGTCTTCAAGCGCATAAAAAAAATCTTCTGTTCTGCGTTTAAATAATCTGAATTAATATAGCCAAATCCGCGGTAACAGTTCGAAGCTTGTAACATTGACTCGTGAGACTGGCGACGCTAGAATTTCTTGGCTAGACATCTCGTCTATGAGTATATGGTTTTACATGTGACGCCCAGCGGTAAATCAAACATTTAATTAAAGAGCAACGAAACAGCGTTAAAGAAAATAAAATTCCTAAGTGAACCCATTGCATACTTTCTATTTTTGACTATTACATGACGGCAGATTTTAAAAGGGGCTTAACGTAGAAAAAAGTCTTCAAATATGTTTTCAGGAAAATTTTAGCAAAATTGTGAAAAATAAATATAAATTATAAAACATTTAATTACGATGCGGTAAACATTTTTATGGCGTACTGAACTCGTTCCTAATATTTTAGTTTTTAGTACTAAACTATTTGAAAGCACAGTATGAATTCCTCCCATTAACCGCCTCCCCCCTCGAAAAAAAATCTTAGCAGTGACCCTGCCTTCGGGTTCCCAGAACTTATATCCCTTAACACTTCTACAAAGTATGAAAGTAAAATAATATTATTTAATTAAAATAACGAAATTTTATGCTAACACTACGAAATATATACAGGCCCATTACTGCCAAATAGTGCTGGTCCGGTACATATTAAACATTACCACGCCGTTAACTTTTGTGTGCATGTCATACAGGGGCGGTTCCAGAGAAATCATCTAGGGGGGCTCCGTTTTACAATAGGATGATACATTGATTTCCCAATACTTTTTCTCCAAATGTGTAATTAGACATGGTATATCACAACTAAATAAGTATGTTGTCTCCTGCAAGAACCTTCGAAGAAAACTCGGTAAGGGGAGGGGGGCAGAGCTATACCGATCTATACCCTATACCGATCAAGTTATGGCCGATGCTCATAAGCTACGTGTTTTATGCGTTTCAATGGACGACGGGACTGATACGGGCAAAAAATGTTCCGTTGCTCTCTCTATTGTGTTGGGGGACAGTGTTTCAAGTGTAACACATTAATATTTTGTTGGTAGATCCCGACTGGCCATTAAAAGTCGTAAATTTCGCCAGAAAAATGTCGCCTTAACCCCTGTAGTGACGATAAGACGTGGCTAATCAGCAATGTCAATTATTCATTTTGTTGTTCGCAGGCCCTACCCATTAACATTTTAGTGTGTACAGAGTACAACTGCTGAATGCAATATTGAACCCATTTCACAGCCACCGTGCAATATACAGTGTTCACAGCATGCATTTTCGCATTTTAGGATGGCATTAAGTTTTCCAGTTTAAGTAATTCCCATCCTTTTCAGTGAGGACTGTAGTAAACAAGCCTCAATTGTTATTTACAACTATTATCACTATTACCTGCTATTTACAATTTGAGCTTTCTTTTTTAAAACCAGACCAGCTATACATTGCCAGGTACTCGCTTTGTCTGATATCTTAGAATATGTTTTACTTTTATAATGAGGATTTGTACCCATACGTCTGGGTGGTGTGGACAACTTATGAGAGCAGTTGAAAGAATGAAAGCTGTACAAATTGCGGAGGGTTGGATTGTTCGTCTATGCTTCAGCATCACTTAAGGCCGATGCTGATTGCTGATGCGTCTAACGTGACTGCAGTGGGTAAGAGGGCATTCTCGTCGCGAATTTTACGACTTTTTAATAGCAATTCGGGGTTTACCGATAAAAGATTTCCGCACTAAACCGCAAACTCCGTCCCCTATAAAATGGAGAGAGCAACGGAAGATTTTTTTCCCCGTATCAGTGTGCTGTCGTCCATTCAAATATGGTGGAACCTGCTAAAATGACCACTTTGGTAAAGAGATCGTCTGTCTATAGTGACAACTTTAATGCAATTTCGCTTTACTACCATCACACTTTACCACCTTTGTAAGGTGACCAGTTTTGTTCTTCCCAAGGTAGTCCCATTAGACAGGTTCCACTGTACAAATAAAACTGGGGACACTGCTCCAGCCACTGCGCATAGCCTCTCCTTCTGTTTAAAAATAAAAGCTCTATATCATTATGTAAATACAGAAATTACGTTTAGTCCACAATGATTCAATAAGTATTGGTGTAAATATTCTTGGTATATATATATATATATATATAACATTACAAATCAGAAGCACGCTAAAATTCCACATTTCTAGAACTAATCAGTTTTAATTCAGTTGGAACAAAGGAATCTGCTTTCAAAAGCTGCAATTACTAAACGGTCCCTTGTAATTCCTTTATAATTTTGTAGACTGTCCCCGCGTCCAGTCAATCTGGCGTCTTAAAAGCCATAACAAACCTTGAAAAACCGCTGCCCAGATTTTGGGATCTGCCAATAATTGCAACTTGCATGGATCATGTGACACGACCTCAAAAGTTAATAAAAGGGGCTGATGCAGCCCAGCAGCGACTTTTTCGCGTGACAGCAACTGCCAAGGAAAGATGTATCGAATCACCCAATAAAATAATGTAACCGCAGTTCGACCGATTCTTCCACTGACAGTCATAGCGCGGCCCAAGGATTTTCACAGCTCGCTCCAGGGCTTTGCCGGCCAGGATCCCACAATAACGGCCCTAAGCCAGAGTCCCGAGCCGCCTCGCCTAATGCTCAACCCCGAGAATGGGTCTCAAACAGCCTCACGTCCTCCGGCACACGACTACACCTTCCCGTAGCCGTTTAATGCTACACTCAAGAATAACATTTCCCTTTACACTTTGGAAAGTGCCTGGTTCAAAACCAGTTCGCGTCCGCCGACCTAACTGTTCGGAGTTTTTCGTGCTTTCCTCCAAAACTTTGAGTAAATAGGGTTAGGCCCCTTGGAAAGACTCCCACGGAGTGCATCCCACCCATTGGCTTAGATTCCGTGTGCAGATAATTGGCCGTAATCCTACAGCACGAAAACCAACCTTTCACACTTTACATTCTTAGGACTGTGAATATATTTCTTGATATATTGGCGTGTTTAAAGATGTTACTTCTATCATTACATTATTTTATTATCCACAAAAAATTATTTTAAGTTACCTTAAAAAAAGCTAGTAAAAACAAGCAATACAAAAAAATTAGGTTTCATGAAAATCAACATGAGTCAGTTGTTTCATTTTTCGCCTCGCCGTTATTCTTTCTTCCAGATTTTCTCAAATGGGAAATGCGTCAGCTTCCATTTTATGAATATTTCTAGCTAACCAGCCAAAGCCTGAAAATTTTGGATTCCAAATTTTTCTGCCAGAATACCAGCACTGGCAGTAATTGCTTGATTTTATTTTATTTTGGTAATACGAACAATTACCTACATGAGGGATCTAGGCCGAGTACGGGGTGCCCTACGTGGGGGGGGGTGTTTCTAAGGGGTCTTAATCCGTATGTATGAGAAGTTTCGGAGAAAACTGCATAAGACTCCGAACAGCTAGATTGACGGACGCGCCCTGTGTTTGAACCAGGCATTTTTCTTCTCCCAGTTGCGAGCGCTATGTGCTCAGCCACTCGTCGGGCGAATTGCACTTTTGACATTCCCCGACACTTTTTTCTCCACTCTTAAAAAATTTTCCCCTTGTTCCTGTAGCGTAAGATGAAAAAAAATCGTTGTTAAACAGAAACGACCTCATCTTTGAATAGAAATTTTTTACGTTGGAGTTGCTGGGACTTTGAAATATCGTCTTTAGAAAGAGATCGTCGTTAAACAGAGAGTCAGCTGTATATACAGTGCTACTTTTTTAAATTTCAGTTCATGTGAAAATTTACAATTTCTTATAAACCTCCTTAATCCATAGTGTATTTCTAGCTCTGGGGGGGCTAGAGCCCCCCCGTGGATTCGCCACTGTATACAGCGCTACTTTTTTAAATTTCAGTTCATGTGAAAATTTACAATTTTTTTAAAAACTTCTTTAATCCATAGTGTATTTCTAGCTCTGGGGGGGAGGCTCGAGCCCCCAGAGCCCCCCTCGTGGATCCGCCACTGATGTCATAGACACATGGCACTTCGCCGTTACTGGTTATGTACTGGCGCATATGCATTTTCCAGATACTGGTACTCCAGTGACTTTCTGTCGACGGCAATGCACTTTGATCCCAATACACTACACTTTGCCAGCAAAACCGTTACCCTGCCGTTATTTTACGGGCAGTAGTGTGTTTGCTAGGGCCATGGGCGCCGGCAGCATAGGGCAAGGGGGGCAATGCCCCCCGGATTTTTGTATTCAGTGTGGTTCCTTGCTTTTTTGCTATTTCCAACATGGTAACTATACGTTGAAGTAGTCTTTGCCCCCTCCTTGAGTAGTCTTTGCCCCCTCCTTGAGTAGTCTTTGCCCCCCCTGGAGTAGTCTTTGCCTCCCCCCTGGGAAATATTCTGCCGGCGCCCATGGCTGGGCTATCTAATTGTGTTTTCTACTATTTACATTTGAAAGCTGTGTTTTTTTATACCATTCATCTACTTTGAAATTGCCTCGTATCTGAAGTGTTTCTGGATGTCGGTCTAATTATAGAAGTTGTCAATACATTTCGGTTTACCAAAAGGTCCAGAACTAAAACAAAAATGGCCAAGAGCCATTCCTACCGAATTAACACTATTGCAATCTCCCTCGATATGCTTTAAACATTTCCACGAAAATGAAATTATTCGTGTTGACAGGGTAATCTACAAATGTGCGATCAAAGAGTAGCGACAGAGCCTTCTGAGAATGCTGTGCTTAGCATTTTCTCGAATACTCCCAAATATTTAGCGAACAGTCAAGGGCGGCTCCAGTGAGGGGGCTATGGGGGCCATGCCCCCCTCCGAAGTTTTGTTTTGTAACCTTAGATTTGCATACTTCATGACTTCGTGCATTCAATTTGCAGTTTGGACAATGTATATACCCATCTGAAAAATTCAATGGCCCCCTCCGAAAATTCAGTCTGGAGCCGCCCTTGCGAACAGTAGCACTCAGACAACTAGTTTCGAGGATCACTCCGGTAATCTGAAGAGAGATACATTATCCTGTTTAGATGACATCTGTGATTACCCTGAAGAAAATGGATAATTTTCAGAAACAATGGATGTAGATAAAGGTTAACACTAAACTAACTATTTGTTTTGTAAATTTTAATGATACTAGCTGCGTGCCCGTTCTCCGCACGGTAGGGAACGAAACTTTTTCTTACATGTATAGTTCGAATTGATTACAGTGATTTGGGATCTAAAAATAAGCAAAATGATTTGACTCTTGGTGTAAAGTTACTCATTAGTTATTTGTAAAGTTAGTATAATTACTGACCTGAGACCATTGTTAATATTATGACGCAAAAACTATGTCGGTGTCATTCGCAATTAGAAAAGAAAAGCGTGACGGTTCGCAGTGAAAATTCCCAATATTCAAAATGTCTCATTTCTGCATCATACTCTTTTTTAGATTTAAGTTATGCTATTAATACTTTAGATACTACATGATGTGGAGAACCGTTTTATTTTATAATTAAATAGTTGTGTATCCGCTCTTCGCAAGGCAAGAAGAGAACATTTTCCTAAAATGCGATCATATCTACTTGTGACAAAACAGAATCTCCAAGAAAAAAGTTGTGTTACAGTCTTTTTTGTTGAAACTACCGCGGGATATATTAACGCGACGTAGACTAACTTACTATTTTGTTAGCTGTGATGTAAGACGGTTGTTGAAGAATGAATAGAAGGCTTAGTTTCACGAAATATTTATTAATGCGGTGTATTCTGCTTTGATCAATATTGCCTTATCATATCTACTTACTATTACTTATACTATCTTTTACTGATACCCATACAATATATTTTCGTTTTGCAACCGTTAATGCATAATTTAAAGAAACGGTCTAGATATTTGCCACGAATGTAGTCTATTACACTTTGGTGATTCTTTGCAATTTATGCATTAGCATAAACGATAATTATTTCCCTTTATGATTGCCACTAAATCAGCTCTCCATAAATTTTTACGCATAATTTTTGTCAGATTAGCGTATTTAGCACCAGGGCCCTATTATCGCACGGGCAAATCGGGACTTTGCCCAGGGGCCTCCGGCTCGAAATGGCCCCCAAAATCAAATGCTGTTCTTATTCTATAACAAAAATATGAAAAATAAAACAAATTTTATAGACAGGGGTCCCCCAAATTCAACAATGCCCGGGGCCCCCTGTTGGTCATAATCAGACCCTGTTTAACACCGCAATATATTTCTTGCGATTCGAAAACGTGACCCGTTTAAAATCTCAATTGAAAATAATGCTGGATAATTCACTTGTGAAAAAACAGCATACAATTATTTTTCTGGCAACGTAAAATAAAATATGGAATTATTTCATGCGTGGCGTATGTTTTGCTTGTGAGTCCGTTATTCTGATTGAGTTTCGAAAGGGGTTTTAAACTCGTGACGTCAAAGTGGCGCACATTTCACATGTGAAAAATCGATTATTTTAAAATAATTTTATTTATTTTTTTTCAACTGGCAATTTTAATCATTGTTACTGTCTCCAAGACAACCAAACCGCAAGATATCATACCGAAATTTTAAGCTGCCGCGATTGAAATGAAAATCCTTCTTTACTTAAAAATTCGTAAAAAATCTCCTAATTTATATTTTCCTCTGGTTTTTATTTTAAAAGAGGGCGAAATGTATGCTGCGTCATTTGACAAAATATATAAAAGTTATGACGGATAGAATTCAAGATGCAGCAGTTTTAAAAATATTTTACGAAAGTCAGCGTCAAATTTAATTTTATTTGAAAAATTCCCCAAAATCTGCAAATTATGTTACACAATCCGAACAAACAATTTTTAAAAGAAAATTTTCTCCTCTATCCGATGATGTAAATTTCGTTTTACTGCGAGTGCAATTACCGGCGTTATGACGCATTAAGCGAGAAAAATCGCTAAAAGTCGGACAAAACATAAAATAAAACATTTTCTAATTCGAATTTCGAAAAAATCGCTCCGAGGCGTGTAAGGATCTGTCCCAGTGAAGCCGTATGCAAAATTCGGTGCGTCTGCGACCAACCGTCTCGGCGCAATACGATCGAGAGGTGCGCGCAAGAAGATCCGTGGTCACAAACTTGCCTACCTACATACCTACATACATAGCTACATACAATGTTTACTCTCGGATTTTATTATATAAGAATCCGTCGTATGGTAATGATTTTATTGTTATTTTTGAATATTTGGTTTATAACATGTATATTAATAATGTTAAAGTATATCTAATGTTGATAAAATTTTTAAATGTACCTCTATTTATTCTACAAACGTCTTAGAAGAAGTATTTTTTCAAAAATGCAATTGATAGCAAACTATTGAAATATTACCTGGGTTTAAATATGCGTCATAAATTTTGCTTGTCTAATAATTATCTGAATTTCAATCTTTCTAGATTTTTTGGTAATTGATTAAGAATAGAAATTACTAGCGGTAGCATAATTTACATTACATAACGCATATGAACCGAATGTTTTTTTTTAACAAACTAAAATATCAATATTATTTATATGCGCTTTCAAGAAGGAATGGAATAACATTTAATTATCTCTATCAGTGAAAGTGTCTCCAAGATCATAACATTAATAGGAATACAAAAAGTATGCCTGCTTTGTATATATCAATATGTTTTTAAAATTTGCTTGTAATTAATTTTGTAGCATCCTTTTAAAAGATATTGATAACATGCATTATTTATTTTACTCAAGCTGGATTATTTTTATTTGTACCTAAAAATAATTTAAATGCACTTCACATTAGAAATAGATACAGTGATTGTTATTGCGGATATGCTCCTTAAATTTATTTATATTGAAAACTTGATTTAAGAAAAAAAAATGTTTTATCTGATAAGGTTAAATTTTATTTTTTATCTAGTTCCTATTATTAGTACTTAAAATGAAGGAAATGTAAGTAATTGCTTTTTTTATAGAATAAAAAAAGGTAATTTTTATTAATCTACTAGCTGCGTGCCCGTTCTTCGCAAGGTAGGAAACGAATATTTTACTAAAATATAATCATAACTATCTATTCGAAAACAAAATGTCAAAAAGTTCAAGTAATCCTTTTGTTGAAACTACCGCGGGATATATTAAGCAATGTAGGATTATGGTTTAGTCAGTTGTAAGACGATCGTTGAAAAATAATGAATATAACAGTTTAATTTCATGAAATATTTATTCATGTGGTATACTGTGCTTTAATACATATTATCCAAACAAATCTATTATTACTACCAGAGTAAAAAATGAGAATACTATTTATTCTTATATTAATATTATTTATCTACGTTTCTCCGAGTTGAATGCTCAATTTAAAGAAAAAGTTTAGATATTTTAAACCAATGATGCCTTTCTACTTTTTGGTGATTCTGTGGAATTTATGCATTGCCATTAAAACAGATCTCCATATATTTTGAAGCATAATTCGTGTTTGATTGGCGTATTTAGCACAGCAAAATATTTCATCTGGCGGTGGTGGAAAACATCTAAGCTGTTCCAATTTAAATAGTATTTAAATCCACCATGGTTCAGGCTCGTGGAAACATCAAACTGTGTAATCTCGAGGAACTATTTGGAATCGTTATTTCAAATACTTTCCGGAGCTATTTTGCTAATGATGTAACTTTTGTGCAAGAGCTTGTTAAGTTGCTAAAATTTAACAAAAAAAGTATATCTAATATACACTCTATAACAAAAAAATCGACGCACCAAGAAACAATCATCCGATTGCTTTGAAATTTCGTATGCATGAATGTTTTGAATAGATATGCAAATGATTCAAATTTGGTGTCCAATGAATGATTAGTTTGATCTCTAGCGCATCGGAATTGCGCATCCAGCAGACGTATATAAGGAGCAGTTCTTCAACGGTTGTTAAAATTTTCGGTTTGATATCGATTCAGATTACCTTTCAACAACTTAAAAAATGCCTCGCTGCAGGATTCGTGCTCATTACGAGCAACTGTCACAGTTTGACAGAGGTAGTATCATTGGATTGAAAGAGGCCGGTTGGACTAATCGGAGAATAGCTCGTCATTTGAGTCGAAGCGATGCGACGACGATTCGAAGATGCTAGCAAGGATGGGTGGAAAATGGCAGAGTGCAGCGTCAGGATGGTAGCGGTCGACCTAGGGCTACAACAGATTGTGAGGACAGAGTGATGGTCCGATCAGCTGTCACAGCGCCTTCTTCATCTCTATCAACCATCAGACGTTCAACCCAAACACCAGTGTCCATTATGACAATTCACAGACGGTTGAGAGAGCGAAATCTACGCTCGCGCCGATCGTTACGCCACCAACCTCTCACGCCTGCACACTGCCGAGCCAGATTACAGTGGTGCAGGGCTCGGTCAGGTTGGAATGATGCCGACAGGGGACGTATAGTCTTCAGCGACGAATCCCGCTTCCAACTGTGTTCTGACGATCATCGAAGACGTGTTTGGAGACGCACAGGGCAGAGGGGGGAATCCTGCTTTCACTACTGCACGCCAAACCGGCCCTCAACAAGGCATTATGGTCTGGGGTGCCATTTCCTTTGACAGCCGGACCCCTTTAGTCGTCATTAGAGGTACACTTACTGCACAGCGGTACGTGGACGACATCCTAAGACCTGTTTTGCTACCGTTCCTTTTGCAGTGCCCTGGGCTGGTTTTTCAGCAGTACAATGCCAGACCACATACGGCTCGTGTTGCTCTAAACTGTTTGCAAGCTTGTTAAACTCTTCCTTGGCCTGCCAGATCGCCAGATCTCTCTCACATCGAGCATGTCCTGGATATGATGGGAAGGCGATTGCATCTGGCACGGACTGTTGATGACCTCGTTCGACAATTGGAGCGAATTTGGCTGGAAATACCGCAGGAGACCATCCGGGAGCTTTATCGGTCTATGCCACGCCGTGTGGCAGCTTGTATCCAGGCTAGCGGCGGGTCAACACCTTATTGAACTTGTTACTGTAACTCTGAAATAAATTATTCAATTGTTCTGAAATTTTAATCATTTACTATTCTGTACATTGTCTTCCTATCCACCAATTTTCGTCTCAATCGGACACCTCCTTCTTGGTGCGTCGATTTATTTGTTATAGAGTGTGTATATATATATATATATATATATATATACTAGCTGAAGTACCCGTTCTTCGCACGGGAATGAATGGACTTTTTGATATTACGATTTGTTGCGATTCCTATTTATTGTAATAAAGAGATATAGCAAAATGGATATCGCGTTATATTGCGTTCAATAATCATGCATACCGAATTTCACGGCAATCGTTTGTACGGTGCAGAAGGCGATGCGCCGTAGCACAATCTAGTGGCGAGTTTCAGCAAAACGGATACGCCGAAAATATTCTTCGCATTCAAGTATTGATGTATACGAATTTTCATGACGATCGGCTGGATAGTCCTGAAGTTCATGTGTTGACGCGACATCTAGTGGCAAGTTATAGGAAAATTGGATAGCGCCAAACTCTTCCCCGTGTTCAAATATCCATGTATACCTATTTTCATAGCGATCAATTGCACAGTCAAGAAGTGATACACTGCAGCGCCATCTAGTGGTTAATTAAAGTAATGATTTGCTACAGCGCCGTCCAGTGGCGAGTTATAGCAAAATGGATAAAGCCAAAATATTCTCATTGTTCAAATAGCTATGTATACTGATTTTCATAGCGACCGTTCGAATGGTCAAGAATTTGGCCTGCTGCTGAGACATCTAGTGGCGAGTTAAAATAATAATGCATTTCAGTGACATCTAGTGGTGAGTAACATCAAAAGGAACATAGTTAGAATATATTCTTCGTGCTCAAATGTGTAAGTATAAAAAATTTTATGCCGTCCGGTCGAACGGTATAGAAGTTGATGCGTTGCAGCGCCATTTAGCGGCATGTTAAAGCAAAATGGATAGTGAAAAATATTCTCCGTGTTCTAATATCCACGTGTACCAAATTTCATCGAAATCGGTTGGACGATATTCGCATAGAAAACGGCTAAACGGAATAGAATTCGACGCTCTGCTGAGCCACCTAATGGCAAGTTAGAGAAAAACAGATAGGATAAAAACCTTCTCCAAGATAAAAGACCGGTGAACCAAATTTCATGGTGATTGGTCAAACGGGGCTGGAGTTTTTTAACCTCATACACAGATACCAAAATTCATTTTTATCTATAACCAGTGTTATTACCAGTCTCAAATAAAATCCAGTTTCAAATCTAAGCCTCGCCAAAGTCCCAACATACGCCATTTTGCAAGAGTTTTTTCAGGGAATCATTCGAAGCATTGACTTAGCAGCAATCAAAATGGGATATGGTTCGACCGCCAAAAAGTAAAGCAGGCATTTATTTGAAAAGTGGAATACCTTAATACAGCCGCATTTTTTAAATTATCAACTATAAAGTGTTTTATTCATCGTTACTGCGATGTACTTACTAAATGCGAAGATTTCAATTTTCTGAAATTTGGCGGAATTTCCCCAACTTAAAATCAAAGTACTCACTTGGGGAGAATTCTGAAGATAGATCGCTTGAAATCCCTTAATAACAGCATTATTTCTGCACGGATTATTAAAATTTAACGCTGTGTCTAATAAAACCTATGCACTTATTTTAAAAAATCTATTTCCTTAAGCTCTTAGTAAATTGCGCCAAGCCGAAAAACGTGCAAACCGCTAGAATTGACTTTCTCAAAATCGGCATATCAGCCATTTTACTTTTCGCCAAACTAAAAAATGTTACATACTAGCCTCGGAAATCTTCAATTCTTATTGTTTTGCGTATAAAACATTTCATTCCTGCTCTGATTTCCATGCACGCGATATTATAATTAAAAAAAAAATAACCTTACAAATATAACCTAACAAAAAAAATCTTTATTATTCTTTTATTTTTATTTTAAGAATTCGAACCATTTTATTCGGCAAAATCGCCACACATGGCAACCACGATGTTTATTTCACACTTTTTTCACTACAGGGGTTACAATTACGGAAAGCTTTCTGCGTGGAGAACATAAAAAATCTCTTAAATTCAGGGAACGGGTGAACTTTCAAAGTTTTAAAGTGGACTATCATTTATTCTATATTATTTTTTATATCTCTGCAAAATTTCAGGCTGATAGGTTCATTTTTGTGGATTTGTATACTAATCAAATCCACAAACAAACAGAATTTCATTTTTATTTATAAGGATCTAGATAGATTTGGCATAAAACTGGCATAATTTCCGTGGTATTTAATGTTTTTCAGATGCACGCGCTTCTTTATTGAAGGAATAGCATTCTTGTTAGCTCAAAACATGAATCATTTGATACGGGCGAAACTCGCCAAGCATGGCAACGTAAAAACGATTTTTAATTAATAATTAAAAAAGTAATTAAAAATCTAAAATTATAAGTAGCCTATAACCTTCTCCAGGGTCCCATCTATATCTAAACCAAAATGCATCCTAATCGATTCAGCGGTTTAGGCGTGAAAGAGTCATAAACAAACAAACAAACAAACTTACTTTCGCATTTATAATATTAGCTAGGATATATATATATATATATATATATACAATATATATATATACTGCCATAAATCGCCCAAACTTGGCGACATTTTGCACGATTTTTGGAAATACATACAACGACCGTCGTCAAACCGATAGCGAATACAATGAATTATGTTAATTAGTATTTTGCATCTTGTGCCGCTAATTATTTTTATGCTTAATCAACCACCAACAAAAAATCTAGAAAGATTGAAATTCAGATAATTATTAGACAAGTAAAATTTATGATGCATAATTAAACCCAGTTAATACAGTAAAGCCCGTTTAAGAAGTTCCCGCTTAAAAAGTTCTTATTTGCGGTTCCCAATTTTTTTCCTATTCTTACAATGTTAAAATAATCCGTTTAAAAAATTTCGTTCCGAACACTTTCCCGCTTAAAAAAGTTTTTTTTTCACTTCTGAGTTTACTTTCAGAGCATGTTTACATGCACCTTTCGGGTTTGTTCCCCCCCCCCCCATTTTTTTTTATAACTGTTTGTAAAAATCAATGTTAAGGACTGAAAACGATTGTATTGGACAGTGCTAGATGGATGAAATTCGTGACGTTACAGAAAATTAAGAAAGGAATGAAACAGAATAAGAGGTTGTGGAGTTTCTTAGTTTACTGGATACTGTAATAGGACTAGTTTCATTAAAAGAGTTGAAGATGTGAAAGAAAAAAAAAATTAAAAACGGAAGACTGATTAAAGATTGCCGATAAAAACAAAAAACTAAATGGATTTTTTTCTGTAAAATCGATTCAATAATTCTTAATGAGAATACATTTTTGAAAGATTTAATATAGAATATTTAATTATATTGTTTTACTTCATTAACTAATTTTTTGAGTGTGCAAAACAATTTATATAGGCAAGTATAAACTTTATATTATTTGTATAGTATTTTAATAATGCCAAAAGATATTTCTTCAATATTTATACTGAAATTAATTTATTTGTTTTTCAAAAAATTAGTCTCTCGTTTAAAATGTTTTCCTGCTTAAGAAGTTTTGTCCCTTCATCCCCTTGGAAAACTTCTTATGCGTGTTTTACTGTATTTCAATAGTTTGCTCTCAATTGCATTTTTGAAAAAATACTTCTTCTAAGACCTTTGTAGAATCAATACAATTACATTTTAAAATTTTATCAACACTAGATACTAACATTATTAATAAACATGTTACAAACCAAATATTCAAAAATAACAATAAAATCATTAACATATGACGGATTATCATTAAAATTTACAAAACAAATAGTATTATCCTTTATATACATCCATTGTTTCTGATAATTATCCATTTTCTCCAGGGCAACGCAAATGTCATCTAAACAGGATAATTTATTTTTCTTCAGATAAGTGGTGTGATCCTCCAGACTGCTTTTGATTGCTTCTTGAATCCGAGCATCTTCTACACCTGAAACTCATGTGCAACTATTGCTAGTATTGTTAAATATTTGCATGTTTTCGGAAAAATACTAGGCACAGCATTTTCGGAAAATCTTTGGCCTTTCCTTTGGGTACTCCTTCATCTCACCTTTGTAAATTACCTTGTCAACACGAATTTCATTTTTGTGGAAATGTGTAATGCATATTGTGGGATATTTCAAATGTGTTAACTCGGTTCGAATAGCTCTTAACCATTTGTGTTTAAGCCCTGAAACTTTTGGTAAGCCGAATGTGCTGACAGTTCCGCGTTCGCCTTGGTAATTTGACCGACATCCATACACGCTGCACGCCGAGGCATTTTCAAAATAGATGAATGATTTAAATGAACACAGCATTCAAACGTAAATTGCAGGAAACACAATAAAAAAGCATCTATTTCTAAACAATAACAATACACAGAGAGACGACTTTGTGATCACAAACATTAAAAGCATAACTCTGAATTTCGAAAATATTTCTGTACTAACTCCGATTAAAAATTCGAACATCAACCTCACTGGATCACGTGATATTCTATTACCGGAGATTGTCTTTTTCGTCTGCCACGGTTCAAGTTTTGTGACGTCACACAGTAGGAAATCGCGAAAGAACGAAAATGAGCGTTTCAACCGTTCCATTCTTCGCATTACTGTCCACAAGGTATCTTATAGTTCTAAATATTAAATATTAATTCTGTTGTTCTTACAAATGTATATTGTTGTGGCAACACTTAAACTCTTAATTTTTATTTTTACTTGTGTGGCAACAGTTGCTCTTGTTCTTGTTCTTGTCATGTAGTGAGCATTCTAAGCATGTTGTGATTTAACTTGTTCCTGTTCCTAATAAAGCTATAATAATAACTTTTAATTTAGTATTCTAATAGGTTATGGGCCCAGGATTACTCTGTTTATTTTAGAAGTTATGAAATCTTTATAAGTAGATGTGTTCTACTGCATATGTTGCATAAAGTTGATTGAAGAATCCTGCTGCAGTTTAGGCCTAACTAGTTCAATATGTCTAGCATTGAGATATCCTCAATAAACAAGTTCAATGGTAAAAATTACTCACAATGGAAGTTCCAAATAAACTGTGCATTAAAAGCAAAAGGTGTTTTCACAGTATCAAATGGGACAAGAACAAAACCAGAAGATGATGCCGCAAAAATTGAGAAATGGGAAAAAGATGATGCAATAGCAATGCATACAATCTCCTCTGCTATGGAATTGACACAAATAAATTTAATAGAAAGTTGTGAGTCATCTAAGGAAGTAATGGATAAACTGGACTCGATCTTTAAACAGAGCTCAGACTTCAATAAAATGCTGCTACTTGATAAATTCCATCAGCTAAAAATGGATTCCAATGAAACTGTTGCACAACATATTGCTAAAGTTGAAAACCTTCCTCATCAAATAAAAGATGCTGGTGAAAGTATAAGTGATGCTAAGATAGTGACGAAAATATTAGGAACTTTGCCACAAAAATATCGAAATTTTAGACAAGCTTGGTTGTTGTCTATGGATGAAAGTAGACAAACTGTCTCAAATCTCACAGCGAGACTCATCGATGAAGAAATATCCTTAGATCAAATCGAACAAGAGGAAACTGCATTCTTAGCATCGTCAGCAAGCTTCAATAAAAACAAACCAAGAGGTATGAACAGAGGTGGGAATCATTACAATAAAAAATACCAGGTTGAAACAAAATACAATAACCAAAAGAAAAGAGTTGATAAATCAAAGTTAACATGTTATTCCTGTCACAAGAAGGGACATTTTGCACGAGACTGTCGTTCCAGACCAAGTGGAAAGATGAATAATCAAAACCATGAACAGGAAGGCAATAGCAGTACTCACAATGCATTTAGTGCAGAAGTCCAAGAATCGCTAAATTCTACTGAAGACCATTGGACAATGGACAGTGGTGCTTCTGCTCACATGACTTATAATCTGAACTACCTTAATAATTTCAAAGAAATGAATGGAAATGAAACCATTCGTCTTGGTAATAATCTCGAGCTTCCTATAAAGGGTAAGGGAGATGTGATGATTTTGAAATTAATCAATGGTAAGTGGATAGAAGGTGAAATGCAAAATGTTCTCTACATTCCAGACCTGAAGAAGAATCTTTTCTCTGAAGGTGTAATTACTTTAAAAGGAATGAAAATAGTAAAAATGAATGACCAAGCACACATATATAATGATAGGAATGAAGTTATTGGTACAGCAGTTCGTATATCAAATAATTTGTTTCCGATGTTGTTTAAAACACTAAAACCAATTGAAGCTAATGCAGCTGCTACAGATAGCATTAAACTGTGGCATGAGAGAGTTGGTGACATAAATCTTAAAGCCCTTAAAGAGTTAAGTGAAAAGGGAATTATTAATAATATAGATTTTTCAAATGCTGATAAATTCTTTTGTGAAGGTTGTCAGTATGGCAAACAACATAAATTATCTTTCAGTCATAGAAACTACAAAGCCAGCAAACCTGGTGACTTAATCTATAGTGATTTGTGTGGTCCAATGTCAACTACATCACTAGGTGGTGTGAATTATTTTGTAATTTTTAAAGATGACTTTAGTGGTTATATTTTTTATGCATTTTTGAAACATAAGAGTGATGCATTAGAACACTTCAAAACCTTTGTGTCTCTTTGTGAAAACAAGCATTCTACAAAAATAAAAGTCCTCAGAGTAGATAATGGAGGAGAATATATCAACCACACATAACTTCAAAGATTTTCTCCATAAGAAAGGCATAGAACTTGAAACCACTGCTCCTTACACACCACAGCAGAATGGAAGAGCTGAAAGGAATATGAGAACTATAATGGAAAGTGCTCGATCAATGCTATACAGCAAGAAGTTACCTTTGTTTTTGTGTGGTGAAGCAGTTAATACAGCTGTGTACATTCTAAATCTTACCCCAACTAGTCAGTCACCTGGATTTATACCACATGAACTGTGGACAGGTAAACAGGTATCTCTAAAACACTTAAGAACCTTCGTTTCAGAAGTTTATATGCATGTGCCTGATCAATTGCGTAAGAAGCTAATGCCAAAAAGTAACAAAGCAATTTTCGTAGGATATGAGAGAAATTCGACAAATTATCGACTCTTTGATCCAGTCACAAAAAACAATAAAAATCTCGAGGAATGTCATGTTTGATGAGTGCTCAGATACATCAGTTAGTTTTCCACAAGAGACAATTTTAATTAGTAATTTTGAATGTCAAGATAATGCCACCGATTTAGAAAATGAAATGGACTCGAATATGAATCAATCAGTTTCAGAAAATACATCACAGAATCCAGATGATGATGATGAGGAAGTTCAACCATACAATTTCAGACCCAGGCAAAATTTAAGAATTCCTAGACTTTGTTTTGGCCGATTTGTGGACTGTATTAAATTACAACAACTATTAAAGTATAAACGAAATTTATTAACGACATTTTTAACAATAATACGCTCCGAAATGAGACGTTGGTTAATTACACCGAATTGTGCCGAAATTCAATCTTTTTTTTAACTTAAAACCAGAGTTGCCACAACAGCATTATGAATTAACAATTATAACGTCATAATTGATCGTTGCTAGGCGTCAACATTCTGCCCGCCTTTGAAATCCAAATGATTTCAAAAGGTTTTATAAACATAACAAATTTCTAATAGGTTATACATAAATATTACACAATGTACATCGAAATAATTAATTATAGTTGCAATAAACAATGGGCAATGGACAGAATTTATACACACATTTATACATACTGACCATATTTGTAAGAAATTTCAGCTTTCTTGTGATGGTAATAGACATATGCTGGAAATGCTTCGTTTAAAAATTCCGCGTGAAGTTTTCACGAGAACAACTCGTATTTTACAATCTGGTCCAAATATTACTTCTACAATTCTACCAATAGACCATGAACATATTGGGAGCTTGTCATCCTTAAGCAAAACTAAGGAACCAATTTTAACATTATCTTTCTCGTAAAGCCATTTACTTCTTTGTTGTAGGCTGTTTAGATAATCTCTAGACCATTTTTCCCAAATAATTTGATTTAATTTAGTTACTTTCTGCCAACGCGAAAGTTTATTATCAGGTAACTCGGTTAAGCAAGGTTCGGGTAAGGAATTAATAGGCCTTCCTATTAAGAAGTGATCAGGTGTCAATGTTTCAAAATCATTGGGGTCAGATGATAAAGGAATGAGTGGTCTACTATTCAAAATACCCTCAATTTGATTTGTGACAGTTAAAAATTCCTAAAAAGTAAGTTTTATGTTTCCTATTGTTCTCCGTAAATGATATTTGAACGACTTTACGCCAGCTTCCCAGAGACCACCAAAATTTGGAGATCTCGGGGGCAAAAATTTCCAAGTGATTGATTGAGATACTAAATAAGAAGCAAGATCATCAGGAGCGTTTTTAGCAAGTTTATATTTTCAGTTCCAAATTAGCTCCGACGAAGTTTGTAGCATTATCTGAGAAGATGGTGGAGCAAACTCCGCGTCTTGCAAAAAACCTTTTTAATGTCGATATTAAAGCATCGGAAGTTAAATCAGTTAAAATTTCGAAATGAAATGCGCGTGTTGAAAGGCATACAAATATGGCAACATAAATTTTATTTAGATTTCCCTTACGTTGATTTTTATATTTAATATAGAATGGGCCGCATAAGTCTATACCTGTATTAGCAAAGGGAGGGGCAACCGTTACTCTTTCTTTAGGTAGCGAAGCCATTATTTGCTCTTCTACCTTTGGTTTATTTTTAAAGCAAGTGATACAGTTATGAACGGTTTTCCTAGCGTTGTTTCTTCCATTTAACGGCCAAAATTCTTGCCTTACTAAGTGTAGCAAAGTCTGGGAACCAACATGCAAATTCTTTAAGTGAAAATATTCCATAATTATATTAGTTAATTTATGATCTCTTGGCAGTAAAATGGGGTGTTTTTGGTCAATTGATAGGTCTGAATTATTAAGACGTCCTCCTACGCGAATTAGACCCTTACTATCAAGAAATATATTTAAGTTACTTACACGACTGTCCTTTAACCTCATTTTTGATTAAAGCATTTAGTTCTTTTGGAAATGAAGTTACCTGTACAGTTTTTATCAAATAATTTTTGGCATTTTCAAATTCATTCTTAGTTAGAGGACCAGCTGTTTTCTCCTTAGTTTTACAGTTGGACACAAACCTGAAAATAAAACTAAGAATTCGAATTAGTTTGATATAATTGTTACTTAGGCTAAATATTTGGTCAATAAAACCTCTATTTGATGTAAGAACAAGGTTAGTGTTGGAGTCTTTTTTTAGTTCAGTCAAATAAAGTTCTCTATCGGCTTTGTCAAGGTTCTTATCTGTCCACTCAGAACTGTTTATTTCATCCTTCAATGCAAGTTGTGGTCCAGTCCACCACAAATCAAAGGCTTTCAGTTCATGAGGATCTGCACCACGGGACAAAATGTCAGCTGGGTTGTTTCCAGATGAAACGTGTTTCCATTTATAGTTTTCTGTCAGAGTTTGGATTTTTGAAACTCTATTTCCTATAAATGTTTTAAGATGATGAGGCAGTGAATTAATCCAAGCTAATGCAATAGAAGGATCAGAGAATAGCTCTACACTTTTAATGTCCAACTTCAAAGATGCAATAACTTTGGTTACTAGCTGTGACAGTAACAAGCAGGAACACAGTTCTAGACGAGGAATCGATATTGATTTTAAAGGGGCTACTCCAGATTTGCTAGCAAGCAGCTTGGAGTGACAGGATCCTGATTGAGTATAGAACTGCAGGTAAACCACAGCACCGAATGCAACACTAGAGGAATCACAAAATCCACGTAGCGTAATTATTGTTTCTTCTGATCCCAAGACATATCTATTGATTTTTATAGTTTCAATTTCTTTCAGTATGGTTACGAAATGATGCCATTTATCAGCGAGGGGTTTTCGAAGTGATTCATCCCAATCAACTTTCTCTAACCAAAGATGTTGAAGGAATATTTTTGCTCGACAAATGATAGGTTCAAGTAAACCGAATGGATCGTATATTTTTGCAATCGTAGACAAAACTTCTCGTTTAGTGTAAGCGGTTTGATATTTCACTGAGACCTTAAAATTAAATTGATCTTCCTTTGAGTTCCAAATCATACCCAATGTTTTAGTAGCAGGTTCTCGATTTTCATGGAAAGAATGTTCGTTGGACACTTGCTGAAGACCAAGTATTTGATTGCAATTGGATTTCCATTTGTGGAGGGTCATACCACATGATTGAAATATTTTAATTAGCTGGTCTTTAAGAATTTTTGCAGTTGTGATATCAGAGCAGCCGGTTACTATGTCATCCATGTATACACCTGATTGAACAACTTCTGAGGCCAGTGGGAAAGATAATAATTCATCCATGGCCAACTGTTTTATGACTCGAGTAGCAAGAAATGGGGCACTTTTTGTTCCATAGCTAACAGTGTTTAGTCGATACACAACAACATTTTGATTTTCTTCATTTTTCCACAAGATTCTCAATAAGTCCTTTTGACTAGGTTCTATTAGAATCTGCCTGAACATTTTTTGAATATCAGCAGTTAAAACTACTCTATGTTTCCGAAATCGTATCATAATGTCGAATATATCTTCTTTGACTTCACCAGAAAGTAAAACATCATTCAAACTTTTTCCAGACGTTGTAGGTGCGGAACCATTAAAAACTATTCTAAGTTTAGTAGAGGATCTTTCTGGCCTGTAAACTCCATGATGTGGTAAGTAGTACTCAGCAGAAATCGAGGTTGGATTGTCTAATTTTTCCATGCGGTTAAGTGCTTCGTATTCATTAAGAAATTCGCAATAAAGCCGATGTATATCGGGGTTTTTACTCAATCTTCTAAGTGTTTGATGTAGTCGTTTTTCTGCTAAGATTCCAGAATTACCCAACATATTTAATTCTTCTTCTTTGATTGGCATCTGGACGATGTATCTTCCTGTTTCGTCTCGTCTATGTGTGGTCTTAAAATGAGCTTCACAAAATTCTTCTTCTTTGCTTAGCGGTCGATCCGATGAAACTTCTTCAACTTCCCAAAATTTATGGATACAATCTTCGATATTTTCAGATTGCGAAATTAGCCCACAATATTGTTTAGCGGACTTGGTTAAAATTGATCCAGTAGCAATAAAGCCAAACACAGAATTTCTAAGCACTAAATTATTAGAAATAAGTTGTTGTTCATCCTTTATTATTTGGAAGAATAATTCAGCACCAATGATCATATCAATCGTATTTGGTTTGAAAAAATGAGGATCGGCTACAGTGTAGCTTAACGGAATATTTATCTTTTTCATGTCAAGCATAGATGACGGTACAAAATCTGTAATTTTGCTTACAATGAGCAACTCGATTTCTGAAGTAAAAGACGAATCTTTATTACTAATGAGTGCACTCGTCTTCCATTTGATATTTGTAGCGTTTTCACCTAAACCACTAACAGCTACATTTACTTTTTGCTTAATCAATCCCAGTTCCATAGCCATTTCTGTAGTTATAAAATGCGACATTGATTCATTATCAAGGATAGCTCTACAACACAAATATCTATTTTGTAAAGGAGACCAAACCCAAACAAGTGCTGTTGAAAGCAAAACAAAATTACTGGGTGCTTCTAAAATCGAAGAAAACGAACGCACAATTTCCTTTTCGCAACTATTTTTTATTTCATCCGAAGGTGACGGAATTTGTGTTCGAGAAACATCGTCAGTTGGTTGCAAATTTAAATCATTCCGAGATGAACTTTCAGCTGGTTCCACGCTTGGCGCGTTATCTTTTTTAGGGAAATTATGTTGAGTTGGCGAAGGATTATTTTCAGAACGACATAAAAGGTAATTGGAAGAACAACAACTTCCTTGACAGGAACAACAACAGTATTTGGACGGACATGAAGAAAGTTTGTGTGAATGATTATTCTTTTTGGCGACATTAAATTGATGTGAAGGCGACATTTTGAGGAAAGTAGGGCACTGGTATAACTTGTGAGAATTTTTACATCAAACACACAAATTATTTTCGGGCTTCAACATAAAAGCATTCGTCTTATTTTGATTAGAAAATTTAACTTTCGTGGAATGATATTGTATGCCCTGCAAATTTTCTAATATCTGTGAACGATTTTCAAGGAATTCTAAAAATTTATTCCATTCAGGCAATTCAGTTGAAGTTAAACTCATTTCATATTGTTTACGGGATTCCTTGTCTAACTTTTGGATTATAACAGTTATTAATAACTGATAGACCAGATCATTTGCTTCTAACTTCATTAACTTTAATCCTCTTAAACTTTTATTTATAACTTCAACCAAATTTTGTTTTGCAGAATAAATTTATCTGCACCAGACGACTTTTCCTTTAAAAAAGTTTGAAGCTTCGTTATTCGCGATTTATAATTTCTTTTCCGATAATTTAACGTTTTTAATTTTTCGGATAAACTTTCTCCTTCCGAATTCGCCATTTTCAAAACACAACAGCGAAAAGCGACAGTCAACTAATAGAATTCTACATGCAAGCCGATTTCTTTCTCCGGTTCTGGTAGGACCAATGTTTTGGCCGATTTGTGGGTAAAATCATACAAGACGGTGCCCTTCATGTAAACACGGCGATAGCCGCTGGAGCTGGGCGATCGCCAAGTGCGAGCGCTACAGACCTTGGCGCCAAGCTCCAGCCATGGCGCCAAGCCTCCCTGGCGACCGCCAAGCTCCAATGGCTATCGCCGTCTTGTGACGAATAAACACTAGTATATACCTCTAAAATTTTACTAAGAAACACAAATTCTAAGTAAATGGCACTATATAAAACAGTCAAATCCACAACAAAACATTAGAAAAAGTACAATTAAAGAAGCACTTACCTCACTTCCCCCCCCCCCTTCTATATTCCACACATCCATACTAACGAAGAAATTCCCCGAGACGCTCACTAACTTACGATAAAGGGTCCGTAAAACGGAATCAAAAACACAAGGAAAATCAAACACAAACTTATTCGAATCAGAATCAAAGAACAGCAAACTTCAATCTTCATGCAATTAACACTAAATGAAAATTCTATACTTCAAATGCACCGCGTTTAATTATCAGAATTGCCACTCAGATTCTGATTAAAAAAAAAAAAAAACGATTTTCCAGACCAACATAAAAAATCCAGACGATTTTCAAGTTTATGACGTCAGCTTTACATATGTTCTCCAAGGGCGGAACCAGAAACTCTTTCGGAGGGGGGCGCAAATAGTGAATATTTATTTTATCTAGTATAAAGCCTGCTAAATATTAATAAAAGCCCCATTTATGTAGTGTAAAAACATTTTTCTCGGAGGGCGCGCAAGCCACTCTGCGAGACCCCAAAAAAATATCAGTGGGTACGGCCACCGCCTCAAAAGGGCCCCCTCGAAAATATGATAACGCGGGCCCCTCTGCGAGACCCCCAAAAAAAACATCAGTGGGTCGGGTCACCGCCTCAAAAGCGCCCCCTCGAAAATATGCTAACGCGGGCCCCTCTGCGAGACCCAAAAAAACATCAGTGGGTCCGGCCACGGCCTCAAAAGCGCCCCCTCGAAAATATGCTAACGCGGGCCCCTCTGCGAGACCCAAAAAAAACATCAGTGGGTCCGGCCACCGCCTCAAAAGGGCCCCCTCGAAAATATGCTAACGCGGGCCCCTCTGCGAGACCCCCCCAAAAAAATCAGTGGGTCTGGCCACCGCCTCAAAAGGGCCCCCTCTAAAATATGCTAACGCGGGCCCCTCTGCGAGATCCAAAAAAAACATCAGTGGGTCCGTCCACCGACTCAAAAGGGCCCCCTCGAAAATATGCTAACGCGGCCCCTCTGCGAGACCCAAAAAAAAACATCAGTGGGTCCGGCCACCGCCTCAAAAGGGCCCCCTCGAAAATATGCTAACGCGGCCACTCTGCGAGACCCCCAAAAAAACATCAGTGGGTCCGGCCACCGCCTCAAAAGGGCCCCCTCGAAAATATGCTAACGAGGGCCCCTCTGCGAGACCCCCCAAAAAAACATTAGTACAAGTTGAAGCAAATTAGAATAGTAGACGAAACAGGAAAAAACAAAAACGTATGCGCAAAACGCAAATTAACAGCTTAATGACGTCAAATTGAGCAAGCGAATTCGTTACATTCATCGATACATACATTCGAAAATATGCTAACGCGGGCCCCTCTGCGAGACCGAAAAAAAAACATTAGTACAAGTTGAAGCAAATTGGAATAGTAAACGAAAGAACAGGAAAAAACGAAAAATAACAATAACGCATGCGCAAAACGCAAATTAATAGCTTAGTGACGTCAGATTGAGCAAGCGAATTTGTTTACATTCATTTGCTTACGTCACACATACACAGTAGCTAGATTAAAAAACAACTATTACGCATACCCGAAAGTGCAAGAAATTTCGCATCTTCCAATAGTTCTAAATTATCCAATTTACAATATTTGACGCATTATCATTCCTCCAAAAAAAAACGTCGCCAAGCTCTATACATTTCTTTATGGTTGCCAGTCAAACTACCATCGGCAGGGTACTTTACTAACGTTGAACATCGCTCACGATGTCGCCAGAACCAAGGGGCACCGGATACGGAACATAGGCCGATTTGTGGACTGTATTTAAATTACAACAACTATTAAAGTATAAACGAAATTTATTAACGACATTTTTAACAATAATACGCTCCGAAATGAGACGTTGGTTAATTACACCGAATTGTGCCGAAATTCAATCTTTTTTTTTTACTTAAAACCAGTGTTGCCACAACAGCATTATGAATTAACAATTATAACGTCATAATTGATCGTTGCTAGGCGTCAACAATTTCGCAGTATATGTAAATATTGCTGAAATTCCAAAGACATATGAAGAGACAATTAACTCACACCAGTCCAGGGAGTGGATAGACGCAATAAAAGAAGAGCTGGACTCCCTACAGAAAAACAACACCTGGCAATTGGTACAATGCCCAAAAGAAAAAAATGTAATTGGTTCAAAGTGGGTGTTCAACATTAAGTACTTGCCTAATGGAAAGGTAGAATGTTTTAAAGCTCGCCTGTGTGCTAAAGGGTTCTCACAAGTGGAGGCAGTGGCGGCTCCTCCATTTGAGCACATGAGCACGTGAACCCCCAGAGGAAAAACTAAAGAATAAACATATTAAAAAATTAAATAAAAAAAAATATATTAAGTACACTTCTAGATTTTTGTGAATTTAAAACATGAGTTTTACTCTCTCCCCCCCCCCACTATTATTAAACGCGTTTATTATAGCTAACGCACTGTATCGTAGGTTACTACCCCATAATCTTTCGTCGCTCGCACCTGCGATCGGCCCGAGTGGCCCTTTCAACCGGTCTCTGAGGATAGACGCGAGAGAGTGAGAGAGAGTTGCGGGGGAAGCGAATCGCTTTCGCTCGCACAAATTTATTGTGCTCACTGCAGGTTTTTTTGCCGTTATCTCCTCTGGATCCTCTCTTAGCTTGTTTTGTTCGGTTAGTTAATCCATCTTTTTTCATATTCTTATTATTTTCTTAATTTTTATGATTTTTCACAACAGTATTTTTTACGAACTAGTGTAAATAATTAAGATGGGAGTCAAATAAGTGTTTCGGAGCTACAGCAACGACATTTTTCAATGTCATCCTTTGAAAAAAAAATTGAAAGAAAAAATCAAGACAACATTTTTGCTAAAACTTATTTTAGCGATGAAATGTAAGATCAAAGATGACTTGTTTTCTTTCAGTTGCGTGCATTGTTTTCCTTAAACTGCTGGAAATTCAAATATAGTTTAACTTGTAAGGTGCGTCGTATCTGCATATTTAATTTTCGAAATTAATTTTGTGAACCTTCATTTAAATAACCCACGAGCCGCCACTGAGTGGAGGGAGTTGATTTTAATGAAACGTTCTCCCCAACTTCCAGATATGACACAATGCGAACCATTCTTGCAATTGCTGCTCAACGGAACTTTAAAGTAATGCAATGTGACACAAAAACTGCTTTCTTACATGGTGAAATTGATGAGGAATTATACATGCAACCGCCTCCAGGTCTAGCTGTTGGTACAGATTTGGTTTGCAAGTTAAGAAAATCTTTGTACGGTTTAAAGTAGTCCTCAAGGTGTTGGAACCAGAAGTTTTCAGATTTCTTGCTGAAATTTGGATTCAAGGATCACAAAGTATGGCTGACCCTTGTCTATTTCATGGTGTCTTTAAAGGTAAGAAGGTTCTACTTATTCCGTATGTTTATGATGTTCCCTTTGTGAAGATGAAGGGATCTTGGATGACATTATGAAAAATATGAATGAAAACTTTGAAGCCACTGTTTGTAAGTCAGGTTGTTTTGTTGGGATCGAGATAGATCAAAACAAAGATGGTTCAATTTTTATCCATTCACAAGCATACATTAAGAAAATTTTAAAGCAGTTCAACCTCGAAAATTACAATCCAGTTAATGTTCCCTCAGACCCTAATGTTATACTGTCATCAGAATCAGATATAATTTCAGAAGAAAGTGATGTGCCATATCGTGAAGCAGTTGGATGTTTAATGTTCCTGTCATCTGCCACCTGTCCTGATATTACATATGCTGTAAATCTTGTAAGCAGATTCCAAAACAATTACAGCCAAGTACATTGGAATGCTGTCAAAAGAATAATGAAATATTTGGAGGGAACACCACATCACGGAATTCATTATATGCCTGGATCAGAAAATCCTTACCTTGTAGGTTATTCTGATGCAGATTTCGCTGGTGACATAGACACCAGAAGATCTACTAGTGGATATGTTTTCATACTATCAAGTGGTGCTATTACATGGTGCACAAGTAGGCAAACTTCTGTATCAACATCAACAACAGAATCTGAATATATAGCGGCATCTACTGCTGTGAAAGAAGTTATGTGGCTTCGCCAGTTGCTGTGCAACATAAGTGAAACATCATTTTGTGATAAAGGTGTTACCCTGCTCATAGACAATCAAAGCGCAATTAAGCTGGTTAAAAACCCTGTGTACTACAAGCGTAGTAAACATATTGATGTGAAATTCCACTTTATACGAGAAAAGTATCAAAATAACACTGTAAACATTGAGTATGTTCCTAGTAGTGAACAATTAGCTGATCTTTTTACAAAGGCCTTGCCTAGGGACAAATTTGAAAAACTTAGAATTCTGTTAAACATTCTTGTTAAACACCAAGTCGATATCTTTGTATTTTTGTTGTTGTTTTGGCTATATGTAAACCAAGTGTGTTTCAATTTTCTTGAAATTTTTTTTGGTAACTCCCAAGTAAGTCATAACAGAATTGGAGGGAGTATTAAATATTAATTCTGTTGTTCTTACAAATGTATATTGTTGTGGCAACACTTAAACTCTTAATTTTTATTTTTACTTGTGTGGCAACAGTTGTTCTTGTTCTTGTTCTTTTCATGTAGTGAGCATTCTAAGCATGTTGTGATTTAACTTGTTCCTAATAAAGCTATAATACAAACTTTAATTTAGTATTCTAATACTAAATCGATGATGCTCTAAAACTTAAAATCACCTATTTTCCTTATCACGTACCGTTTTCGAAATGGGAATGCTAACTCCGCAGTTTTGAAATAAAAGGCACCGACGTAGACGGTTTCATTCAGCAGCGTTCATTCAGTTACAGCAGCCGTTCCAAGGTTAAGAGGGTGGCAAGGAAGTTTAGTTGGGGTACTTGTATATCTAATGTTCTTGTAATTTTTTTTTATGCAGGAAAAAAGATAAAATATTTTCACACAGGATATTATTAATGAATTAAAAGTACATGTTGTAAGTATAAACTGTTAAATAATACTCGAAACAGCATAAAATTTTCCGTAAAAAGTTTGAACGATTAAACTAAAAATGTAAAAAAAAAGGAAAAAGACTGTCCTTCATCTTTATCTGACAAAGTGAGCCAGTTTATCATTCCCTCGATCACCCTTTCCTCGTGCTCAATGTGTTACTGTGTGCATTGCAACACCGGGCGCATTTTTTTGGCTACGTAACTGCTCTCGCTTTGTTGTAACTCTTCATCCTTTGCTCTACAGATACAGAATGCGTTTTGCCCGTTGAGTCGAGGGTCACTATTCAGTGGTGTTGAAGGTATTTATGACTGATAATATATCTAAATGTCTATTTAAATTGTTTTTTCAACCAATAATCGAGCATGGATTAACTAATCTAGGTACTTGAATTCCATTTTTATTAATAGACTTACAGTTTACAGTTATTCTGAAGTTTTATCGTATTTATGTCATATCTTTATATTGATGATTTTTTATGAATGTAATTTAACAGGAGCAAGTTATCTCTGAGAGAAGTTTTAGTTTCTTTTCTCTTGAAGTCAATAAGATTAAAAAGCTTAGAATTTCTCCCCCCCCCCCGTATTTTCAGGGCCCGATTTTGACCAACAGGGGGCTCCAGTCATTGATGAATTTGGGGGCCCTCTATCTATGAAATTTATTTCATTTTTCATAAAATTTTGATATAAAAAAGAATATTTCAGAACAGCATTTGAAATTGGGGGCCCTTTCGAGCATGGGGCCCTGGACAAAGTCCCGATTTGTCCATACGATTATAAGGCTCTGTGTATCATCCACGGAATTTTTGCACTCTGATAATACAGTTTACGGCCAATTTATGAAGGACAGTAACAAGTATTTGATTCAAAGTTTTAATTACAGAAGATAGAGTTCTAAACTTACATAACTCTTATGAAAACAAAAATTAAAATAAAATAAATAAAGCAAGATAAATATAAAAATGTGTGTTGATGTCTTTCCATATTTTATCTATGCACTTGGGTACTTCTTTATTTGCAATATATTTTAATTTATTACTTCTGTTTCCGTTAACGACTGGCTTTAAAGCAACTCCAAATTTTTTATCGTTATACCAGTACTACTTAAATTATAACAATATTCATTGCTATCGGGCAATGATCTATATCAATATATAGATCATTGCCCGATCATCAAAGTATTGGGCTCAGGGCAAATACAAATTTTTGGTCCTTTGCATTCACGATAAATTGCATATTATGCAATTAGTTTATGTTATAAGTTGTTTTGGACACATAAAGCTACAGAAATATGTTAAGTACTAAATACTAAATATGCAAATATATTGCAATAAAGAATATTAAAGTATTTTTGTGTACAGGAATAACATTTATTTTCGCAAATAGTATCTATAACTACGCACATACTCATGAATAAACTTCTTTAAAGTATAAATGAAAAGAATTGCAACACTTAAAGTAGGTATCTTATAACCGGTAAGATATTTTTTATAATAAATATTACAAGGAGAAAATCAGACGTTGGGCTCACGGATTTTAACCAAATGCTGATAGGATTTAGAGGACCCTTAGTGAGTAAAATTGGTATGCGCCTATGATCACTGGTTCTTATTCTTATGCAACAACTTTTGGCCAGTTGATGATTGGGAAAGCGGCGTGAAATTATGAAAAAAAAAATATTTCTCAGTTTCAATCCCTCGGGATTACGGTCTTAATCCCGCGGGACTAGTCACGCAAACATTTGTTCGGGATCCCGCAGAATCCTGTTCCCGCGGGATTGGGATTGCGTTCCCTAGGCGCAGGGTTGGTCAACCTTTTGCATATCACGAGCCAGTTTTTTTTCACAGGCGAGTTCAAATGTCCCATACAAATCAAACACTATTTTTTTTTTAAACTTCCATATGTTCACAGGTAGCGTTGGAAAATGGGTGGGCTTTCTTTATGCGAGAAAAATAATAAAGTGTGAACGTAAGATCATTGCCCGATCATCAAAGTATTGGGCTCAGGGCAAATACAAATTTTTGGTCCTTTGCATTCACGATAAATTGCATATTATGCAATTAGTTTATGTTATAAGTTGTTTTGGACACATAAAGCTACAGAAATATGTTAAGTACTAAATACTAAATATGCAAATATATTGCAATAAAGAATATTAAAGTATTTTTGTGTACAGGAATAACATTTATTTTCGCAAATAGTATCTATAACTACGCACATACTCATGAATAAACTTCTTTAAAGTATAAATGAAAAGAATTGCAACACTTAAAGTAGGTATCTTATAACCGGTAAGATATTTTTTATAATAAATATTACAAGGAGAAAATCAGACGTTGGGCTCACGGATTTTAACCAAATGCTGATAGGATTTAGAGGACCCTTAGTGAGTAAAATGCCAGAGAGAATTAACCGCCATCTTTTGAGTATTTTCGAGAAAATAGCAATTAAATTTTTGATGCAAAGTTTTTTTTTAAGATATTAGTTCTTTAACAAATATTGAAAACTAGAAAATTTTGGTGCCCTTGAAGTGGATGAACCCAAGGCAAGTGCCCCGGTTACTCTGCCGATAAACAGGCTCTGCGTTAGATTGAAACTGTTGTTCTAAGGAAGAAGATTGTAGAATAAGTTTTTCGCCATATATGGTGTGGGAGACTAGAGATGGTTCGATTTTTTTATGACAATGTATTTGGAGCGCACAAATCCTTTCTTTTGACATCCTAACTATATTATAAATGCGAAAGTGAGTTTGTTTGTTTATTACGCTTTCACGCATAAACCGCTGAGTCGATTATGATGAATTTTGGTATAGAGATAGATGGGACCCTAGAGAGGTTATAGGGTGCTTAGAATTTTGGTATTTTAATTACTTTTTTAATTATTAATTAAAAACCGCTTTTACTTTGCCATAATTGGGTAGACAAATCTACAGCACGTAGAACTTTGAAAATTCAAGCATATAAGCGCATAACATCGGTAATGCGCACCTGAGGCTCAGAATTTTGAAATTTTAATTACTTTTTTACCTGTTAATTAAAAACCGTTTTTAGGTGGTCATGCTTGGCGAATTTCGCCAGCACAATATGATTTATACTTTTTGAAGTAAAGCAGAAATTCCATTTGCAGAATTGCGTGCATTTGAAAAACATGAAATGCCATAGAAATTACGTTAGTTTAACGCCAAATTAAAAACATAAGAAAGAAAAGTCCAATTGTGTTCCTTAAAGTTCATAAATTTTCAAACCCTACCTATAATATAAATATGTACGTTTGTGTGTTTAGATGTTTGCGACTGACTCACACAAAAATGGCTCAATGGATTTGGATAAAATTTGGAATGAAGATAGCTTATATCCTGGATTAACATACAGAGAACCTTTCATGCCTATAGCATAAATAATTCTTTACAAAGACACTCAAAATAATTCTAATAGATTACGCTCTATGATCATTTCGTAGCTATTGAACCGATTCTAGAACTTTTTTTCACTGATTGAAAGTTACACTATTCCTGAGTATTACTTTTGTTTTTGAATTAAAGAGGATTGACTCCACTAGGGTTATAGACCTATAGGGGGATTGCCCTCTGTGGGGGACTTTCTAAGGGATCCTATCCCGTATTTACTCGAGGTTTCAGATAAAACCACAGGAAACTCCGAACTGCTAGGTCGACAGGCATGACCGCGGTTTGAACCTGGCACCTCCCGCCTTTCAGATTCGAGAGCAGAACCTCTCAGCCTTTGTGAGGCCCTGAGTATTATAGGCAATTTTTTATGCGTATATCACAAATAGTTCTTTTACAGGAATAGTCATAAGAGTTACATTACGTTCTAAGTGTATCTCTGTAACTACTGAACCGATTCAAAAACTTTTTTTACTGATAGAAAGTTACACTATTCCTGAGTATTATAGGCTAAAATTCATGCATGTAGTATAAGTACTTCGTTTACAGAAACACTCAAAATAATTCGAATACATTGCGCTCTATGGGTACCTCTGTAACTACATAACCAATTCTAAAACTTTTTCACTGATATAACGCTGCACTTTTCCTGATTAACATAGGCTAAAATTCATCCAAATAGCATAAATATTTCTTTTACAAGAACACTCAATATACACTGGTGGACAAAATTAAGAGATGGAAGTATTTCCCCAAATATCTCGAGAAATCTTATAAATAAAAATGAAATTCTGTTTGTTTGTTTGTTTGTGGATTTGATTCGTATACAAATCCACAAAAATGGACCTATCGACCTGAAGTTTAGCACAGATGCGTAAAATAATGTAGAATAAATCATACTCCACTTTAAAACTTTGAAAGTCCACCCGTTCCCGGAATTTAAGAGATTTTTTATGCTCTTCACGCAAAAATCTTTCCGTAATTGTAACCCCTGTAGTGAAAAAAGTGTGAAATAAGGATCGTGGTTGCCATGTGTGGCGATTTTGCCGAATAAAATGTCGTTCGTATACAAATCCACAAAAATGGACCTATCGGCCTGAAATTTAGCACAGATATGTAAAATAATATAGAATAAATCGTAGTCCACTTTAAAACTTTGAAAGTCGACCCGTTCCCGGAATTTAAGAGATTTTTTATGCTCTTCACACAAAAAGCTTTCCGTAATTGTAACCCCTGTAGTGAAAAAAGTGTGAAATAAGGATCGTGGTTGCCATGTGTGGCGATTTTGCCGAATAAAATGTTTTAAATTCTCAAAGTAAAAATAAAAGAATAATAATTTTTTTTGTTAGTTTATATTCGTAAGGTTATTTTTAAAAAAAATTATAATATCGTGTGCATGGGAAATCAGAGCAGGAATGTAATGCTTTACACGCAAAACAATAAGAATTGAAGATTTCCGAGGCTAATGTGTAATTTTTTTTAGTTTGGCGAAAAAATAAAATGGCTGAAATATCGATTTTGAGTAAGTGAGTTCTAGCGGCTTGCACAGTTTTCGGCTTGGCGCAATTTATTGAGAGCTTAAGGAAATAGATTTTTGAAAACAAGTGCAAAGGTTTTATTAGAATACAGCGTTAAATTTTAATGATCCGTGAAGAAATAATGCAGTTATTAAGGGATTTCAAGCGATCTAACTTCAGAATTCTCGCCAATTGAGTACATTGATTTAAGTTGGGGGAATTCCGCCAAATTTCAGAAAATTGAAATCTTCTCATTTAGTACATCGAAGTAACGATGAATAAAACACATTATAGTTGATAATTTTAAAAAATTCGGCTGTATTAAGGGATTCAACTTTTCAAATAAAGGCTTGCTTTACTTTGGCGGTCGAACCATTTCCCATATTGATTGCTGCTAAGTCAATGCTTCGAATGATTCCCTGAAAAAACTCTTGCAAAATGGCGTATGTTGGCACTTTGGCGAGGCTTAGATTTGAAACTGGATTTTATTTGAGACTGGTATATATAATAACACTGGTTATAGATAAAAATGAATGTTGGTATGTGTTTATGAGGTTGAAAAACTCCAGCACCGTTGAGCACCGTTGCACGATGAAATTTGGTTCACGATGAAATTTGGTTTGATGAAATTTGGTTCAAGTCTTTTATGATGGAGAAGGTTTTTATGCTATCCGTTTTCCTTAACTTGCCACTTGGTGCCGCAGCACAACGTTGAATTCTATTCCGTTTAGCCGTTTGCTATGCGAATATCGTCCAACCGATTTCGATGAAATTTGGTACACGCGAATATTAAAACACGGAGAATATTTTTCACTATCCATTTTGCTGTAACTTGCCGCTAAATGGCGCTGCAAAGCATCAACTTCTATACCGTTCGACTGATCGGCATAAAATTTTTTATACTTACACATTTGAGCACGAAGAATATATTCTAACTGCGTTCCTTTTGATGTTACTCACCACTAGATGACACTGCAATGCATTATTATTTTAACTCGCCACTAGATGACGCTGCAGCAGGCCAAATTCTTGACCATTCAAACGGTCGCTATGAAAATCAGTATACATAGCTATTTGAACAATGAGAATATTTTGGCGTTATCCATTTTGCTATAACTCGCCACTTGGCGGCGCTGTAGCAAATGATTACTTTAATTAACTACTAGATGGCCCTGCAGTGTATCACTTCTTGACTGTGCAAATGATCGTTATGAAAATTGGAATACATAGATAGTTGAACACGGTCGCTATGAAAATCAATATACATAGCTATTTGAACAATGAGAATATTTTGGAGTTATCCATTTTGCTATAACTCGCCACTTGACGGCGCTGCAGCAAATCATTACTTTATTGAACCACTAGATGGCCCTGCAGTGTATCACTTCTTGACTGTGCAAATAATCGCTATGAAAATAGGTATACATAGATATTTGAACACGGGGAAGAGTTTGGCGCTATCCATTTTCCTATAACTTGCCACTAGATGTCGCGTCAACACATGAACTTCAGGACTGTCCAGCCGATAGTCATGAAAATTCGTATACATCGATATCTGAATGCGAAAAATATTTTCGCCGTATCCGTTTTGCTAAAAGTCGCCACTAGATTGCGCTACGCCGCATGGCCTTCTGCACCGTACAAACGATTGCCTTGCAATTCGGTATGCATGATTATTGGACACAATATAACCCGATATCCACTTTGCTATATCTGTTTATTACAATGAATAGTAATCACCACAAATCGTAATATCAAAAAGTCCATTCATTCCCGTGCGAAGAACGGGTACTTCAGCTAGTACTAGATAAAAATAAGTGAAATTTGATTTGGATGTAACTTATTGTATGACAATAATGTGTGCAAAGGAAAAATTAAAGTACCATTCATTGGCAACAGTTATTGCCAACAGTCCAATGTGGACTGAATTTCATGATGAAAGATGGCAATGAAAGTGAGGCTTGTATGATGGCCTCTAGTATGGTGTGTGGTCACCTCTGACAGATAGACAGCATGTACAACGAGCATGCATGCTGTGAATAAGAGAGTTAAAGAGTGCTTGTGGAAGACCCTCCCACTCTTCCACCAGAACAGTTTTTAACTCCGGAATGGTTCTGGGTGGGGATTGGCGTATCGCAATAGCCCTCCCAAGAGCATCCCAAGCATTTTGAATGGGGTTAAGGTCAGGAGATTTGGTTGGCCGATGAATATCTTCGCTTTCCAGATACTCATCAACCAGGCGAGCCCTATGTGGTCGGGCATTGTCGTCAACAAAATCGAATTCGGGGCTTAGAGCACCCCTGAAAGGACGCACATAGGACTCTAGAATAACCTGCCAATACCTCTGGGCATTCACGGAACCAGTGTCAAACATATGGAGCGGTGTGCGGGTATCTTGCATGATCCCTGCACACAGAATCAGTCCTCCACCACCATACTGGTCCCTTTCCATGATGTTGCTGGGATGGTATCAAGTCCCAGGTTCCCTCCGTATGAATATTCGCCAAAAATCAGGTTGTAGACTGGATCTGGACTCATCTGTGAAGAGAACATTAGCCCATTGGAGCTTGGAGCTGTGTCCAGTGTTGGTGCTGTATGCACCATTGTACACGCTCTCTTCTGTGGAAGGGAGTGAGTGGGATGCAAATGGCAGGCTTCCTCGCATACAGCCTTCTTTCACCCAGCCTCCTGGCTACTGTCTTCCTTGAAACTAATGTTCCTGTGGCAGCAGCGAGGTCCCTAGACAGTTGTGTCGCTGTAGAGACCTCTGGCGCTTAGCTGTAAGTACCAAACAGCGGTCTTCATTGGGCGTTATTGCTCTCGGACGACCTTGTCCTGGTCTTCTTGACACTGTCCCACTGTTTTTAAACTGGCTTCACAAATTCGAAACAACGCTTGGAGTTACACCCATTTCACTAGCAACCTGAGCTTGGGGTTGCCCTGCCTCATGTCTACCTACAATTCTCCAACTCATACCTTCCTCTAAACGATGATGTTCACTCATTTCACCTAAAAATCAACAAGAAAATTCCAGAAACACAACCGCTACTGTGTTGTAGAGTGGAATGAGCTGAGCAGCTGGGTGCAGACTTTTATACCTCCTGCTGGCTTAGCAACGCCCACAACAGTAAGTAAACACAATTCAGCAACACCAACACCATAGTGGCATTATATGGCAACCAACTGTCCATGTTTTATGTGATATTTTCCGAGAAATGTGTGAAAATGCTTTTCCTCTTTTAATTTTGTCCACCAGTGTAGTTGGCAAATACTGTCGTAACTGTCTCTATTCGCCAAATGCGTAAAAAAAATCTAAATTGAGTAACTCTGCATGCTCTGTTATTGTAAGCAACCTGCCGGCCTATACCAGTTACCAGCCCTGATAAGGGCTTTTGTCGGATGACCGGTGGAGAGCTCTCCTGTACTTCCTCACTCTTCAAGAGTACGCTCATAACTTATGGATCTATCATGATGTTTGATGATGTAAATGAAGTATACTACCATGTGTTTTACTTCATTTAAAATGAGTAAAAAATAAATAATATTTATATACAGTCACTTCTGTCTAGTGCAAAAATATTTGTTATTCACACTTGCTTCATTTCTCTCTAGACCAAATTCTAAAACCGACGCGAGCGAAGTTGCGGGTAACAGCTAGTAGAATCATAAATTTAAAGAAATAATATATTTCCGGGCATGAAATTATTTCAAAAATCATCAGTATGTCTCAAAACAATAAATAGACTCAAAGATGCTACACACTAAAACGTGTTAGGTTGAACTTAACAAAACATGTTTGCTTAAGTAGTTTGGTAACTTTGTTTTTTGATTTAACAAGTTTGTTTGATTCAATCAAATTGATTTAACAAAATGGCTTCTAATTTAACAAAACGATTTTTACAAACTCAGAAAGAATGAAATTTGAAATAGCTCGAGAGTCAATTTGCACATGCGCTAAGGACATGCGCAGAGTTGTGAAAGACTGAGGCAGATCCGCCCAGAGGAGTTCTTAATGGAAGAGTCAAGGATCCTTATTAATGTTTGCCAATACGTTTAAAAATGGATAATACGGAATACAAAAATAAATTGGGGTTTTTTCTTAGTTTGTTGAAAATTTCAGAGGTAAGCCTAATTAGTAAATCTATTTGTAAAATTTAGATTTTTATTTTAGTGTTCTTTTAAGTTTCTACAGATTTAGCTGAAAGCCACTTGTGTCCGTTAAGCTAACTTAGTCAAAACAATCAGAATCCATTTTCAACAAATTTAGCGAGCAGCAAAATATCTAAAGATGTAAAACATCTTGGTTCGTAAAAACATTAATACACGTACAGACTCAATGAAGATATTTTGGGAAAACAAAATCTTAAATCTAGACTAAGCTGGACAATACTGGCGTTATGTATTTATGTACACTGACATATTTGGAAAATATTCTAGTAGTTGAAGTTTTAAACGGAACACATTTTTGAAATCCACATCGGTTTTATGTAGCTAACAGATGAAATTCTATACCACCCCGGAAAGGAAGTCATTTATGGTTAGCACTCTCTGATCTTTTTTATATTCTTTCTAAATGAAAATACATTCTTTTTCCAAATGTAACATCCTGGAGAATAATCCCTGATAAAAATGTTTATTAGCTTTGGATTACATTTATCAAAGTGTTTAAGTTCTGTTAGTTAGGTGATTGTCTAAATTCTCACTAAAACAGCCGGTGTTAACAGCCTGGTCTCTGCGAAAAAAAATTAAATAAATAAAAAGGGAGCTACCAGATACTTCTTAAAGCTGGCGCGTATCTTTCTTTTTACATCTTCTGCGATTTGGATCATTATTACTAAGTCAAATAAAATACATCTCGTTATAATGTAAAATTTGAGTAAATGCTGCTTATATTTATTTCATTACGAGCGTAAATGCGATTTTGGATTGCCTTACCAAGTTTTTTTTTTTTCGTATAGAAAGAAAAATGAATTTCTAGATTTATAAAAACACGAACATAAAAATGTTAATTTTGATGAATGGATAAGTTATTTAGTCCTACTTCTGAAACTTTCAACCAACGGTTTGCGGGTTAAAAAATATAGCAGAAAATTCAACAAAATAATTTTATCAAATGAGCCGGCACAACACCAGTTAACAATTTTGTTAATTCAAACAGATATTTTGGTTGATTTTAACCAAATAAAGCATTTAAACAAATAGTTTGATAAAATTAAGAAAACATTTAGTTAACCAAATTATTTGGTTAAATTGACAAAATATTGTTGAAATAACCAAATAATTTTAACCAAATAATTTTGTTAATTCAACAAAAATTTCGTTGGCGCTATTTCAACCGGATAATTTTATTGATTTAATGAAATCTTTTTTGATAAAAAAAAAACCACTTTTTCAGTGTATGCATCACTTGAAGTCACCCAGTGCGCCAAGATTGGCTCATCCGCCACGGTTTGGCCTCCCTGATGTATAGCACGTTAAGTGTAAAATAACACTGTCGTCGTTGAAATTTTTTCGCTAAAACATTTAAAACAGTTTCGTCAATTACTGAATCACTTTTTACTCTTTGACAGCTGCTGCATCAGACACTGAAAAATGAGGACACTTCTCGTCATCGTCGTCCTGGCACTAGCATCGGGCGTCCGCATGGAAACCTGCCCTGCTGCAGAAGACATTCATCCGTGCAAGTGTGTTGTTCGTTACGATGGTAGCATACTGGTAACTTGCGCTCACGAGACACTCGGAGACCTGCTAACGCTCAAGGGAATACTAAGCAAGTTATCTGGCAAGCAAAATGTGCAGCTGAAACTTGAATCTTTTGTGCTTGGTAGAGTGCCTTCAGACTTTTTCAGTGGCATTGGCATTAGCAGCCTGGAAATATTTTACTGCAAATTGGATACTCTGTCAGACGGCGGGCCAGCACTTGAAGGTTTAGAGAACACATTAGAGGTAAGAGGTCTCACCGTTTTCCCATTTTACACAACTTAAAAATTGTACCAGTTACGAGTTGAATATTTGCTTTGAGATGCAACACCTCGCTAAGAGGAAAGGCTCTATTTCGATAGATTGTTAAGTGACTTTATATCAAAACTATTTAAAGATCGTCCATTTAGTCAGAAACATAATTAGAATAGTTATTTTACATTAATGATGCTAGACGAGACGAGAGAAAGCTTTGTCGCTGTTTTGCAAGACGAGACAGTCCTATTTTGTCTCGCGTCCATTCCTAGTTTTAGCTGGTATTTACTGAGGGTAATTAAGAAAACGTAAAATAGGAATTTAAAATTTTCAATTAATTATTTCACATGCTTTAATTTGATCTCTACGTCACATATAACGATGAAGCCCTTAAGATTCATAACTGACCGTTATGAATCCATGCATACGAAACTAACAGTTGCAGTGGCACATTAAAAAAAAGGGAGAATTTTTTTTAAAATCCCTAATTTTTATTAGAAAAAATCGAATTTTAAAATTTTCTATTAACTTTTTTTTAGGGTAAATTAAATTGTTTAACAATAATCTTCAATGGGACACACGTAAAATAACTACAAATCCTTTAAAAAAAATTGTTCAAAAGGTGCCGAATGTCTTTAAAAAATCCTCCGCCCAAAGGATTCTCTTAGGCTGATAGCCCGCGCCCGCTTTGCCTTAACAATCAACAACTACTTAGTAAGATATTTTGCACGATTTTTTAAAATATTTTAGGAACTCGAAATAACAAGAAGCTTCACAGAAGACAATGTTCCAACCAAACTAACTGTTCAACACTTGAAAAGACTCAGAAGATTGGCCTTGTATTTTAATGTCATAACAGAGGTGGGAGACGACTGGTTCCAAGGAGGTCCCACTTCTCTTGAAGATCTCATATTGCATGATAACGGCATCGAGAAGATCGGAAGCAATGCATTTACCGACTTGGTCAACTTGAAATATTTCCGGCTGAACGGTAATCGATTCACACAGATAGAGAGAAGTGTGCTACCAATTCCAGCCAACAAACTATGGCTGCTTAATTTCCAGTAAGTTTACAAAGGAATGTTTTATTTTATTTCTTGAGGGAAAAAATGTTTAAAACTGTGTATGAATAGGTCTTACTTTTTTCCGTACGACCAGTTGCTACAAATATTCGTTATCACAGTATTTATTCGTATAGTTACATCTATCACACTAATGTTCCACATTGAAATTTACAATTTTGGTTGTCTTGTGTTGCCAAAGCAGCTGTCGGGCATATCTTGCTCAAAAATTAAATAAAGTGAATTATTTTTGAACTTTCAATAAGCCATGCTTTTTTAATATCAAAATCTGTCACCCAATACCGTGCCAAATAAGCCGTTCCGAAGCCAAGTCAACGTGCCAATGTGGCTTTTGTGCTAATAGCCAACTCGACGTTTGAGAGTTCTGTGACCAACAGATTTTCAGTCTTCTATTGTGTATTGTTTATTTCTTCTTGCTAATTCCATGCTATTTCATTTCATTTCCCTGTTCTGTGAAATAACGAAAGTATGTCCACTATTACACATGAAAATCCTTGAATTATCATTATTTTAATAGAATGTACACCTGACTTCCGTATTGCAGGAGTCGTGGGGGTATACAGTACGGAACTGAGTATGAACATGAGCTGTAGAGAATATTAGGACTCCGATACTTTTTTCTACAAATTAAGCCCTGAATAGTATTCAATTAGCCTAAAATGCATGCGTTTTTTCGAGTAAAGGCAAATAATTGAAGTAACTGTATTATATGACAAAAAGAGCTGTTGAATTAGAGGTCGTGGCCAGGACCCCTGGCCTCTGCTGACGAGCCACCACTAATTGTCTGCATACAACTCACTATACTGAGCGATACCAGACATCTGCATGTAATCTTTGCAACCAGGGACTCTAACCGGAACTGAACCGAAAAGCGGAAAAAAACGTTATTTTGGTCTTAATGAAAACCGGAACTGAATCAGAAAAAAGTATCGGTTTACAGGCACGTATGAAAAAAAAAAAAATTTTTTTTGAGGGGTGCTGGTGTCCAAACAGTAAAAAAGGCAGAATTTCACACAAAAATACTATACCATTACCATTTTAGTAAAAAAATCCAAATTTCGGGGGGGGGGGGGGTTCGGACGCCCTAGACCTACCCCTAAATACGTCCTTGTCGGTTTATTTATGTTCGTTATATTTTCAATAATTTTGTTAATGAAACCAGCTTATCAATATTTTCTAATTTAACGTCAACCACATAATTATCATCATTATACAGCCTGTTTTCGTTTCTCAGAGCGTTCTTCCCATTTAGGCATCCGTCAGGTCTGATTCGATTTCATCAAAATAGGGGCGAACGGAAGCTTAGCAATACTCTATTATGTTTAAAACTCTGTTTAAACTTGAACTAGCAATAAGAAGAATAGTTTTTCAATTCCAAACTCAAACAAAACAAAATGGAAAACATCATAAAAAGACAGCGAGCCAAAATAGAGCTTCAAAAATAACCATCTCAACCTACCACACCTTTTCGTGTAGAATCGTCTTGTTTGAAGTAGCTCTGCTCAAGCCCGGACTGGCCAGGGTGTCCGATTGTCTGCAGACGGGTTCCCCCCTCCCCCCGCACCTTCGGCGGGCCTTCCCTGCTGAGGCAGTGGCGGATCCACAGGGGGGACTCTGGGGGCTCGAGCCCCCCCAGAGCTAGAAATACACTATGGATTAAAGAAGTTTTTAAAAAAATTGTAAATTTTCACATGAACTGAAATTAAAAAAAGTAGCACTGTATACAGTGGCGGATCCACGGAGGGGCTCTGGGAGCTCGAGCCCCCCAAGAGCTAGAAATACACTATGGATTATGGAAGTTTTTAAAAAAATTGTTAATTTTCACATGAACTGAAATTTAAAAAAGTAGCACTGTATATACAGCTGACTCTCTGTTTAACGACGATCTCTTTCTAAAGACGATATTTCAAAGTCCCAGCAACTCCAACGTAAAAAATTTCTATTCAAAGACGAGGTCGTTTCTGTTTAACAACGATTTTATTTTCATCTTACGCTACAGGAACAAGGGAAAATTTTTTTAAGAGTGGGGAAAAAAGTGTCGGGAATGTCAAAAGTGCAATTCGCAAGACAATCTCAACTACCTGAGTGTATTCTCAAAGGTATTTTAGAAGCAAAGATAAAATTCTTGAAGCAGCGCAAAAATTTAGTTCGGGATCCAAATCCAAACGGCCGAAAAGTCAATGTGGCCGATTGGAAGAGTTTGCCGAGGCACTTGAAGTGTGAAGGTCCCGCGTTTGGGCCTACCGCGCGGCTCTCGATCTAACTATCTGGAGTTTTTCCAAATGGTTTTCTCCAGATTTAACGTGAATATGCGTCAGAACCTCTGAAAAAATCCTCCGACCAAGGCAACCGCCCCAGAATGCAGATGCCTCTAGTATAGGCTTGCCACATAACATCACATATCACATAACTCCAATTTCTGGAGGCCCGACGAGTGGCTGAGAGCATGGCGCTCGCAACTGGGAGAAGAAAAGTGCCTGGTTCAAACTCAGGGCGCGTCCGTCAATCTAGCTGTTCGGAGACTTATGCAGTTTTCTCCGAAACTTCTCATAAATACGGATTAAGACCCCTTAGAACCCCCCCCCCCCACGTAGGGCACCCCGTACTCGGTCTAGATCCCTCATGTAGATAATTGTTCGTATTACCAAAATAAAATAAAATCAAGCAATTACTGCAGTGCTGTTATTCTGGCTGAAAAATTCATAAAATGGAAGCTGACGCATTTCACATTTGAGAAAATCTGGAAGAAAGAATAACGGGAAGGCGAAAAATGAAACAACTGACTCATTTTGATTTTCATGAAACCTAATTTTATTGTATTCCTTGTTTTTACTAGCTTTTTTTAAGGTAACTTAAAATAATTTTTTGTGGATAATAAAATAATGTAATGATAATAGAAGTAACATCTTTAAACACGCCAGTATATCAAGAAATATATTCACAGTCCTAAGAATGTAAAGTGTAAAGTGTTGGTTTTCGTGCTGTAGGATTACGGCCAAATATCTGCACATGGAATCTAAGCCGATGGGTGGGGTGCACTCCGTGGGGGTCTTTCTAAGGGGCCTAACCCTATTTACTCTAAGTTTCGGAGGAAAGCACGGAAAACTCCGAACAGTTAGGTCGGCGGACGCGAACTGGTTTTGAACCAGGCACCTTCCAAAGTGTACAGGGAAATGTTATTCTTGTGTGTAGCATTAAACGGCTAAGGGAAGGTGTAGTCGTGTGCCGGAGGACGCGAGGCTGTTTGAGACCCATTCTCGGGGTTGGGCATTAGGCGAGGCGGCTCGGGACTCTGGCTTAGGGCCGTTATTGTGGGATCCTGGCCGGTGTTCGCTGGCCCGCAAAGCTCTGGAGCGAGCTGTGAAAATCCTTGGGCCGCTATGACTGTCAGTGGAAGAATCGGTCGAACTGCTGTTACATTATTTTATAGGGTGATTCGATACATCTTTCCTTGGCAGTTGCTGTCACGCGAAAAAGTCGCTGCTGGGCTGCATCAGCCCCTTTAATTAACTTTTGGGGTCGTGTCGCATGATCTATGCAAGTTGCAATTATTGGCAGATCCCAAAATCTGCGCAGCGGTTTTTCAAGGTTTGTTATGGCTTTTAAGACGCCAGATTGACTGGACGCGGGGACAGTCTACAAAATTACAAAGGAATTACAAGGGACCGTGTAGTAATTGCAGCTTTTGAAAGCAGATTCCTTTATTCCAACTGAATTAAAACTGATTAGTTCTAGAAATGTGGAATTTTAGCGTGCTTCTGATTTGTAATGTTATATATATATATTAGGGTGATTCATAAAATTCAAGTTTTTATTTTTTTGACTCTCAACCCATAATATCATTCTATCTACTAAAATATGAATTGGTTATTAATTTCAGAATTTTTTATTGATATTTAGGGGTCGCTACCAACTCTCAAAGTTTAAAAATTAACTGCAATAATCCCTTTTTGGGTCTACGCGTTTCCTTCTCTTCTCTACTTCCGGCCACCCCTATATCAAGCAAGTACCAATAAATTGAGCACCTCCCACTGCAGGAGGGGGGGGGGAGAAAAAAGAAAAAAAAACATTTTATGCGTATGACATTCCCCAGCTTTAGTTAGCTGGACTGATATTTACAACATAAACAATCCTGCTTCTTACCTAGAGATAAAATCATTGAAATCCAAAGTGGTTGTGTTCGCTCGTGAATGCGACTTACTTTCGTTTTTTTTTTTTTTTTTTTTGTTTAGTGTTGTAATATTATTCATATAATGGCTTCAGATGTTATAAAAACAAGAAAAAGAGATGAAATATGGTTAATCGGACACACTTGCTCAGAATTAGTGCAAACAAGATTACCCTCAGTGCAAGAAGTAATGAGTTTATTTTTTCACTATAAAAATGTAATGAAAAAAGTAAATAGAGAATCAGCGTCATTAACTGCTGGTGGTGTGATGGCTATATGGGAAAAAGCAAGTATTCCCACCAAGGCAAAGCAACATGTTATCACAAAAATACTCAAATATTTCAAGGAATGGCAGAATTAAAAAAAAAAATAAAGAAAATAAGGCAAAGCGTTCAGCAACAATCAAAGAAAAAGAAAACAAGTGGCAATCAAATTTAAATGTTCTGTTTGATATAGCTCACTCTAATGCTCTAAATATAATGAATATTGACGAAGATAAGCAATTTCTTTAACCAAAGAAAAATGAACCGTCTTGGACGAATCGGTAAGATTGATAAACAGTATTCTAGAAAATTTGCTAAACAATTAGAAAAAGAAGTTAAGTTGGAAAAAATGAAAGAAAAGAAAAAGAAGCAATAAATAGACTAACTGAGAAATACGATTTATTGTCATCTTCAGCTACTTCTTCTACAGAGGACAGGAGTGATAGTGACATGAGTCAAAGTCGTCCTAATTCTCCGAAGCCAGGACCTTCTTCAAGCAAAGATTTTTCGATACCAAGGAAACGAGGCCGAAAAACAATCCTAGATTCTAATTTAGCAACTAGTCTCGATGTCGCTAAATTGAGCGACCGGAAAGCAACTGTTGTTTTGACATCTACACTCAAAAGTCTAGGCTGTAATGTATCAGAATACAACGTAAGCTATTCCTCTATACGTCGCCAAAGAATGAATAATAGACTGCAGCTTGCTGAATCAATAAAATCTGATTTCCAACCCCAAACTACACTAACTGTGCACTGGGATGGAAAAATGCTCGAGGACATAACAGGGCATGAAGTAGTAGATCGTCTACCAATCTTGGTATCTGGAAAAGGAGTGGACCAGCTCTTGGCCGTTGCTAAGCTTCCAGATGGCAAAGGAGAAACCATGGCGTCTGCTATTTTCGAGACAATTTCATCGTGGAACTTACGTGATAAAATAAGATGTATGTGCTTCGACACAACGGCATCTAATACTGGGCGAATAAACGGAGCCTGTATTCTTTTGGAACAAAAAATGCAAAAAGAATTGATTTGGCTCCCTTGTCGGCATCACATCTTAGAAATCGTACTGGAAGCTGTCGTAGTATCAGCTATTGGACCATCCAGCGGTCCTGAAATTATAATTTTCAAAAAATTTAAGAGCCGTTGGACAAAAATAAATCAGGAAGACTTCAAAACTGCAATTTTTGAATCATCTACTTGGAATTGCGTTCAAACTGCTGCGACCGATATAATTACTTTTGCTCAGAATCAACTACAACAATTTCAGCCTCGTGACGATTACAGGGAGCTCCTTCATTTAATCATTATCTTTTTAGGAGGGATTCCTGAAAGCGGTATCTCATTCAAAGCCCCTTTTGGAATGCATCGTGCACGTTGGATGGCGAAAGCTGTATATGCATTGAAAATGTTTCTATTTAAGCACCAGCTTAAGATCACAATTAAAGAAGCTAAGGCCATTACGGATATCTGCATATTTGTTGTACTTGTCTATGCAAAATACTGGTTTACAGCGCCAGTGGCTTATATGGCACCTGAAAATGACCTGAAGATTTTGAAGGACATAGTTGAGTTCGAAAAACATGATACAGTTTTAGCCAAAGTCACCGGGAAAAAGATGTTGGGTCATCTTTGGTATCTGTCTGAAGAACTGGTTGCTCTAGCTTTTTTTGATAAGCGAATTTCTAATGAAACAAAACGCAGAATGATTTTAGCACTGAATAACGAAAGTTTGGAAAACAGTCCTAAAAAGGCATCTTTGAGGTATGATGAAATCAAAAATCAAAATATCGAAGATTTTGTTACAACAAATACAATGAAATTTTTCAACACGACTGGTATTTCATGCGAGTTCATACAAAAAGATCCTGAGCTGTGGGAAGAAAGCTACAGGTCAGCTAAAGAAATTGTACAAAACATGAGAGTCGTTAATGATATACCTGAACGAGGTGTTGCTTTGATGGAAGAATACAACAAATTATATACAAACGATGAGGAGCAGAAGCAGTACTTGATGTTGTTAGTTAAGAATTATAGACAGAAAAACCCCAACGTCAATAAGTCAAATTTTATATAACATTTTTTCTTTCTTTCTACTTCGAGGTTTCAACACTGTTATTTAGTATTTTCATTCATAAAACTGTATTCTGATTGTAATAAAATTATTTATTTAAAAATTTATAGTTTTTGCTTCATTTCTCATATTTCAAAATTCGGTAGCGACCCTTAAATATCAATTAAAATTTTTTTTTAAAAATACTGGTATGTTTTCTAGTGGAATAGACCATTTTTAGGGGTTGAGAGTTAAAAAAAAGGGAAAAAAAATTTTTGGGGTCTTTTATGAATCACCCTAATATATATATATATATATACATATACCAAGAATATCTACACCAATACTTATTGAATACTTGTGGACTAAACTTAATTTCTCTATTTAGAAAAATGATATAGAGCTTTTATTTTTAAACAGAAGGAGAGGCACAATTTATTGACTCGCTATCGCCACAGTGGCTGGAGCAGTGTTCCCAGTTTTATTTGTACAGTGGAACCTGGCTAATGGGACTACCCTTGGGAAGAACAAAACTGGTCACCTTACAAAGGTGGTAAAGTGTGATGGTAGTAAAGCGAAATTGCATTAATGTTGTCACTTGGACAGACGATCTCTTTACCAAAGTGGTCATTTTAGCAGGTTCCACCATATTTGAATGGACGACGGCACACTGATACGGGAAAAAAAAATCTTCCGTTGCTCTCTCCATTTTATAGGGGACCTGAGTTTGCGGTTTAGTGCGGAAATCTTTTATCGGTAAACCCCGAATTGCTATTAAAAAGTCGTAAAATTCGCGACGAGAATGCCCTCTTACCCACTGCAGTCGCGTTAGACGCAGCAGCAATCAGCATCGGCCTTAAGTGATGTTGAAGCATAGACGAACAATCCAACCCTCCGCAATTTGTATAGCTTTCATTCTTTCAGCTGCTCTCATAAGTTGTCCACACCACCCAGACGTATGGGTACAAATCTTCATTATAAAAGTAAAACATATTCTAAGATATTAGACAAAGCGAGTACCTGGAAATGTATAGCTGGTCTGGTTTTAAAAAAGAAAGCTCAAATTGTAAATAGCAGGTAATAGTGATAATAGTTGTAAATAGCAATTGAGGTTTGTTTACTACAGTCCTCACTGAAAAGGATGGGAATTACTTAATCTGAAAAACTTAATGCCATCCTAAAATGCGAAAATGTATGCTGCGAACACTGTATATTGCACGGTCGCTGTGAAATGTGTTCAATATTGCAATCAGCAGTTGTACTCTGTCCACACTAAAATGTTAATGGGTAGGGCCCGCGAACAACAAAATGAATAATTGCCGTTGCTGATTAGCCACGTCTTGGCGTCACTACAGGGGTTAAGGCGACATTTTCCTGACGAAATTTACGACTTTTAATGGCCAGTCGAGATCTACCAACAAAGGATTAATGTGTTAAACTTAAAACACTGTCCCCCAACGCAATGGAGAGAGCAACGGAACATTTTTTTCCCGTATCAGTCCCGTCGTCCATTGAAACGCATAAAACACGTAGCTTATGAGCATCGGCCGTAACTTGATCGGTATAGGGCGCACGATAGCTCTGCCCCCCCCTCCCCTTTCCGAGTTTTCTTCGACGGTTCTTGCAGCAGACAACATACTTATTTAGTTGTGATATACCATGTCTAATTACGCATTGGGAGAAAAAAGTATTGGGAAATCAATGTATCATCCTAATGAAAAACGGAGCCCCCCCTAGATGATTTCTCTGGATCCGCCCCTGTGCTGAGGGCGGGCCCCCAAACAGAAAAAAGAAAGAAAATGAAAAAAGTGCTATATTGATAGTACTTAAATGAAGTTTGACACTTGCAAAATTTTTTGCAGCTGCAATTGCATCCCAGAAGGCTTCAAAACACTTCATTTTAAATGTAGTTCTCAAAATTTTTTGAGAGAGGGTTCCAGAATGTACAAGGGATTAATTAATATGAATGACGCATATTAATTAATAGAACAATATTTTATTAATGCATTAATTATAAATAAAAATTAATTAATAATAACACCATTCCTCCCCCCCATACACCGAAAGTTAACATATCCTAATATTTATCGGTTACGCAATAACCCGGGCCCCCTTCTCTTGAGACGGGCGGGCCCCTACCCTCCTTTTCCGGGTCTGGGCTTTAGCAGAACGGACGATAAATATTGCTTTTCTATTATCTGTTTTCAGGTACATTACTACTTTTCTGTTTCAGTTTAGCATGAAGCTACTTGCAAAAGATTTAAATCAGTTGATGATAAAATTATATTTTTAGCACAAATAAGAATATACATAAAATAAAATTATTCCTTTGGAACTGAACCGAAAACCGTTATTTTTGGCGGAACGAAAACTGGAACTGCACCGATAAATTTTCTTTTAGTTGACCAGAACGAATAAAATTACGGTTCGAAGCCCTGCTAAAACATCACAGGTGTCAAAGAGTTAGACTTAATTTCTTTTAACAAGTCTTATTTATTTATTTATTTTAATTTTCAGAGATAATGCTTTGACAGGGTTCCCAGAAGACTTATTCACCGAAATGCCCGAACTTACTGACTTGCAAATTCAACGAAGCGGAATTAATTCTCTTGATGAACGGCTTTTGAGTCCTGTATGGCAACAGTTACGGTGGATTACACTTATTGGTAACCCTACATTTTTCTGAATTTTAAATGTTATGTCAAATGTATGAAAACGCTTTCAACATTAGATAATTCTGTGAAAAGCTCTTTACTTCCTTGTGCCCAAAGGCGGGGGCGCGCGCCCTCTCCGAGAAAAATGTATTTACACTAGATAAATGAACCTTTCACCAATATTAAGTGTGCTTTACACTAGATGAAATGAGTATTCACGATTTGCGCCCCCTTCGAAAAAAGTTTCTGGATCCGCCCTTGCTTGTGTCTACCATTTTGCCAAGAATTGTCTGTTTGAAGTGTAGGAGTATTGCAAATTATCAAATAGCAAATTCATTTGCAAGCTTTCAACGTGATATTTGACTGGTCTGGAAGACAAATCAAATCTGTATGCATTCTTCTGAGTGTCTGTTACATCCCCGGCGGCACAGCAAAGTTCTCTGAACGTTAACAGATCTTCAAAAGACGTACAGAAAACTTCTCTGAACGTTAATAAACGTTAAGAGAGCTTGTGCTGACTGGGTATATGCTGCCATCGGGCAGACTGGTAACTCATCCAGAAAATTCTTTGGAAAAATTTGAAAGGATATATTTTTAAAATATTCTTTTAAATAAGGTAAAATATAAAAAAATTGAATTGTAAAAGATTTTTTCCAGAAAAAAAAAATAAATAATGCGGAGGCCTTTCCATGGCAGCATCCACTGACTGTCAAAACGTTAACAGACGTTCATTCAACAATACTGAACGTTCTGTGAACGTAAAAAGAAAAAGGACATCCAAAGTACCTTTTTGTGCTGACTGGGTTAGGCTCGGCCCTAATGGAAAATCTGGGCATGGCTGATTTTACCGAATTAGATCGAATAATGAATCCTTAAAGCGGTTTTAGGGGTTTGTGAAGATGACGAAGTATGCTTTTATTTCTCTACATAATTTTATTCTTCAGTCAAATCTGCATTAACTTTTTATCCTGTACTTACGGGAACTATTCAAATCACAGAAAAAAAAGCATACTTTTGGAACAGCTGTGTAAACAATCCTCCATATGACGGAAATTGCGTGTTTAATAATTTAAAAAGTCAGAGTTACAAGGAAATAATTTTTCTATTCATTCCTCTGAAATTTTGGTCTATAGGAGGAAAATGCCTGCACTAATTTTAACTCTTTGACGCGTGGTAGTAGCACCGTGCAACTATCTTATATAGGCACTTTCACTGCTGTTCGGAAAAAAAAGAAATAGGGTTAAATGGTTCCAAATCAACTACCAATAACCTTACTGTTCAAAGTAGTGAAAACATTGAAAATAGTCATAATGATAATAACGAATCGGGATTACCACGTTAAAATCCTATGTTGATTTATAACATAGAATAAACTAATGCTTTTCAAATACAAACTTATACTTTTTAAGGAATGCCTGTAACATAACATTTGATTTATAGAAGATTTTCTAAATATTTTAACTTACACGACACATACGTTGTGCATACATCTTTTATTAATCTTTTAACGTTTTTATTTTATCTTTCTATTACATATTAAGATATTTTTTTTCTCTTCTTATATGATATCCAATCTAAGCATAATAAATTTTAGGAATACAGCTGTACCAGGAGAAAGCCTGGTGTAATGAAGAAGATAATATAGAATTGTTTTCAATATTTACAACTAAAAGTTTCGAACATACTACAACGAAGTAATTTTTTTTTTCAAAAGTAATTGTTGCGGTCAAAATGCTAGGCTTTTAGTAGACTTGAAGAATGTGCAAATTATTAAATAAAGTTTATACATAATAGTGTTTCTTATGAAGTAATATTGAATTAAAACGACATATAGCCTATAAACTCTAGAAATTGGAAAAAATCAGATGTAACGATTTTCAAAACATCTTAGTACTTTACTAAATAAATTGTTAAAAAAACGCAAAGCATGTGTATACACAAAAAATAAATACTTAAAATAAATAAATTAAATAAATAAAAAAATACTTCAGCAAATTGCTATTACACAGTGGCGCACACAGGATTTTCTCTTGGAGGGGGTCCAGCCCATAAAACTGCGACACCAACCACCTGAAAAAATGCGGATTTCTTATAGTAACTCCCCCTTGTACTGTGTTTATTCATCTTAATTAGTAAAAATAAGAATTTGATAATGCGTTCCAACATATTTTAATGTAAAAATTACATGACGGTTTAACGAATAAAAATTGATAACTCTTTTGGGAGGGGTCCGGACCACTTGGACCCCTCCCTTGTGTGCGCCACTGTTATTACATATTTTGTAAACGGGGAAAGTTTGAAAATACTTAAACGTAGTTTTATGAATAAGTTGGTTAAAACTCCATCTTAAATTTAATTTAGACGTCAACTCTAAAAAAACCACTGTTCTATTTTTTATTTTAAAAAAGCGGTACAAAAAACAAGTAATGTATTTCGCTAAGGGAAAAAAAAATTAAAAATTCATACTTCATCAGTTAACTCTATAATTCCCCTCTCACCAAAATATAAATTTTTATGTATTCAAAACTTAAAAATAAATAAATAAATAAATAACATTAGTAAAAAAAACTTAGCTTTTCCCCAACGTGAGATACTACAATTTACTAACACAGAGACAAAAATAGTATAGAAGCAACTAGTTGTCTAACAAAACCTTTAAATAAAAAATTTCAATCAAAGTAATTAATGTCATTTGATTTTTATTTCACCCTCGAGAGTTCATTCTGAATGTGTCGCACAGAATGGTACAATTTTTTCAGTTAAATAAGCAATACCTAATCGACAAAATGAAGCCTTGCATTTTAAATTATGAAAGTATCGGGAAAAAACCCGAAGGTTAAAGTAAATAATTCGAACGTTCACTGTTTTCTATGGATGGCCGTATATTGTGATCCTTAACGACACATGTCAATTTTGTTTTGTTTAAAATAAATATCTCTAAAATACGCTTTAAACAACACTGTCCACAATGCGTTATATAGTACAACTCTTTTGTGTGTTCCCGTAAAAGAACTAAAAATTCTAAGCGCACTTTTTAAAAATATTATTATATTTTCATTGATCCTTTATACGTTTGCAAAATTTCAAGTTGATAGGATGCCTGAAAGTGGTTAAAAACTAATTTACAAGATTTCATTATATTACTGCCTACATATGGTTTCCAGCAAAGTACATACTGATTTCAAAGTTAAGAATCTCAAAACCACAGATCAATAGACAGGTGTAGAGAATGGTATTCTTATGCAAGATGCAAAATTTTCTTCAGATCTTTCGAAGTAGTAGTAGTTACAAAAAAAGCTAACAGATGGCGTTGTAATCGTAGGCCTTCATAATGGACTGACTAACCTGTATATTCTCCCAATCTGACACCTTGTGACTACTTTCTGTTGGACACATTGAAAGTTACTATGTACCAGAACTATCCCAGCACGCTAAATGTGTGGCATTTGAATCCGTTTCCGTTGACACATTACAGCTGTTATGACAATCTCCATTTTCGTTTGCGACACCTCTGTATGTAGAACGGTAGACATTTTGAAAAGATTGTGTTGTGACTGCTTGATCACTATGAGTTTATACTCATGCATGATGATCGCCGGTCGATCTTGAACTGAAGCGCCTTCTGTAACAGTCGCGTACGTAAGGGGGTGTTTGGGGTCTCTAACGCCCCTTGCCGAAGATCTTTTAACATTAAATCTATAAATTTTTAATTTTCAACACAGAGATCACGACTTTTAACATCAAGTCCATAACTATGTCTCCTCTTAAAGAAAATCAATGCACACGACCTTCTGTTATTTAAAGTGGCCATTTTTTCTGAACCGAAAATCAGGACATCCCCCATATCACAGAGTCAGGAGGGTTAAACATCAATCCCGAACCCCCCCCCCCCCCTCCCAAGTTTTTTTTTTTTTTTTTTTTTTTTTACGCATAATCTGATTTTCTACTTTTATGAGAAAAGAAGTTGAAAAAATATATAGGAAATATACAAATAAAATAGTCCTATTATATATAAACTTTATTTTTAAATAATTTTATAGTTAATTTTCGGATAAATTTCCAAAATAGTTTGCTTTCTAACATTAACCATAGATAGAATCACCATACATTGATTATAGGTAGGTATGTATTAATATATATTATAAAACAATAATTTTCCTCAATAATAATAAAAAAACGTGTTAAATACAAGTAACAAAAAAGTTTGTAAATAACACAACCATTTTCATGTTAATTAATTCCCAGTCAATTTTACATCTATTTATTTATTTATTTTTCATAAAGCAGAACTTTGTTGGGACAGGTATGCAAAAGCGGAATATTGTACTGTTCTGTGGGGACAGCAGGACATACATGTAAAAAAACAGGCTGTTAGCAGCTATTGTAACTATACTATTCTGAAACTTCTGTATAAAAATTTTTCTGGATACTTAATAACCATCCTGTTTGTGCATTATTCTATCGACTTTTGTTTTTGAGATTTTTAATTTTGAAATCAGTAGGTCCTTCGCAGGACATCCGTATATACATACATACCGGTGAGAGTAATAAAAGCATGTTAAAAGGAAGACTGCTATAACTTTATTTATCGTACAGTGAAACTTCTCGGGAGCGATCACCCTCCGTTCAGCGAAAAATCGGCCGTTAAGAGAGGTGGTCGCTTAAAGAAGTACAGACATTTGATAAGCAAGGGTTATCAAATGTTTACACTCCTGATAGCCCTTGCCTATCGCTTGTAAACGCTTAAAAGTGTTGTTTGTTTTGTTAGTTATGAAATTGTACACTAATACATAAGTGATTATACAAACATATCTTTAATACATAATTTTTTACACATATTTTTTAAATTTATATTTTAATAAATTATTCAGAAATTTCGTATTGTTTCGTTCTTTTCTCTCTTTATTTTATTTCTTACAGCTTAGAAAGGAGCATTTATCCTGATATTCTTCATGCATTCTGAATTTGCCATCAAAATCTATTCAATTTAAAATTTGATTTTGGGATTTTCACACAGCACAAAAGTAACCGCTAACTTCCTCTCTGAATTTCCTTTTCATGTGACTCGATCACATCACTGCGCTGCTCCTACGATTAAATCACTCATTTCTTAGATGTGTCTTTAACCTACAAAATTTGTACGCAATGTGTACGTGTACTTGCAGCAGCTGTCGATTTGCAGTAGAGTGACTGATTTGGAATGTGGTATTTGCTTACTTTATTTCAGGAAAAATACGAGCAATTTTTCGGACAGGGAACCAGGACCGTTCGCTTATAGAGGGTTGTGTGGTCTCTTCTGGAAGACCTTGTAATATTTAGTAGATAGGGAATTGCATTCAGTGCCTTAAGAAATTGGTCGTTGGAGAAAGGGGTCGCTTGACAGAGGTGCTCTCTCATAGAACTTCACTGTACTTCTATCACGCTTAATTCAAAGGAGCGAAAAAACGATCAAAGAGGGAGTGAAAGAAAAAATTATCGGTTTCGACCTTTTTAGATCGAAACCCACAGTATTAACCAAAAAATGCTCTTTAAGTACTCTTTTTTCGAGAAATCCACGTCCCGCTTCCTGTTAACAAAAATACTGATAACGTTCGCTCCGCTCAGTGATCGAAAAACGCCCCTAAAGAGAAGAGCACTTTCAAGTATGGAAAGGAGGGAATATCCGCTCCGGCTGATCGAATTTCGCTCCTTTGAATTGAGCGTGTAATTTAATACATCGGTTATACTAAAATATCTTTTTCATGCTTCTTAGGAAATCCTATTCGTTGTGATGATCATATGAGTTGGTTATTCAATCTGGACGGTCCAAGAATCCTTTCTGGTGAATGTGATTCTCCGGAAGATCTGCGTGGTGAAAGCTTGAAAGATTTCATTGACAGCAGAAGACAATAAATCCTTTTAAAAACTGTGACACAAAATCTCAAGAAATTAGACCATACGGTTTTTTCTTTTACAATCAGATCTTGAGGGTTTGTTTGTTTGTTTATGAGGCAATAAAGTTTATAAAAAAATATTTGTAGTTATTTTAAAATGATATCAGAATCAACTTTTGTGATTTTTTTTCCTTAACCCGATGAAACTCAAAGAAAATATTAGTCGTTAAGTACACTTATTCACGTAAAACACACGCCGTGTCCACAGCACAGTCACACCTCCTTTTTTTATCTTTCTTTTATTCCCGTAAATCGAAGGTGAGGGTAATTCCACTATTTAATTAGGATTTTATTAAAATAAATGGCACTACACTGATATGTGTAACCCAGCGTATGAGTTCTTAAATGGTGAAAGCTTGAAACACCATTACAAATATTTACGTTTACTGCTAAGGTAACTGGACCAAATTCAAACAACAAATGGAATAAAAACTTGTTGTTGCTTCTTATGCCCTCTGGCAACCGCGAATCGAGGCCAAAGCCTCCATTTCGGACGGCTATGATCGAAAGGAGACGGCTTGCATTTTTAATGAGCCTCAGTGGGAGGAAGCCCGACTTTGCCCGGGGTCTACTAATTTCGGAACTATCCCAAATGAGAGAACTAGCACCTGAAATTGGAACCCCTACAGGTACCGTTTGAACATGGAGGGCATTGGAACAGATTTTACGTGCACCAGCTCCGATTAGTGTACATCAGGGGTTCCCAAACTTTTTCCCCCCGTGGCACCCTTGTCAGGCTAAAAATCATTTCGGGGCACCCTCCTCAGGCTGAAAACGTTTCGGGGCAGGTTACCTTTAAAGCAATATGAATATGAAGGTTAGAATGAAACAGTTCGGATACATTTTTCCTTGTTTCTTTTATGTTTATTGGGCTTACTATTACACTATCTTGGAAAAGGGATATATAATTTTGCCCCCCTCCCCTCCCCATATTTCAGGGAGTTCCTGTAAAATAGAGGCGACTGGACACCGAACTCTCTCGAACTTGAATAAAATATTTTTGTTTCGCCTACTTGATCATCGGCTTGGCAAACTTTTTTGTGAAATATCGGTTCAGAGGAAATTTTTTGATTATGCTCCCCCAAAACTTTGACTTTTCTTGATTATCTTCACGGCACCTCTGGTAACCGCTCGCGGCACCCAGTTTGGGAACCTCTGGTGTACATGGTTCCACACTAGTACAGCCGAGAGAGATGTTCACCCACCCACGCAAAGCACTGGCCATGCTGGTGCTGCTTCATTTGTGTTCTTTTGGGAATGCAGAGTAGCTACTAGGCTACAGCGGGACGGAGTAAAATTTTTATATGTATGAATGTATCACTTCAGCGCTTTCCAGGTAAGCGCATTCCATAAGCGCAAATGTATCCAGGTGTGCGCTTTCCAGGTGCCACATTTCGTTTGCTGCGATGAGCGGATTTCAAACCACCAAACATTCACCTTCATCAAAATCGAGGACTACCAGGGGCAGCCCGACACGATAAGCTAGGTAAGCGTGACATCGGGGCGCCGTCTTCGAAGGGTCACCATTTCGAGCTCAAAAACCGAGAAAAACTAAAATAAAATATACGAGTTTTTTTTTTTTTTTTTTGTATTCGATGTATAACACAAGTCAATATGTCTAAAATCCATTTCCTTTACAACACTGCAAATCTTTGAACACTTTTCAGAACACTTATTTTGTCACCTTTTGTTGTTATTGTTGTTGTCCTGTCCATGGATAGACCATGGAAAGAGGGGTGCCAGTGCCCCGAAGGGGTTGGTGCCTAATTTTGAACCGATTCCAGATGAGGGACCAACCACCACACGAAATCGGCACTGGACAACCCGGATGCTGCTTCACTTGCCGTGTTCTTATGGGAACGGAGTTTAGCGCCCAGACCACTGCGGGACTTGTCACCTTTTAAGGACACTTTTTAAATCACTTTTTGGAACGATTTTGGGAAATAATTTCGAACCCATTTTGTCAGAACACTGTTTAGAACACTTTTTTGAAAGCGGTGATTTCACAAGTGTGCTCAAATGTGTTCCCAAGTTTAGAATAACAAATATCCTAGGCAGGACACTAATGGAACACTTACTTTATAACGAAGCATATTCGGAACACATTTAGGTAACTGGAACACATTTTAAAAATAAAGTGCTTCAATTGTATCCCCGTGTGAGCTGGGAATTCACGGTGCATGCATCGATTTCTACGAAATTTATATGTTATTCCTATGTACTGGAACATGTAAGGGAGAGGGAGGGGGCAGAGAGGGACAATTTTTACTTGTTTTAAAATAATTTTCTTTATTTCAATTAAAAGTAAAAGTTAAATGCCAAGCAATATTTTGACAACTCTTAGCTTTCATTGTGGTGTTTTTCTTTTTTTCAGAATTCATCCTTATTTTATTCTTTGAAAAAGAGTTAATTTTCAAAAGTACTCAAGTTGTCATATTGTGACCCTTTGCGGGGCACAATGGGACAGGGATCGAGATACAGTACAATATGGTACAAAGAGTAAGACATACGAAATCAGATGCATCACATTACTATTACTACAATTAGATACAGGTCGAGATAGTCAACACAGAAGATGTTTTTAAATGGCAAGCTTTAAAAAGTGTTATAATGATGGAACACATTTAAAAATTCAAAATTCTTTGCTTAACAATGTTTGATGAATTGAAAATAGTAAAATAACATCAAATTGAACAGTAAACGGTAACGAAATGTATGCAAAAGTTAATTTTATCATCGATTAAGATCGAAAGTCTACTGGGAATTAGAACTGTGTCAATGAGTGCCGGATTTAGAGGTGTGGACGCCCTGTGTCAACAAAGACATGGGAGACGGGAGGGGGTGCAAGTGGGTGCACTTGCACCCCCTCCCCCCTTCAGTTTGAAAAAAATATAATTAACGTGAAAATATGCAAATTGAATGTGTGTGTGTGTGTGTGTGTGTGTGATATTTTGAATTCCATATGTAACTATCACATTAAATTACCTGTGTTTACGTTTAATATTTCCTACCATTGTACATAAATTTTAAATTTTTAAGAAGTGATCCGCATATTTATTTTTGAGAGACCGCTCAAATGGGATAATGTTAGCGCACGCACTACGTGCCCCCATAATAAAATGACCAACGCTTTCGACTGTAGTAGTGTTGAATGGGTTGAATGCCTCAGGGTAAGCGCCCGCCATTAGGAGAAAATATTTTGAAATAATGTATGAATGCAATTATTTCAGGAATTAAGGCTTAAAGTCTAACATTTTTCTTTAACGTTAGAGGGGTAATTTTTCAGAGAAACTCAACTACTACTTGAAAATTTGTATTTTGATATTTTTGACATGGTGATTTCAGATATTAGGTGAATGATCACTTTCGAAACGTGAGCTCTCTTTTAATATGTAGATGACCTCTAAGCCAAGTTTACTGTAGTGTATTTAAGGCTAGCCTACACATGGGGTATCTGTCAAGGGCAAAAAGGGTTGCCTTGGGAAGAGGACTTTTTAAGGGGTTCTAACGCGTATTCACGTGACATCTAAAGGAAACCGATCAAAACTCCGGACCTTTAGATCGGAAGCCGCGCGGTAGGCCAGAACTATTGACCTTCACATTTCAGGCATCTACCATTTTCAGTGCCTTCTGCACAGCGTCTTATGCCTTTTGAGGCCCTCTAAGCCATTAATTGCCATAGACGTCAATATTAGACAAAATATATTACGCCTCAGTTTTCTGGAAAGATTCGTCTGCTTAAATATAAAACAATGTTACTAAAAGTAAATGTAATTTAAATAATTAATTATTAGAATGCTTAAATTAAGGTATTATTAATTAGGATACATTAATAGTTTACGATTTTGTGTTTTTCAGCTGAGACAAAATATTATGACTATGTTTATTTCACACATTGATGCTGCATTTTCCAGTCAAGAGTTTTCTTCCTTCGACGCCAAATAGTCTAATTTTTTATATGTGTGTATACAGGGTGTCCCTGAATTCATGAGCCAAACTTTAAGTTTATTAAAAATACATTCTAAGAAGCATTTTCTGTATGGAAATGTCGGTTCGGTAATGAAAAGTGTAAATGGTTTCAGCAGGATGGGGCTCCAGCTCATTTCCCAAATAATGTGTGCAATTACCCCATTGTCATCTTTGGATCTCGATGAATTGGACACATTGAAGTAGTCGCTTGGCCAGCACGTTCACTAGATTAATCAAGTATTGAATTTTTCTTTTATTGACACCTCAAGGCAGTCGTTTACGAGACTCCAGATGAATCAGATGGTAAAATCAGATTCCAGTCACCGCTGCAACTGTTCGTGGAACATCAGGCATCTTCGAAATCGTACGCCAATCACTTGCTAGACGCTCTGTGTCAATCTTGGTGATGGCACATGACTTACGCGAGGGGCGCGTTGAAAGAACCCTCGCGTAAGTGAAAATTTCGCGTTTAGGGATTAGATATACATACGACTTTTTGAAACACATACACAGTTATTTTAGACACCAATAAACATGACTTAAACAGTTTTAAACCATTCCCTAACTATATATTTCCATTTCCCACATAAAGTAATGAATGGATAATGGCGCTGGAATGAATGGAATGAATTTTGGCGCTTCTTACCTTTGGCGAAAGATCTCGTCGTCCGGGCGAGGAGTTCGTTCTAGCATTAAGATACATAGTCGTGAAAAGCTCGCTGAAAATCGAATTCGCGTAAGTCAAATCGTGTTGTAATGCGAGTCCACTGTACAGTAGCACTTTTTTCGTTGCCTGTGCATTTGCTGTATTTGCACCTTCACTTTTTATTTCTAACCCCACATTGCTATACATACAAAAAAAAAAAGGCTTTTAATATGTATTTTACTGATTTTTAAAGTATGACCCATGAATTCAGGGACATCCGGTATATGTATGTACATCTTGGGTGCAAACCCCAGGAAAAACCCTGACTACGCCCTTGAATAAAGAAGTGGCGCCTGCTAATAATTTATTTTATTTATTAAAAAAATAATGTCTATATTTCTTGTCTCGCGTTGGACTTAATAAAACGTCGATATGGCTCGCAACGCATTACATTCAGTGCCAGTAGTATGCAAAATAAGTGCAAGAACCAGTTGCTTTGTATCTGAAACCTTTTGGGATTAAAATCGTGACGTTACTCTTTAATTATTCGGTGTTCATAGTAAATTTTACGCAAAAATGTCTATTTTGTGCAAAAATGTCTATTTTCAGCTACGAAGCTACAGCCCTGATTGCCCTCTCCTAAATCCGGCACTATGTGTTTATACCTCACAAGCCATAGGTTTATATAGAGCGGGGCACTGTCCCAGTGAATCCCCCCCCCCCCCCTACGAAGTCTTTTTAGATACAAACTAGGAACTTGTTCAGAATTTATCAACAGATTAAAGATTGTTGCATGCATGAAGAAAGTTTAAGCTTAAATTAAAGCAAAGATATTGATTATTGGATAATAATTTACTGTGTGTGCTCAAATACAAAAAATTAAAACTCGTCCAATTTTTACAACAGTGACAGTATAAACAAAAATGCCTGCAACTTCCCTACAAAACGTGTTGCAAAAGCGGTTAACTAAATTATGGATTTTTTTTCTAATTTTTGAGCTTTTGGATCATAAAAAAATATCTACCGTCCAAATGTGCCCCCTCTCCCCTACCCTATGGAAAAGGGTGTAAATAGAATTTATACTTCTTTTACAGGAACATCGAAAAGAATTGCAATATGCATTTGTAATCATTCTTTAATGCGTATTTTAGAGATGTTATGTATTTAAAGGAAACCAAAATCAATATATATTATTAAGGATCACACAGTAATACCCTCAGTCGAAAAAGTATCTGTAGCTTTTATATTACTTCCACAGGAGCACTCAAAAGAAGTCCAATACATGACTATCTATTTAGAGACATTCATCTATTTCAAGCTCAATAAAATAAGTTCATAAACGTTTATGACAGTTTACCTTTCAGTAGACGGAAATAACTAAGACGGAAAATAACTTTTGAAGTTCTTTTATAATCGCAAAATTACATTAAGAGTGATATACAGGTTTTTTTTTTAAGTATCTCCAAAATTTCGATAGATTTGGGGGCAATAAATCGCCAAATATGGTACAAGAATATCGTTATCTATGAGAGTGTTTTACAATCGATATGTTTGGCATGATTTATCTTTCTTGGTGAATGCTTAAAAAAATGGCTTTTCTTCTATCAAAATACAATAGGAAAGCTGCATGTTGTCAAGCAAAAAGGAAACAGTGAAGCTACAATTGTAACCGGTTTTTGTACTACCGTGCTGCTATTCAAACATTGGCTCATTTATATGGGAGATACTACCCATAATTCATAGTATTATGAGAGAGAACTTTCGTTTAGCCATTAAATTAACAGAATAGAAATCATGATTGCGTAATAAAGCTTGCGTGTTATGTTGATGCTGCATGTGAATATGGACTCTCGTGCAGCATATGGCTGCAGGAGAGCTTCTAAAATGATTCCTGGGATGGCATTTCATAGGTAAATTAGCGCATACATCCTACAGGTAAAATTGCTTAACAGTGATTAATGAAATATTTAGATTTACAGATTTTATTTATAGTGACTTAACTTATCGTAAAAAGTATACATGTTAATTTATTGCCTGGGTCAAATTTAATTTAGAAACATTACTTGCATTGTATAAGATGTACCGTTGATTCCGTTTACTCATTGATTAAAAATATATGCAAAATGATTAAATTAATTAATGCTAAACTTTACACAAAGTAATAAGATTAATTAGATATAACCAGTAAGCAATTAATTTGATCAATTAATCTTAAATCATTATGTAAATTCAAATTCCACTTAATAAACTAAGATGAATAAATGACAACAAAAGTACATTTTAAGGGGAACAGTTTACCCCCAAATTTGGCCAAAAAATCTATTTTCTTTTTTAAATAAATATTAAATGGAAATTTGTTAAATTCTGAATACTTTGACGTCTTTAATTTAATCATATGCTAATAATATCACGAGATAATGTAAAATTTGTTCATGCACTCAATGCGATTTCATTGGTAAACAAACTCTTTGGCTTTATCTCCATGTTCTTAATTTTCTTAACTTTCATGTTTTAAAAATGATAAGGCTTTTTTTAGTATTTGCGATAAAAATTTAAAATTTTTTGTACATATTCTTTATATCTGATAAATCGGTGCATGGAGTTAGCCTTCCGTTTATGTATTATTTATTTCAGAAATTATTTGAAGATATGTTATTTTTTATGGTTTTACTCTATCAGTAGATCAATTATATTAAGCGTTATATTAGTTGTATCTAAAAATCCATGCACAGTCTTGTGTAATATATCTTTGAAAATCTTTTTTAAAAAATCGGACAAAAATCTTTATTTAAAAAAAAATTAATTTTTAATTATTTTTTCAATTTTACTTAAATGTGCTGTTTAAAATATGTTCAGTTCATCATTTTTACCATATTTCATAAAATAAAAAAATATTGAAATAGTAAATTGTTCCCTTAAAAGTTTACCAAAACATTTGTGTATCCCAACACTTAATAAAAGATTAGAAAATATCTATCGGAGAAAAGCAGATTTTTCGCTAGCTGGCGATCGATGGTGATACGTACTACCGTGTAATCAATGATTATAAACAATGGATAAATTAATTGGATTAATGATTGTTAATTAATTAATTACCGCATACCGCACAGATATACGCAAATTTATAATCATATTATTGTTTGTTAATATATTTTATAGTTCAGCGTTACTTAATATTTATTTTTGTCGAATTAAAAAGACAAAAACACTCTTAAAACACACTGTGCTTTAAATGGACTTCTAAAATGGATGAATACTTAAGTAGCTCTTCAATATAAGCCTAAAAAAATTCAAACCAAAAAAGAATGTTGATGGCCTTTATAAGTCTTTCAATAAAAACAGAACAAAATAATTTGATTGAAGTGTGATAATGAATTAATTTACAGTGTTACATAACATTTCTTTAGTTAAATTTACTTCTTTTTACATGAATATGATAATACAAAAATGTCTGAAAATTAAATGGCAACACAGACTAGTCATAGAAGGGAAATCTTCATCTCTGTTTTTTTCAGTGTTGTTTGCAAAATGCTGGGCCTCAGCAGACCATTTAGACTCATAGTGAATAGCAAGTCACTGCATCATTTTAGTGCTGACTGCAAAATGCTGGGCCTTTGCTAAGTATTTAAAGATTCATCGTCAGCAGGAAGGCAGAAGAGGAGTTCTAGTGATTGTGTCGACTGCCAAATTTTGAACCTCAGCGCAGCATTTAAAGACTCATGTTGATATGCAGCACTGGACACAGAAGGAGAATCTCTTCCCCCGTATCTTTTTAATAATGTGCTTGAAGAGCTTAAACGGGTGTATGATTAAAAGTTGAGGAAGAATGACACATTCCTGATACTGTATTTGGACATCTTTGTCAAGTGATAGGTATGAGAGAGGCAGAGAGTTGGTGTTCTACCCCAACAAATTCCTCAGATTCAGGGGTGAAGCCCTTCTTGATTAGTGTGGCGTCAGAGCATGGATGTTCCGCTGGATACCAGCTTTGCTTTTTGGGATGGGGGGTAGAAATAAAGTATACTATAACTGACAAGGAGTGCCCCCATCATATGGCCGAGTGGATAAAACACTGAACGAACATGGCTCATGAGTGAAGTGTGAAGGTCCAGGGTTTTGGTCTACCTCGCGACTGTCGACTTAATGGTCTGGAGTTTTGAGTAGTTTTCTCCAGACGTAACGTGAATGTGAATTGGAACCCCCTTAAAAAGTCCTTTGTTGAAGGCGCCCCTGTGATGTAGATCTCATATTAAATATTAACTATCATTTGTTTTGTTCTTTAATGTAATCTATCTGTAATCTATACTGCGGGAAAAAAAGGCCCACTTGTACTTTTTTCGGCCGTCGTTCGTCGTACAGAAAAGTTATAAATACCAAGCGTTTACGGTTGAAGAACACTTTAATTTGTTATGCATAAACATTGCATAAAGGGCCATCTACATAATAAAATTCGCACCAACTTTTTTTTTTTCGCAATAGCAACTCCTAGATTTCATTTCATATTTCAAAAATTTAGCTCATTTTAATCCCGGATACCAATTTTCAATAAATTTGAACTAAAAATGGGTGAGTTGTGAGCTTCCAAAATCCCCCTGCCCTATGTTAAAATATTTTTTCATAGTTTAATTCATATCTCATATAATATTGATAATAAGAAACTGATTTTTATTCGTACTATTAGAACTAAACGACCCAAACACAATTCACTATTATTATGTTTTTTGATATAATATTAATATGAATTATGAATTATTAAATTAATATTAAAAAATATGAGTAGCAACCTAGCCAAATTTCGATGGAAATAGATGCAGAAAGTAATATTACGTGCTTGTGCAAAATTTCAAATTTTTACGTTCAGTAGTTTAATTTATATTAAATAAAATGTGATATTTTCATGAGTTAAGGGACCGTATATAAATTTATTCAATGACAATTTTTTGAAAATCGTCTAAAATAAACGTAAATTAGATTTCTTTTGTGCAAAAGCATAGTAAAAGATAGCGGTATTAAAAAATATCAAATTTTGAAGCAAATAAATGAGAGGTTTTTACAGTTTGATGGTGATTCTATAAAGCGTCTATTGTTGCGTCCGCTACCAAATAAAATATTTTCCCGGTATAGAATTAGATGCAGTAGATGTTTGTCTTCTAATACAATGACACATTTCTGAAAAATTAACATCCTGAAAATTCCAGACATGAAATTGGCCTTTTTTTAATATTGGAAACATTAGGTCTTTGGACTTATCCTTATTTTATCAAACATTCGAAAAACATTCAAAATCGCGTTTTTCTGTCTAAATTTTCATCTGACAATAAATTAAGATACCGCCAAAAGTCATAAGAATATTGCGCATTGCAGACGATAATATTAAATGAAGAAAGTGAAATAACAAACACAGTGATAATATTCGGTCGTCATAAAAGTAATTGCGTTTTTTACATGAAATTTAAACAAATAAATTTTCAATCATGAAACCATTATCCTAGTTCGACCATAGCTGAGTAACATTCATGCTTGTAGTCAGAAGAGCAGAGAGCTCTTCTGACTACAAGCTAATCTATTAATTAGGGTAATCTCTCACTCCTGCCAACATTTCACCTGTCTAAGAGAACCATCAAGGGAAATACTCAATTTCAAAAATAGCAAGATTTTCAAAATCGTGAGCAGTCGCTTTGCATTTTTCCTTTAAATCATGTGTACGAACCAAGGAAGTTATGAACTCACAGGTCATTTGGACCACTGACTAAATATTCTAATTCCTACCCTTGACATTCTCAGTACAAAAAACTTTAAGAGAGACGGAAACAATATTTTCTTTGAAAATAATATTTATTTCTTTTAACTCTCGTGAGCGAAATAACTGTAAGGCGAAAAGTTCGGACCCTACTATTGCGTTTTTCAAGTTGCAGGTAGTCCCTTAAAATCGCTCCAAAAACAATTCGCAATATCTCCTGAAATAATCGTAGAAAATTCGTGAAAATATATAATTAGGGTAATTTGAAGGTTTTCTTTCGTTCAATAAAATCAAAATGTTGCCATTGATAAAAACGAAGCTGATGCAGAATTAAATAAAGACGCCCCCTTATGCAAATTAAACTAATAGTAAATTAAAGTATACGTTATTTGCAAACGAATGGTATATGTGACTTTGCTGTACGGCGGACGACGGCGAAATAAAGAGCAAGTAGGCTCTTTTTTTTCCGCAGCTGTACAGTACCATGAACCTTATCGAAAATGGTGTAAGTAGCATTTATAGTTCTTTTACGGGAGAAAAAAATCCAATACATCGCACTCTATGGGCAGTCCTTCTTGATAACGTATTTTAGAGATTTTCGTTTTTTTGAAAGAAAACAAAATTGGCATACATATTATTAGGGCTCTCAAAATAGTGCTCTCCATTGAGAATAGAATCTGTATTATAAATAGTTCTTCTACGGGAGCACTCCAAAGAATTTCAATACATTATTGTCTGTGGCATTTGAGAGACACTAATATATTTCTAACACAAGACAACGAGTATAAAATTTGTATATTCTTCAGTTAAACGTTGGGAAAAAAATTTAACGTTTTTTTACTGGGTCTCATAAAAGTGCATTTATAGAGATAATACAACAGTATCTTATCTCTAATATCTCGCCAGTTTTAAGGAAAATACATCGCTAAATTTGTCGCAAAAATATTTTTGTGTTGGGAAGTGTTTCATAATCTATGGGTTTGGCATGATTTATCTTTCTTGTTTTTTTTTTTTCCTGCAACATCTTTAAAATTATTTGTTTTTGGTTTCATTACTTAATTTTATTGGATTAACTTTTAGGGTTGCTCTGTAATTGGCGTTATTTATCTCAGCCAAGTTTTTGTTCTCGCCAATGTGTAATTCTGTGTTGTCGTAATTTTTAAGTCATCCCATCTTAATTCTACTGTTCTTGTAGGACGTAATTTTATCCAGCACCACCGTTATTGTAATATGTTTATTCTTCAGTGAGAGTTTTCAATAAACAGTTTTTTAATATCTTACGGCCTCACCAATTTTCCAACTGAAAGTTTTAATTTAACGAACCTGCAATATCTTAGAACGCCTTTTTAATCTTAAATTTATACATGTAACTAATTTCTTCGGTATAACCCCCCTCCCTCCAAAGTTTATAGCTATTGTTAAGGTTGCCTTAAAACACGCCCGGGTTGTGTAGTGCTTAGAGAGCCACTGTACCACACCACGTGTCCGGGTTCTATCCTCGTACGGTCTTGGGTGTCATTTTGTGCGTCCCTTTATTGACGGCAACTCTGGTCCACTTATTAGTTAACCTCTATAATAGACCAGTTATTCCTGCCTCAGTTGTAGCTAACGCCTATAAATGGCAAGTGCCCGCCATTAGGAAAAGAAAGTTTGCCATGGCAGAACTTTTAGACCACTCTGTATACAAGACGAAAAGTACCTTTATTTTTTGAATATTCTGTCGTATCAACGTTTGGACATACTCTCACTACTGACACATTTTTGTGGCTGCAAATGTAGCACATTAATTAAAAAATGTCACTGTATATTTGCAAGTTTAATCAGTGTTTGAACATGTTGTGAATTGTACTTGTTTCACAAAAGAAACAATCTTTTCCTCTCTCAAGAGCTGCATCAAGTCAAAAGATGAAGACAATTATCTTCATGGTCTTTCTCGTTCTGGCATCGGGCGCAAGCTTGAATACCTGCCCTCCTGCAAAGGTCGTATATCCATGTAAGTGCCAATATTTTCACCGTGGTATCATGAGAATAACATGCGATGACAAGTCACTAAGCGACAAGGAAACACTTAAGAGCGCACTAAGCAGCTTATCCGGCAAGAAAATTCATATTTTGGATCTGAACGGCTTTGCACTGGGTAGAGTGCCTTCAGATCTCTTCAGCGGTATTGGCATTCACAAACTTACGATAACTTACTGTGATCTGGATACCCTGTCAGATGGTGGACCAGCACTTCAAGGCTTAGAGAATTCCTTAGAGGTAAGTTATTGTTTTGAACAATCATAAATGAAAAATGAAAAGATATTTGTTTTAAATATTTACGGCTAAAATTAGTTGACGAATATTTCTTTACGATAATGTATCAGGATACAAAGCAATGGACCATGTCGAACAGCAGCATTTAAAAAAAATATGTACTATATATAATGTTACTTTATTTTCAAAAGAAAGTAAAGTAAAACGTCTCTAAAGTGGCCACCATCGGTTCTTCAAGAAAAGTGGCCCTTTCGAGAGGTGGTCGCGGTCTGTGGCATCAAGGCTGGATCACCTGGTGTAGTAGCGTATTTAAATGAAGCGTTTTATTTATATAAAAGCTGTACTCACAGAAATAATCTGTTTTCTGATTTAACTTTATGATTTAATGTTCCTTTTCCTGTTTAACCGTTTAAAGGGCTGTTTACAAATATATTTTTTACTGAATTTTAAATTTACTGGACAAAGTATGAAATTTTACTTTTTCAATCAATTCAGCCACTTCATCAATTACGCCAAATATGAAGTGTTATAGTGGAACAATGGTTTAACTTGAGCGTGTTCTTAAATGGGGCTGTATCCATATTAACTTTTCTACTGGGTAAGAATTAAAATTGCATACTTTTTATTCAGTTATTAGAGCTGACAATTAAGAAAAGCTTTTCATAAGACCGTGCCCGTCAAAACTTCACATCAAATAACTCATGAAACGTGAACGTGTCTAATATCTAATACACATTTTTTAAATTTCTGCTAACAATTAGGTAGCTTTCACATGCTTTTTTTCTATTAGACACTCAGTATTTGGGGTAGCTTCAATGAGACAAATATCTCAACCAAACTCCAGGTTCAACATTTAGAAAGACTGCAAGATTTAAACTTGGTTTCTAATACCATAACGGAGCTCGGAGACGACTGGTTCGAAGGAGGTCCAACTTCTCTGCAGATTCTTGATATAAGCGACAACAAGATCGAATCTATCGGAAAGAATGCATTCACCGACTTAGCCAACTTGAGATACTTGCGGCTGGAGGGTAACCGACTGGGACAGTTACAGAGAAGTATGTTTCCTAATCCAGCCTTTCAGCTAGAAACCGTGTATCTTTCGTAAGTCGGCAAGATTTTTATTTCTTTACAGATGCAGACGAATTTTTTTCTACTTTTGTGCATGAATTTGGCTTGTCTGTATATATACACTCCAGTTTCGCTATTATATATTTTAACGAAATAATTCATACTACTAAAATTAGCTGCAGCAGATTCTGTGAAACCTAGTTTATGTTCTTGATTTTCAGGAGTAATGCTTTAACAGTGTTGCCCAAAGACTTTTTCATGGAAATGCCGGCACTCGTTCACTTAATCATTGACAATAACGAGATTAAGTTTCTTGAAGAGCGAGTCTGGGATCCTGTCTGGCTACAGTTAAAGTTCTTGAATCTGTATGGTATGCAACATTCTTCTGCTTTATTCCGTCACTTTAAAATATCATCGGAAATCTCTTTTTTTTTTTGCAGGTGTCCGAAAAAAAAATTTGTGAATTTGTATGTTGCCATGTAAGAATTAGGGATGAACATACTTAAAAGCCAAATAGTGCAGTTATGCGTTAGTAATAAATTGGAATTTAAATAAATACATTTTAAAGAAATTGACGTGCCTTCTATATTTTATATTTTTCTGGGTTATGTGAAGAATAATACTGAGAGATATTCCAGTTTGAAGTAAATCTAAGTTGTTAAACATAATTTAAACTGATACATTTTGTTTGTTTTTGAAGAAAAAAATTAATGGAAACCACATATATTTCTTGTAATGCCAAAATAACTAAAAATTTAGTATCAGTAGGTAACTCTCAGTAAACATTTAGTTTTATTATGTAAGCGTTCTCTTCAGCTCCAATTAATTTTAGTCCTAACTGAGCAATATGTGAGTGATTACGCTCCAAAAGGAGTGAAAAAACATGCCATTTGATCCAGAAAAATTAGTATGCTCTGAATATTCCAACCTCTTTCAATTCTATTACTACACGCTTAAATCTATTGATTAAAACTAACACTCCTTTATTGATTAAATTTCTTATTGGCTGATTTAAATCCTTTTACGCTAAAAAATACTGATTAAAGACAATAATTTGTTATCTCCTCAATTCCCCTGAATGCTCAGGATTCGCTAGATCCTATTATACTCCATTTTTCACCAAAATCTTGTCTATTTGAGAATTCTGTCTCTCCCCCGCGAAAAATGCGTAGTAAGATATCCTATTTCTATCACGTGACCTTAACGGAAAACGGTACATAAACATAGTCACCACAGACAACACAACGTGGGAAGCGGGAATCGTATGGCTTACGCAGTGGTTATTTATATTCTTTGTTGCGGCGAGCATGGAAGAGCAAACATGTCTTTATCAAATTATGAATTAAAAGAGTTTCTGAAGAGGATACCCGATGATACTTTAGAATGGTGATAATTTTATTTTGTATCCGAATACCAAATACATCTTTTTCATATTCAGAGTTGTGAAATAAATTCAACCTAAATGTGGAGAGGATGCTTTCGGTAAAAATTTTGTTTTAATGGACATAGTTTCTTACGATTGGATTATAAAAATCTCGTCGCTCTTGTAAAACAAATGAAGTTATGATATCTTCAGTCAAGTGAGTAAGTACTATTTTACCTTTTTCATGTAAATAAATTGGGTTGCTGCTTTAATTAAATCTTACAGCTGATTTAACCATGATTGCATTTGTGTATTCTGACTGTACTGTGAATTCGTTTTATAACTAGAGACTATAGTGAAATTATATTCTATTTATTAAAAAAATACTTTTTTATAGTGTATTAAGATATATGTAATGTATTTGCCTTGATTTAAAATTTATTTTCTCGGGCTTATAATCATAGATGACAGCTCTGATAAAAAATGAAGAAAACGAATAATTCAATATATCAATCAAAAGCAGCAAATTTTCATAAGACACCCTTTTTCTAGCTTAAAATAATAATATTAATTGAGTACAGATATATTAATTAAAAAAGGACTGATTTTGAAAAAACGCTCATTCTATAGCTTAAATAATAATCATAATTGAGTACAGTTATATGAATCAAAAACGAACAGACACTCCTCATTTTTGATTATTATTTAGCCTAAATGGAGCTGTTGTAGAATGCTCAAAAATTGAGAATTTTTCGCTCCATTGATATTTGTCGATAAATGGAGCAAATTTTACTCAATCGGGAGAATGGCTGCTTGAAGTCAATAATTGAGTAAAAATATACTCCGTTTGATTATTATTTTACTCAATAGATTTAAGCGTGTACTACACTATTAAAGAAAGAATTCTTACATAGTTAAATTTGTATAAGAATATGACTACACATTCATATATATACCTCTTTCTCCTTAATATACATTTTTATTTTAATGCGATTAAAATTGGCTACGAAGTTGGCTAGAACTGAAGCTATTTCAAAGAAAACCAAATTGTATAAAAATACTATTATGATGCTTCCATCGCATCTAAAAGAACTTATTCGGAATGAATCAGAAAAATGTCATTTCAAAAATTTAGTAAGTAGTTGAAAAATTGCGTAAGTAGTTAAAAAATTGCCGTAATAAGTTTACGGCACATAAGGGAAAAAATAGACTTCTTAATTTTAAAAATGTAAAAATGTCGAGGAAATACTCTCGCATTTCTACTATTAAGAAAAAAAAATGATCACTGCAGTAGCCTAATTTACCTTACCTCACAATTACACTCTCAGTTTACTTTATTGTTATTTAAACGTAAATTATATGAAAATATATTTTCAATCTTCTTAGAAAATCCTCTATATTGTGACAATCATATGGATTGGCTATTCGAACTAAAGAGTCCAGACAAAATTCTTGGTACGTGTAGATCTCCAGAAGAACTAGATGGTCAAGACATCATGAACTTTATGAAGAGTAACAGACAATAGATTTTTTCTTTTATAGAAGTGTCGCACAGAACTTCGAGGAACTATTAGTATACGTAAATTAAGCGTAACCAGTCCTCCTGCTTTCTTTAATAAAGTTTGTAAAGAAATTTGTCGTCCCTGTAAAATTATTCCACAATCCATGATATAATTTTTGATTGCTATTTTTTTCAGAAGACTAAAGAAAAAGGCTGGTAATGTTAAAAATTGAAAATACAGAAAAGTAGTTCTTATAAGTTTTCCGATTTTTTTCATAAATTCATAACTATTGAAAGAATTGTTAAAAAAAATCAAAGAAATCAAAACTATTTTTATCAGAGAGGTAAGTACAACCGCAGTCAAAGAATGATTTAAATCCACAACCTTGACATGATCTTGTATGGATTACTCTTTGTTTCTTTGTGAAGATGACAAATTATTCTTAATTTTCCTTCGATAATTATTCTCTTTCAATCCAGTCAGCTCGCTATTGGTTCAAAATCATACATCTTGGGATGCATTAAAAATTTCTCCATTTTTACCCCCAGAAAAGAGGAATTTCTTCGATAAATTAGGCCCCTTCATAACTGACTGGATAAGACATTTAATATAGAAGATGAGTTATTGTGCAATAAACTGGAGAGTGTGCAATAATGTGAAGTTAATAATTAAATACTGTACATTATTTGAATTATAAGTGTTATAATACAGTGCATTTGAGTTTGAATCTTAAATCCATCATTCATTACAAATAAATAGTATTACTGTTCATTACAACGTAAGAACATAATAATTGATAAGTAGTAAATTCAAGTACATAATTATTGATTAAGTCGAACAAAATCCAAAACGTGAAGAAAAGTGTGTACGCTGATGTATACCATACGCATATACCAGCTGTGTCACGTTGCAGACTGTGCGCGCACTCCCTCTCTCTTTTAAATTTTAAATGTGCAGACAAATTCAGCGCGATATTCAAAATGTAATTAAATAAAAATATCAGAAATTTTCAATGATAACCCAGTCTGTCCGACAGTCCGTTCGTCCGTGCTCTAACTTCCGTAAATATGCATCGATTTCTACGAAATTTAAATGTGTTATTCTTATCTACTGTACTATTTACCCTATTGAAAATGGTGCATGTAGCATTTACAGTGTTCCTGACGGAGCGCTCAAAATATTCCCAATACATTGCGCTCTATGGGAAGTTATTCTTTAAAGCGTATCATCCTACTATATAGTTACGCTGATCCCTGACTTCAAGATAAACCTTTTTCCGCCATTACAGCAAAAAGATTACAAGTTAACACAAACAGCCTAATAACTTCTTCATCACTTGTGCGATCCGCTTGAAATTTGTCATAATCATGTATAAAAATATAGAAAACAATCTGCGCTACTTTAAAAATCGGAAAATCCACCCGTTCCCTCATTTTAAAGCGATTTTTCGCTCTTTTCAGCGACATTTTATTACCGAGAGTCAAAAATGTCAATCATTTGCGTGACAAAATTACCTATTACAAGTGAATATGACATAATACAATTGGGATTCCAATTCGTTTAAAATAGTTTTTTTCAGATTACACAGTTTATTAATTTTTTTTCACAAATAAATCCATGGATATGGAATAGCTGTGTACTCAAAACGATCGACTGCGAAAAGATTCCGCGCGTTTCCAGAAGCGCATGAAATTCGATTTGGGTGGGTATATAATAAAAATCGAATATGAACTTACACTCTAAGACCAACAACAACAAAAAAAAAAAAAAAGACGTCGCACCGAGAAGATGTAATGCAAATTGGACACTAATTGCTATGCATAGAGGTTTCGACGGAAAATGCAAAATTTGAAAATTTTGCAGGCAATGAATGAACGTGTGTCGCTGCAGCACATCTTATCTGCGCAACTGGAAGGATATTGAAGAGGAGAATTTTGGATTCCAGGTCATAAATTCTTTGCTCATTTCATTCCTTGTCCTCAGGTAGACAGTAACTATGACTCGCATACAGGAGCGCGAACGATATACGCAGATGTCAGCATTTGAGAGAGGACATGTAGTTGGGCTCAAAGAAGCCGGATTGTCTAATCGGCGAATCGCTCGACATTTGGGAAGGAGCGATGCCACAATTAGACAATGTTGGCAGGAATAGGTGAACCATGGTCGAACACAGCGTCAAGAAGGAAGCTTTCGGCCTAGAGAAACGACAGAACACGAGGACCGAGCAATCGTCAGAACGGCACTCACAGCCCCAGATGCATCATTATCATCGATTGTATACGTTCAACTAGTGCTTCAGTGACCGCAAGGGCCATTCATAGGAGGCTCACAGAAAGGGGCTGAGGTCACGGCGCCCTCTGCGCCGACCAGCATTGACCTCTGTAAAACGACAAACATGTTTGCAGTGGTGTCGGGCTCATTCGAACTGGAATGTCACTGACTGGAGTAAAATAGTCTTCAGTGATGAGTCGCGTTTGGAACTTTTCATTATGAATCACCCTGTATTTAAATACTATTAGTTCACAACAGCTTTAATCTATTGTTACAATATTTCGTAAGCTGTAGAATATGCATCACATGTATTTTTCTATAAATAGGTTACAATCATAAAAATTTCAACATAGGGTTACCAGGCGAAATACACGAAAGATGAGAGATAGAATGACAAAGTCATTAATATCGTTTTAATATGGCAATAATGAAATTAAAAAAATAGGGGGGTTCAACGGGGTCTCCCACTGACGAGGCTCGAACAGCCGAGCTTATTTTATGAGCCTTTCAAGCCCGGGGGGGAATTGTGACACACTCTGTATGTTTAAATTAAAAGGTTAGGTAATATCTGAGAAGTCGGCAAACGAATAGAGTACGCATAGGCGTAACTTACTAATGTGAAGAGGGGCAACTGCCATCTCCCCTTAAAATAAAAAAAATCAGATATCACCTATTTAAAAATAACATTTTCTACAATAGGAAACATTTTGACCCCCCCCCCCCCACGGGCGTAGCCAGAAATTTTTCATGGGGGGTTTACGACTACTACAACTCATATATATGTATACGTGTGTGTGATAATGTAGTGAAGAATATACATTTTGTATGCAAAAAATTACTCATGGGGGGGTTATGACCCCCTAACCCCCCCTTGGCTACGCCACTGCCCCCCCCCAATGTTACATGCCAATTCACGGCAATGAGAGCAGGTACTTTTCTAGCTCATAGGTAAAAGCCGACCCCCCGAATGACGCTCTGGCTTAGAACAAAGTGTTAAGTTTATATAAAGGGGATGTTTAGGGGGAGCTGGAACCCCACCTTTGTCTAAGCAAAGAAGATAATTTTAGCCGCATATCCACTTTTTGCATCCGTGCCTCAAAATAGTATAGGGAAAGGATGGCCAAAATGGGGTGGCAGGGCAAAACTTATTATTATTACCCATGTCAAAGTAGGCTTTTGATTTTCCCGCTTATCAAATGCTGTCATCTCTATGACATTGCTATAGAATGTGCATAACGTGGCTATTTTTCATTTTCCATGTGCGATACTGCTTGCAGAGTCATAGAAAGATACGCTTCTAAGATTTATTACACTGATCTAAAGTAAGTGTAATGATAGGATATTTTTTTTGTTAGCTGCACATGCAGATTACCTTGCTAAAAGTAATGTTTTTTAAGTAAATTGCATAAAAAAGTAGAACTACATTGCGTGCGATTTGTTAGTTAGGCCTAGTTGTTTTGAATGGCTGCTTATAAGGCAGAACGTGGTATCTCGTGGTGAGGCGAGATGGGGGACTACCCCATTTTTCCTTACTCTTGTGGATCCTGTTCCATTGTGAAGAAACAAGTATCGCTACAGTAGGCAAGCACTTACGAAAGTAATATCTTTGAAGGGGAAGCCCCAGATCGAAGAACTGACGTCTGCAGAGAGGGGAACCTTGATTACTATGGAGGTCTGCATGTCAGCTTCAGGTATATTTGTCCCGCTTATGTTTGTTGCGAGAGAATGACGAATGAGTTGATGGACAAGCCACCGATTGGGTCTATTTCAGGATGCCACAAAAGTTGGTGGATACAATATGATTATTTGGCCAATGGTTTGTTCACTTCTTACATCATGTCAAACCGATCTCAGATGAACCCTTTCTTCTCATTCTTGACGGCCATAGCTCGCACTCTAAAAATATATACCTAATTGATAAAGCCCATGAAAATAGCGTATCTGTCATGCCTGCACCCCAATGTAGCCACAAAAGGCAACCCTTGGATGTGTCTTTTATGTCACCATTCAGTACGTATTACTCTCAGGAAGTCGCGACACGACTCCAGGTCGTGTCGTGACACAGTTTCAAGTGGCTGAATTGGTCACTCCGGTATATCTGAAGGCTGCGACTCGGCTGGTAGCAGCTCGTGGTTTTCGGTAAACAGGCATCTATCCTATAAGTGAGAACCCCTTTGAAGACCATGAGTTAGGCACTTCTGAAACAACTAAACGTTCTTGCAAGATGAAGGCAACAATAAAAGGGAGAAATCAAATGAGCCTACTGATCGAAACGATGAATGCACGTCGAGGAAAGCAACGGATGAAGTAGACGTAAGTGAAGCAAGGTACCACTCTCGTGCCAGTCACAGTGACAACCCGTCAGCAGGGCTCTACCAGCATAGTATCGGAAAGCTTTCGGTAGCGAATAAATCGAGCCTTCTCTTCTCATGACGTCAAAATCCAAGAAATATCCGATGTGCCCTAGCACAATCCTATCGTAATTGTTTCACTGTCGTATTCACTATCGAAAATAATGCTGTTTTTTCTCGACATGTTGGATGAAGGCGAAAACTTGCATTCCGGTACCGGAGAGTACAAAATGGATGGGTTTTTATTGTGGGCATCATGGAGTGTCAAGTACTTCCACAAAAGGACCCCTCTCCCTGGCACGGCGAGTCTGTCAAAAACCGGCTTCCACTCTTGATGGATGTCTTCGGAGTCTTCGAAAATTCTGAACACAATGTATTCCTTTAAGAAAAGGGGAGAAAGCCGTGTGTTTTGATTGGTTGATCGGTCTGAGTGTCGATATAGATCTTAACATGCACAAAAATACTCGCTTGTTTTATTCCACACTCATCGTGCTAGCACTAAAAGGGGAGTCGCGGCTATTTATCCGAAGTATTTGACTATCCAAGAGCGAGAAATATCCGTCACTGATATTCTACGATACCATGGTGCTAGAGCTCCTGGCATCGCCTAGTACGTCCACAATTTCCGATACCTTCGTGCTCCGTTTTTTTTTTTTTTCAACACAGATATCGGTTCTGTTCTAATCCCCAAGTAACTGGACCTACGACTGCTAAAAGGAGACGAAAGAATGGTAAAACTGTAATCTTAGCCAGCAGTCCTCTAAAACAAACACTTGTCAAGGAAATGGGGGCTGAAGAAAAAAAAAACTGAAAACTGGTGAAGACATTGTATGGACCTAAGACGAAGGAAAAAGCGCAAAAATGTCTGATGTCGGACAGTTGACAAGCTAAAAGATGTCGCGTTGCTACGCTACTCTACCAACAGACGACACATTGTCATACATTGATCCAGATGATGTAGGTGTTACATGCTTGTACTGTATGTATGCAATATAAGCACAAGGAGAAGGGTTGATCAAGTGCAGTGAACAAATGGGCATGACTTGTGCGATGGTGTTGATGAGGGTGATGATAAGTTTACATGTGAACTGTGTACTATAAACTGTGTACTATGGGGCTTAATGAAACACAATATAATAGTTCTAAATAACATATTAAGCTGTAACCTTATGACCAAGAGAAACAACAGTAAAAATATAGTATAATGGAATGAGAAAAATAAAGAAACATTAGAAATATCCAGGATGGTAGTATTAGTTATAACAAAGAGGTTAAAGCCACTCAGGTGATGTAGTGGTTTAAGAACCATTCTATCACGCCTTGAACTCGGGTTTGATTCTTGGCCTGGGTGTTAAATTGTCCGTCCTGTCATAGGGGTAACGCTGACCATCCATTGGGTGCACCCATAATAAAATGGCAGCAGTTCGTGCCTTAATAGCGGCAAACCCTACTAGCAATTTTGCCCGGCTACGTGGCCGATGGTAACCCAAGCAAAATTGCTAGTAGGGAAGGTTAGTGGACAGTGCTCGCCTAATGAAAAAAAAAAAAAAGAAAAAGTTAAATACTAAAATGATAAAAGGTGATCAAATTTTGACAATGATTAATTTGTATAATATGAATTGATCTGATTTATCACATTTATAACTGTCAAAACATTTTAAGCTTATCGCGTGTTTGTGAGAGTATTTGATGGCCTTAGATTTATCTTATCAGGTTTCCACTGGAGATTTTTACCTTTTGTTCCAGTCCAGCATTTTTCTTTCATTTTCTTTTTCGAACTTGATGATTTCGCGGCCACATTTACCTATTCTAATTTGTCGATTCCTCACTCTTTGTCGCTGGATTTCATTTAGGTAAGAGGAAATATTCTAAATTTTTGGTGATGTTACGATTTGCCAAATATGAATTAGATATATATTTATATATTTTAATTTGCCTGTTGGCAACGACAAGGCAAGGAACTACAGTCAATGACTTCTTGGAGAATAGTAACCTGCTCTTCCAACAAGAGTTCCATTATTACCAAATGGGGTCCAACCCTTGTAATGATTCGGTAAAAAAGTCATCATTATTATTATTATTATTTTAAATTTCCAGTCGTATGACCATATCACCATTGGGAAATACAAGTGCTACTGGCAGATTTTTGTTGCTGCCAATATAACACATCATGTAGTAAATGACACTGCATATTTTCAATTTTTATCAATGTTCAAAACAATTTGTAAATTGTATTTTTGCCACTAAAGAAATTATCCTTTCCTCTCTTAAGAGGTGCATCCAATCAAGAGATGAGGATATTTCTCTTCCTGGCCTTCCTGTCCCTGGCGTCGGGCTTCAGCATGAATACTTGCCCTCCTGCAGAAGACGTATATCCATGTGAGTGTCAACATGTGTACCAAGACAATATGCAAATAACTTGTCATGACAAGTCACTGAGCGAAAAGAGCATACTTAAAAGAGTACTAAGCAGCTTATTAGGCAAGAAAATTTTGCTTTTTGGGCTGGACAGCTTCAAACTGGGTAGGGTGCCTTCAAACTTCTTCAGTGGCATTGGTATTAACACACTGATGATAACTTCCTGCGAGCTGGATACCTTGTCGGAGGGCGGACCAGCACTTCGTGGATTAGAGAACACTTTAGAGGTAAGAACTCTTATTGTTTTGTATCAGCATAGCATAAGTGAAAATTTTAAAAACATTTGTGGCTTATGCATTTACGACTGAAATTCGTTACTACACATTCTTTTACAATACAGTATCTGGATACTGGGAAACGAGATTTTTCTATCGACAGCATTTGTTTTTTCATAATGTTACTTAATCTTTAAAAGAATTGAATCATTAAATAACTTTTCCCCAGTCAGAAACTTGATAAGAATTAAAAGTTCAGCTGAGTTTTTTAGAAAACAGAAATCGAAGTATTTAATATTTGATCAGTCTTTACACCAAGAGTTTTCTGCTGTAGATGGTTCCAAATTCATATTTTCAGCCATCCAACTTCTTTCATTAACGTTCGAACTTAACTATTTTGTTTAAATGCACAAAATATTTTTGGGAACTTTCATAATCCGAAATACATGTTTTATGGAATTACAGAAAAAATAAAGTTTTTTATAGTTGCTGTCACGGAAGTAATGTGTTTTCTGACCTATGTTTTTGGTTTAATGTTGTGTGTGTTTTTTTTCTCTTATAAGATATTTTATCGTTTGAAGCGCCATTTACAAATTTGTTGTTTATTTAACTATGGCGTTTTCAATACAGAGCATTAGTTTTTGCTTTGTGTTGAAACTTTCTAATTTTGCTGTATCGTTGTTTTGAACATCAATTATTCCATACTCGAAATTTCGTAGTGGAACAATGCTATAAATTGAGCATGACTTTTAAAAAGGGACAAAGTCAATATTCAACTCTTCTACTAGGATACAACTGAATTTTCATTTTTTTTCAGTCTATTTGGAACTGACAAAAAAGAAGAGCATAACGAAAGCTATGTCTCGTTGAAACTTCCCGTAAAAAGACTTATAAATCATAACTAATATTCATTAATACTTCATTTTTCCAAATTAACTACTTTAGTTAAGAGCTAAGTAATTTTTAGATTCTTTTATATTAGGAACTCATTATTTCGAAAAGCTTTAAAGAGGACAATATCCCAGCCAAACTTCAGATTCAACACTTGAAAAGACTGGGCAGTTTAACCTTGAGCTCTAATACCATCAGAGAGCTGGGAGACGATTGGTTCAAAAGAGGTCCTACTTCTCTGCACTGGCTTTTTGTGAGTAACAACCACATCGAAAGGCTCGGAAGCAACGCATTCGCCGACTTAATCAACTTGAGAGTGTTACACCTGGACGGTAACCGATTTGGACCGATTCAGAGGAGTATGTTCCCAAGTCCAGCCTATCATCTGGAACATATATATCTCGAGTAAGTTCTGAAAGGAAAGGAAACGATAATTCTGCTAATCATTGTTACCTTTCCTTTCAGAAGTAGAAAAAAAAAATGTAGAACTTTTTGTTTGAATTTGGCTTGTCTGTATGCACATCTTATTTATTGATTTATTTATTTTCTTTAAAACGAAGTAATACATTCTATTAAAATTAGCTACGGCAGATTTTCTAAAACTGCTTAATTTTTCAGGAGTAATGGTTTGACTCTGTTACCAGAAGATTTATTTACCGAAATGCCAGCACTCAACAACGTACAACTTGACAATAATGAGATCAAAACTCTTGATAAACGAATATGGAGTCCTGTCTGGCAACAATTGAGCTACTTGAACCTAAATGGTATTCATTGCTCTCTTACACAATTTCATTACTTTTAACGGCTATTTTTTTGTTCAAATGGCGAGCCTTAACAATGCCTCGGAGGCATTGGCCACTATTAAGGCCGGAGTTGTCGGTCACTTTATAATGGACCTAGTAGGTGGACCAACGTTGCTCCCTATGAAGGGACGGGCGCAATGACATCCACGGCCAATCGGGGATCGAACCTCGATTGCCGGGATTTGAACCCGAAACATAGTACCGTGCTTTACCTACCTTACAATCTGGTCGGTTTAACTGCTATTTCAAAACTTCGGAAATTAAAAAAAAAAGTGTGCGCGTGCAATCTTTACGCGCGATTGAAGTAAAACTTCTTTGACGTTTACGACACATATCACTGAAATGATTAAATTTTAACTTAAAAAAATAGGTTTAACAATAAAAAAATGAACACTTTCGTTTTTTATAGGTCAAGTCATTATAAGGTTCTTGATTTTTTCTTTTATTATTATTTATTGAAGAATAAAATGTTCCTGGGACTCCGCCATTACAATTAACACATCACTATTTCGTTTATATTCTATATAAAATTCATTAATACCACTTTCACATAAAAAAAAAAAAAATTCACTCATTAAATAAAATAATCGAGAGTAAGAAATTGAAGGTTAGATCAGTGCATGTCAATATAACCTTGTTATTGAATATTAAAGAATGTCGCAAACGTTAGAAAATTTATAAATGAACAAATATACTTCGAGATTTTCAAAAAATATTACTGTGCAATTTAAAAGAATTTTTTAAAAACCGTTGAATTTTTATTTACTTTTTATTCTTTACTTACTCTTTAATTTTATTCTTTAATTATGGCTTTGAAAGTATGGAGACCACGCCATAGTGATCACAATATTAAAAAAAAAGATAATTATACATATGAAAACAAGGAGGTAAAGCAAAATTACTTTTATTAATGAAATTTACTTTCAATGGTGTAAATCCGAATAATTTTCTATATCTCTTGCTGTAAAGCGATTATCTCCAAATCACATCAGTAACTGCAACATATATTTGTATAGTAGGTGCGTGAGTTTCAACTCTAAGTGACAAATCCTATTGATTTTAGATAGCATGTTTCATTGTATCCCAACTTGCCCTATATATTAAGTTTATTTGGATGAAAATTATTAAAATGTACTTTCATTCTTCTTAGGAAATCCTATTCGCTGTGATGATCACATGCTTTGGTTATTCAAACTGAAGGGACCCGAAGTTTATGGTGAATGCGATTCTCCAAAGGAACTGGAATACGAAAGTATTATGGATTTCATTGACAGCAGAAGACAACAGAACACCTTTAAAGCTATTACACGTCCTCCCTCCCCCAAATTAATAAACATTATTTTTTAAAAAGTGCACTTTCACTTTTAAATGGCAAAGTGTTCGTCAAATATCAAATTTGACCACTTTGCAGTCCGAATGGTGAGAAAATATTTTTTTTGAGATGCATTATCGAATGAGAATAGAAAATGCATAATAAAGGCTTTATTTTTAGATTTGTATTAATTATTTTTCAAACTAAATTATAAAGAAATACATCTAATATTTTTGTGGTTGGATTGAAGTGAGAAATTTCAGTATGGCAAAATATAAATTGTGCAAGTTTTTAAAAACGGACTGAATCAATATTTAGCTCCTCTACTAAGGAATTATTAAATTTACATACTTTCTTTCATTTACTAGGAGCTGAAAATTAAAGATTTTAAAAAAGGCACTGTTTCGTCGAATTCCAAATTCAAATACCCATAAAGCTTAGATTTTTCTAACAATACCTAACACCTGATTTTTTTTCTTTTTCAATTAACTGCACTATAAAACGGTTAATTTTTAGATGACTTTGCTTTTAAAGAAACTTAGTATTTAGAGTAGCTTCAAAGTGAAGAATATACTAATCGAACTCCAGATTCAACTCTGAAAAAGGCTACAAGATTTAACCTTGACTTGTAATGCCATTACAAAGCTGGCCAGGCGCCTGGTTAAAAAAAGGTTCTATTCCTCTGCAGGTTCTTGATTAAATAACAACGAGATCGATTATATCGGAATCAAACATCCTTTTTTGACAGAGCCGAGATGGAACCGTACTTTCTTGTACTTTTTCGGCTTTCTGCACTATATTAAGTTGTTCTTCTATATAGATATGAAAATGGTTGTGCATTGAAGGGTTAACATCTAATACAATAAGAGGTAAACTGTTTACGGTTCGTTTCAATATAAACATTCAGACCTGCTATAAAATCATCTATATATCTTAAAGCGCATGATTAGCTACAAGCAGATTCTTATGATGCTTTTTGATACTGTATGAGCAAAGCCGTACCCTCGCTGACAAATGAGTTACCAGAATAAAACCTGTTTTTACATATACAAATGGCATTTCTCTTAACATAAGCAGCTGCGTGTTTCCAAACACTCAAGTGTTTAGTCACTTGGCGAAAATCGGAAGACGCCAACCAGTTTGACGGAAAAGAGCATGTGAGAGTAACGCTGCAGCCACAGGTTGTTACATTTTCACTTTTCAGAATAGTTTGTTGTCTATTGTGAAATAATAATTGTATAATGGATTATGAAAAAAAGATAGAAATATTAGATATATTCAAACTAATGATCCTATAATTTTTAATAAAAAAGCTACAAGCAATTTAAATGATAAAATATTTTTTTTTCAAAGGGCGGGCACTTGATTATCAAGCACTCCCCACTACTGAAGCTCATATTACTGGTCATTTTATTACATGAGATCCCAGCGGGAGACCAGCGTTACCCCTTACGAAGAGACAGACAAATTAACACCCCAGCCGGGTATCGAACCCGGACCTAAGATACACGCTGGAACGGTTTTTTAGCTCCTACACCATCTGGACGTCTGTGTTGAGAGATTGTAATTTGAACTATTATAATAAATTATTATTAATCTATAACTCTTCGTAAAAGTATTTCATGACCTCAGATTTATTTTATCCTCCGATTTATCAGGGTGTATGCAGAGATTTTTACCTTCGGTTACAATATTAGTATCTGATTTCAGGATTTTCGTTGCACGTACGTGATCGCATTTTTTCTATTGCAAATTCTCCAGTCGTAACTCCCCGTCTCTCGATTTTATTGAGGTATGAGAAAATTTTGTAGTTTTCTTGATGCTTTCAAAATGAGAACTCTGTATTTAAACATACAGTGGACTTCCGTTACAACGTGATTTATTTAATTTATGCGAATTAGATTTTACGCAAGTTTTTCACGAGGAGGTGGGCCACAACGAGACAGTGCAATTACACAATCTACTTTACTGACTACTATTGCCCTTTACCTGCGATAAATAGAAGTTAAATCCTACCCAGAATTCCACATTGCAAATTACTGCTAGCTCATGCACTGCATAAACTGAGATGTTTGGTTGTGCTTACTCACAAAGTTGCGTTTAGAGAATTTTTCATCTACTGTCATCTGGTTACATTTGAATAATAGAGGTAGGTGTTGTGTATTTTATTACAGATTATTAATGCAGCTCGTTATCATAACCTATAGTTTTGTTAAATTATTGTATATATTTTAACTTAAGAACATTTTTACTATTTTGTTCTTTTGTGCCACAATGAGACATTGTGGCCGGCAGAGGAAACTTGTTAAGATTAATAACCAGGCAACTTGTTAAGATTAATAATTTGTAGATATATATATATATATATATATTAATGGGTTCTTTGGAGACCAGGTAAGTGAAATTCGGTCAAAAAATAGATTTTTACGTTTTCCATTGCATTAAATTCTCTAAAGTTTGATCTTTCCAACAATATATTGCACTTGTTTATAATAATAATAAAAAAAAAGAAATTTTTTTATTTTTACTATATTCATACCGACTGCTAGTATTTTTAAAACGAACAATTTTATGTAAGTTAACTGCAAAATTTTAAGATCTTTTCAATTGTCTCATTGTGTGACGTAACTTTGATAAAATGGTTATAAAACGTTTTAAGTACTTTTGTCTCATTGTGGCCCCATATGGATCTTAGCTAAAACGAACTCCCCGCCTACAGCACGAGATTTCGCCAACAGCGAAAAATTTCGTGTTGTCTCGTGTTAGAAGCGCCAGCATTCATTTATTCATTACTTTATGTGGGAAACGGTAATGCATAGTAAGGGAATGGTTTAAAACAGTTTGGAAGTGTCTAAAATAATTGCGTATGCGTTCCAAAAAGTCGTGTATATATATATCTCTAATATATAAAATTCTCCTGTCACAGTGTTAGTCACCTAACTCCTCCAAAACCACTCGACCAATTTTAATGAAATTTTCTATGTATATTCGTTAGGTCTGAGAATAGGTTTTTAACTATGTCTCATACCCCTAAGTCGTAAGGGCGGACCACCCCAAAATGTTTAGCCCCCGAGTGCTATTAATTTCAATCAGGATTTCTGTGTAGACATTAGCGTGTCGAGTCACTTTTCAAATGTGTTTGCCAGATAATGTGGAGAGGGGGTTAATAAAATGTTGAAAGTCGCACAAGGTTTACAATTTTTGATAATTGATCGCTAAATGTGGTGCCAAAACGTGACAATTTATCTTATAAATAAAAATGAACTTCTGTTTGCTTGTTTGTTTGTTTGTTTGTGGATTTGATTCGTATACAAATCCACAAATATGGACCTATCGGCCTGAAATTTAGCACAGATATGTAAAATAATTTAGAATAAATCGTAGTCCACTTTAAAACTTTGAAAGTCCACCCGTTCCCGGAATTTAAGAGATTTTTTATGCTCTCCACGAAAAAGGCTTTCCGTAATTGTAACCCCTGTAGTGAAAAAAGTGTGAAATAAGGATTGTGGTTGCCATGTGTGGCGATTTTGCCGAATAAAAAGTTTTAAATTCTCAAAGTAAAAATAAAAGAATAATAATGATTTTTTTTTTTGTGAGTTTATATTCGTAAGGTTATTTTTTTTAAAATTATATCAGGTTGTAACGAAAGTTTTCCGCCAGAATTGCTTGAGTCAGCTCATGCGGTACCGAGCTATTGTCCTTATATGTCAAGTTTATGCGATGCCTATCGCGACATATGGACATGGCACTGATGTCTAACTCTTTTAGCTAGCTCTCGAGTGGATGAATATTTTATCTCCTTCCACAAATTGTCTTCAGCGTGCCTCATCAGCATCAGTAGGCCGGCCAGAGCGCTCTGCTTCTTAAATATCCTAGTCCTCGTTTTTGAACTACCAAATCTTGACAGTGTCGTATGATAACAGTAATACCTTAAGCTGTACACCTGATTCGGTGTCGTTCTGTAGCTGACTTTTTGCAACAGAACTGAGAGTAGATGATGGTTCAATCTGGTAGCGTGATAGTTCCATTTCAGACACCTTATACTTAATCATAACGATATTGTTTTACAGATTTCACAGCACAGTGCTCTAAAACAAGTCTTTTTCTTTCAAATACCAAAAATCGTTTAACAAAATATTGGCAAAGACACCAACGCGAACTGTTTGTGCAGACAATACTTGCAGTGGCGGAAAACTTTCGTTACAACCTAATAATATCGTGTGCGTTGGAAATCAGAGCAGGAATGAAATGTTTTATACGCAAAAGAATAAGAATTGAAGATTTCCGAGGCTAATGTGTAAAATTTTTTAGTTTGGCGAAAAAATAAAGTGGCTGAAATATCGATTTTGAGTAAGTGAGTTCTAGCGGTTTGCACAGTTTTCGGCTTGGCGCAATTTATTGAGAGCTTAAGGAAATAAGATTTTTGAAAACAAGTGCAAAGGTTTTATTAGAATACAGCGTTAAATTTTAATGATCCGTGAAGAAATAATGCAGTTATTAAGGGATTTCAAGCGATCTAACTTCAGAATTCTCGCCAATTGAGTACATTGATTTAAGTTGGGGGAATTCCGCCAAATTTCAGAAAATCTAAATCTTCTCATTTAGTACATCGGAGTAACGATGAATAAAACACATTATAGTTGATAATTTTAAAAAATTCGACTGTATTAAGGGATTCCCCTTTTCAAATAAATGCGTGCTTTACTCTTTGGCGTTCGAACCATTTCCCATATTGATTGCTGCTAAGTCAATGCTTCGAATGATTCCCTGAAAAAACTCTTGCAAAATGGCGTATGTTGGCACTTTGGCGAGGCTTAGATTTGAAACTGGATTTTATTTAAGACTGGTATATATAATAACACTGGTTATAGATAAAAATGGATGTTGGTATGTGTTTATGAGGTTGAAAAACTCCAGCACCGTTGCACCATGAAATTTGATTCACCTAAGTCTTTTATGATGGAGAAGGTTTTTATGCTATCCGTTTTCCTTAACTTGCCACTTGGTGCCGCAGCACAACGTCGAATTCTATTCCGTTTAGCCGTTTGCTATGCGAATATCGTCCAACCAATTTCGATGAAATTTGGTACACGCGAATATTAAAACAGGGAGAATATTTTTCACTATCCATTTTGCTGTAACTTGCCGCTAAATTGTGCTGCAACGCATCCACTTCTATACCGTTCGAACGATCAGCATAAAATTTTTTATACTTACACATTTGAGCACGAAGAATATATTCTAACTGCGTTCCGTTTGATGTTACTCACCACTAGATGACACTTTCGTGCCAATCATTTAAAAGTACAAGAGCGAAAATTTAATCTTTTCCCTTTTGAAGGCAAAAAGAGGATTTTTCATGTTTGTGCTTCTTTAAGGACAGAAACTAACAGATTAAACGTTGGTTCAATGATGGATTGAATTCACCAAAAGCTTCCCTCTCTCGTCTCTTCATAGGCAACATGCCTGAAAGCGTTTCTGATTGAAAAATAAGTCACACTTTACACTTATGTATAACTATCAACTGATTCAAATAAAAAATTGCCTTTACATTTTGGAACTTACATATTAGTATCACTTTCGGAAGTAAATCCTCAGTTGAAATTTTTTCAGGATATCCTTGCTGCATACTAATTGAAAAAAAAAGGAAAAGGTAAAATCTATATTTGTAACTTTTGTCAATGTTCATATCATTTTGTCAGTTGTATCGCAAACGAAATTATCATTTTTCTCTTACGAGGTGTATCAAATCAAATAATGAAGACATTTCTCTACCTCGTCACCGTTTTTGCTCTGGCATCATGCGTAAGCATGAGTGCCTGCCCCGCTGAAGAAAACTCGTATCCATGCGAATCCAAGGACTATGGTTACGATGCTGTCAAGGTAATATGTGCTGACGAGTCATTCAACGACAAGGGGGAACTGAAGCGAGTACTAAGCAACTTATTCGGAATGCGAGATATGCGGCTGGTGCTTTTCGACTTCGCACTGGGTAGAGTGCCCTCAGATCTCTTTAATGGCACAAACATTAGCGAATTGATGATAAATTCTTGCGATCTGGACACCTTGTCAGATGGCGGACCAGCACTTCAAGGATTGGAGAATACTTTAAAGGTAAGTGGTCTCCTTGTTTTGTACCAGTATAAGTGAGAAATGAAAAAATATTTGTAGTTGAGGCTAGTGACATTGCACAATATTTCAGTTTTAAAGACCATGAAAGAAAGATTTATGAAGGAAGATAAATTGCAAGCTGCAGCAGACGTATATCCATGCAAGTGTTGTGTTCAACATTTTGAAATGAATATACAATGTCATGACAAGTCACTTAGTGACAAAGGAATACTTGTAGAGAATACCAGCAGATTAGCTGGAAAGAGAAAATTTCAGCCTTCGATCTAAACCGTATATGGGCAACCCCCGGTCGCATATTAACTACCTTTACTCTCTGTTGGAAACGGGGGATCTTGAAGCCTTCTGATTGGCTGCTATCTCAGACTGATGCATGACGTCATGATGCCTTACCGCTCCTTCTTTATTTTAACCTTGTTCTTAGCCCAGCGCTCGATATAATCTTATTAGCTTATTCTTATGTAGTTTATCAGTTGTTTCAATGTCTGTTTTTCCAGAAAAAAAAACTTCCCAGCAAAAAAAAGGAAACATTCACTTTCTGTAAATATAAAAAGGAATCAACCAAATGCAAAACTGCATTAAATTGTAATTTTTTGTACAATACATATATATTAAAGATATAATTTTACTTATTTTCCATATTTCTTGCATTTCTTATTATTCAATTGTAACCTCAAAAATTTAATTTATAATTTTTGGATATTAAAGGAAAAGAATACATATGAAAAATTATTCGAATACTACCATCCCCAAATAATTCTTTCTATCTTAACGTGTCTGAATCTGAAAATAAAATTAAAAGAATTTCTGTGTTATTTACTTTCTCTTTCTAAGTTCTGGGGTTTACCTTCAACAATTATAAGAAAGTTGGGAGCATTTGAAACGCAACCAACCATTAAAAGAAAAAAAAAAAAAAAAAAAAAGACGCTTTGTGAAAGAGGAAAATTAAGAACTTTTATTAAGTACTAATAGTTTTGTTGAAAAAGTTACATAATGAAATAATTCTTGGAATTGAAAAATATTTTTATCTATTAAAATTTTTTGTTTCATCAGTGAAAAAGATTCAATTCATAAAAGTGACCGTACATGTAAAACTAGCAAGAAATAAATGAAAGTTTATAAGCTAATAAAGTTTTATTCTATAATATGTCTCTCTCTATATATGTGAATAATTTTAAGAAATACCATATAGAGAATTAACTGAGAATTGTGTATCCTCAAAAACTACAGCAATAAATATTGAATGAGAAATTTATTGTTTATATTAGAGTATTCTAAATACATAGGTAAGTGTATTTACCAGTTCAAGGAAATTTTTTGTTTCGCATATTTTTCTATGAATATAGTAGCATTAAAAAAATACTTTTCTAATTTCTAAAAACATTTAAATTTCTAAATATTTTTTAAACAAAAGTATATTATAAATGCATTTGTATCAATGTATAATATACTTTTCTAATATTTGAGGTTTTAAAATATTATCACTTAACAAAATCTTTAATCAAACAAACAAATTTAAAATTTAACAAAATCCTCTTATATATCCTATTATGTTGAATTTATCATTCAGAATACTCTTTTGATAAAAATATTGTCATTCTAAAAGGTAACTGTATCTTTCTTACAATGAAAAATGAATTTCATTTTATAGTAATACCTAGTACTTTTCTTTTCTATAATTAAAAAAAAAAAAAAAAAAAAGATGCTCTATCCTTAGAATATTCTTGTCACACATATGTAGGCATTGTTAAACTTTATTTCTTTTGAAAAACAGGTTTCAATTTTTGTCATTTAAAATTAGTAGTATTTAATATTCATAACATTTGAGTATCTGATTAAGAGAGAGAACAAATTAACTAAAGAAAAATATGTTTAAAGGAATGCTGTTAAATGGGAGGAATTTTTTTTTTTTAATTAAATATACACCAAAACAAATCATTCTGATGTTTTTTATGCTGTTAATTTAATTAAGGCGAGGTAGTCATGAGTTTAACAATAAAAATATAGATGGCACCACCACATATATTGAAATTTTAAGATGCTCTGAGAAAGCAGCCAATAAGAAGGCTTCAAGTTCCCCCGTTCCCAACAGAGAGTAAAGGTAGTTATTATGCCCCCCGGTCCACTGGCCAGATGCGGCCTGGCAGGCTTATAATATGGCCCGGGGAACACTTCAAAACCCCCCAATTATACTGCCCGCGACATTGTTAACATCCAAAAGTTTGGCCTGCAACTTTCCAAAGCTTATCCATACTTGTTCTACATTGTAATTGCCAGAGAAATTACTTTTTTTCTTTTCTTTCCTTTTCCTTTTCATACTGGACCACGGTCTCATAGCTTGGTTAACTATGACGTTTCTGCCTGTATTGACACCGGCCGTGAAAGCATTCATTATTATATAGAGAAATAAACTGTTTTGTTATGTTTTAACCTGTCGGTACTTTTCTATGTCAATTTTAACTTTTCTAAGGACAGTGTAAAAATTTATTGTTACTTTATTGTATTTAATTTATAAGTACTAAACACCATTTTTATGTGCTTATTTGTTTTATTAAGCTACAATTACGACAGATATGAAATTTCAATGTGGAAGTATGATACAAGTAGAGAGACCACACACACATTATATTAGAGCCTGTTGGTTGTACTGAAAGTTCCCTACAAGCAATTTTGCTTGGGCTAACACCGGCCACGCAGCCAGCCGATGACGGCCCGAGCAAAATTGCTAGTAGGGTTGCTTTGACTTTAACATTTAAAACCATAGTAAATTATGTTCTGTTATTAACAGCATTGGGAAAATAAATGCTATCTAATTAATCCTGAATACTTACATTTATTTATTAGACTCTCCGTATTTGGGAAAGCTTCAAGGAGGACAAAATCCTATTAAAATTCCAGATTGGGCACTTGAAAAAACTTTTCGGATTGCAATTGTTTAAGAATGTTATAACAGAGCTGGGAGATGACTGGTTCAACGGAGGTCCCTCCTCTCTGCAAGTGCTTGATTTGCAGAACAACGGCTTCGAAAGGATCGGAAGCAATGCATTCAGAGACTTAGTGAACTTGAAATTGTTAACGTTGGATAGCAACAAGCTTACACAGATTCAGAGAAGTATGCTTCCGAATCCAGCTTACCAACTGGAACAAATTTCTCTCAAGTAAGTAGCCAGATCTTTTTTTTTTTTTTTTTTTTTTTTTTTTTTTTTTAGGAAATGAAAAAGAAATGTATAGCTTTTGTAGAATTTGGCATTTCTATTTGTACTCCAGCTTTATTAAATAGTTTTTAATAGAATCTATTATTTCGTTGCAAAGTTATCTACTGCAGATTCCCTTACACACATTTTATGTTCTTAATTTTCAGGCAAAATGGTTTGACAGCATTACCAGAAGATTTATTTACCGAAATGCCAGCACTGAACTTTTTAAGTCTAGTGAATAATGGTATTAAGTCATTTGGAGTCCTGTCTGGCAGCAGTTGAGATTCTTGCATATAAGTGGTATTCTGTTTCCTTCCGCAAAATTTCATTTCTTTTAAATGTTATTTTAAAATTACAGAAAAGCTGGAGAGATTACAAGGAAATCTTTTTTTATCATCCGATGCCCGAAAAAAAAAAAAAGAGAGAAAGTTTGCATGTGTTCATTGTAAGGGCCTAGAACATTGGCTATGACGCTATCAGTTCTAAGCGAGGAGCAGGAAACGTTGGTCATTTTTTGTTATCTAAGCCCTTACTAGGCGGTCAACGTTATATCCTGAGAAGCGAGGTCTCTTTATTTTGAGCCAGCCTCAGATGAGACACCTGTACCTGGATTATACCCAGAAGTATCGTTTCAACACTAAGGATCTATTGGACCTATGACAGATTTCATGTCCACCAGGGAGCACAGCCCCACAGCAGTCCAGTCGAGAAGGGTTGTCACGTTTCCAAGCACTGACCAAGGTCGGTGATGCTTATCTTTCGATTTTCTGAGGCTCTAGCACGATCTTTTCGAAAATCTTTTCTCACTCATGACGTAACATTCCGAAAGGGCTCCAATATGGTCTACCACGAAGTTCTCGTGAACGTTCCGAAATCGAAATCACTGTCGGAAATTCCACTTTCTTTTATCTGGCAGGGTAAATGCAAGTGAGAAACTCTTTCCGCTTCGGATACGAGTCCGCGTGCGTAGTTATTTGTTCTGGTGGTATTTGTTTATATCAAAATAATGGCTCGATTTTTAAAAATACTGCCTTCAACACTGAAATCAAAGTAAGTTGCATTTTTTATTATAGTTATGCACTTTTATGTCATTTATTAAACATGCTTTGTTATGTAAAATCCATTTGTTTCAAATTACAAATCAAAAACTACAATTCTTATGACTTAGCTGATATTTATATCATGTGCTATAGAAATAAAAGAAAATATACTTTGACCTTAATAGAAAATTAATGTCTGTAATAGATGTAGCACAAATAATTTGTATTCTCTTATTATCTAGAAAAATCTACTTTTTATGTAAGAATTTTTCAAACCATCACAAATTTAACAGTATCATTGTTTCAAACTGTAAATTTCATGACACCCAAAATATTTGTCTAAAAATTTTTACTTAATAAATATTTTAAATGTGCTGTAATTGCTCATTGAATATATTAATGTACATTTTTATTTACTTTTTGAGTAATAAACTTTTCATTTTTCTGTAGGTGTGTGCATTGAATTTTTTTGCATTCGGATGCTATCAGAAAAAAATTGGACACCATCCCAAACAAGTGTTAGCAACTGCATTAAACAAGTGTCTAATGCAGTAGACATCTGTGGCAAAAATATGGTTTCCATTGCTTGGACGATAATTTCAATCTGATTTGTTTTTACTCGAATATTACTTTTTTTTTAAATTTCAGACATTTTTATAACACAGCTAGAGAACGACCAACAAGACAAGAGGCGTGATATGCATGTCATAAAATTAAACCACGTGCTCGAATTTGGCAAAGCGTGCCTTATTTTGATTGGTTGATAGCGTCCACTTCGTTACTCTCGGAAGAGGTATAAAAATTCTCACTTGCATTAGACGAAACCATGGCGATAAAGTGAGGTGAGAACTATCCGCCACGGTTGATTTCTTATAAGATTGTGCTAGATCCCTTGCTCGGAACCGTGCTTCTACGGACTGGGTTACTGCGTACATAGAAAAAATAAAAATTTCGATAGCTATGTATTACCATGTACAGGCTCATATCGAAAAACAAAACAAATAGTTAAAGAGTCCGATTTAGTGTCAATAATAAATTGGAAAAGTAAATTAATGTAATCTAAATAATGTAGGTGTCTTTTAAATTTGAAATGCTTCTCAATTACAGTAGAACCTCTCTCGTCCGCCCTCAGCTCCTTCATCACTCTGGTTGATCCGACCATGCACGAGCCGAACTTTGTCCCGGCTCGTCTGTGACTCACCACTCACATTACATACATATATTTTTTTTCAATAATACTAACAGCCTTTGTGCTGCTTATTGTAATGTTTTTACTGTAGAGAACAATATATACAGTCATTTTTGAGTTCAGGTTTTGTTTATTTTAAAGGGCGGATTTTCAGAAAATACAGAATAATACAGATTTACAGTAAAAAAACTTATATTATTTAGATTACAGTAATTCATTTTAAAGGGCGGATTATCAGAAAATACAGAATAATACAGATTTACAGTAAAATTTTATAATTTTACTGTAAATCTCTAAAGCCTGAACTCAAAAATGACTGTAAAGATTTACAGTCATTTTAGAGTTCAGGCTTTGTTTATTTTACTGTAAATCTGTATTCTTCTGTATTTTCTGATAATCCGCCCATTAAAATAAATTAATATAATCTAAATAATATAAGTTGCTTTACTGTAAATCTGTATTATTCTGCATTTTCTGATAATCCGCCCTTAACCCTCTCGTCACCGAATTATGAAAAATCAGAGAAAAAAAATCTGTCTAGCATTTAATGCATCTGAAATACTATTATAAATCATGCAAAAATATTTTTTTCTAATGTCGATTAATATTAGATTTTTCTAATAATGATTTCTGCATTTTCGAAGCATTTTGTTATGCTAAAATTAATTTAAAAGGATGCACATATTAGGTAAAGGTTGAGGAATAAGAAAAAAAAACTATACTTACCTTAAAAAGAAAAATAACGGTAATAAAGCAGCGTAAATATTTTCTTAATTTTTCTCCTGAAACAATGAAGCGAAATCTGTAAAAAATGATCTAAATTGACTAGTACTGCAATCTAGGCATGATTTATGCATCTAGTTAAGAGCCTCATATACTTTCTACATGAATTAATGATATTGATATCACTGAAAGAAAAAAATACTAAATTCAATTGTTTTCTCTCTAAATATTGCTATTTGAAGTAGTAGCCTCATATGAGGTTCAGGGTGACGAGAGGGTTAAAAAAAACAAAGCCTGAACTCAAAAATGACTGTATATATTGTTCTCTACAGTGAAAACATTACAATAAGCCGCACAAAAACTGTTATTATTGAAAGAGAACAGTCCGTAGTCCCGATACCATACCTCCAGTCCCAAAGGTTACGGATTAGAGGGGTTCGACTGTACATCAAGAACATAGCTGATATTTTTCTAGCAAAATGAAATTATGAAAATTAATCTGAAACTATGCTTTTCTAATTCTTTGCGAAGACAAAAAAATATTCATTTATTATTATTGATGTTTTCCGTTTCTTTTCTTGTTAATATCCCGCGGTCCAATCGATGATTTATATTTCATAAACATTTCTCGATTGTATTAAAAACTATTTTATGTTAGATAGGTATAATTAAAATTTAAAAAGTTTTTTGTTAAATGAGATATGGCAAAACAAGATAGAGAAGCAAAATACTATAGCTTCTTTGCATTGATTGTTCTGAAATATCTATGCAGCAATGCAGATAAACATTTTAAATTAGTTAGGATCCCAAATACTCACATTCTTTTGTCTTCTTTTGTCTTTTTTTACACTCATACCTTTTGTTTTCAAATGATGATAATTGGACTACAAATAGAGTGATATTGAAGTTATTAAAAATTTAAGAAAACATTGATAAAATTTTCATTTCGAATTCACTATTATTAAATCGAAATGCATGAAAAAAGAAAAACATACACTTTTGTAAGTACTTAGAAAATAGAGATTGTAAATTAGCAATATACATAAGTTAAATATTGAAGATACCCTTGTTTTAGAAATATAAAAATACTGTGGGAAGATAAAAACTTTTTGCTACAGTTATATATATATATATATATATATAACTAACCAGCTTAATTTACATTACTTATAAATATTCAAACGACGATTATACTATAATGGACTCTCATTCTTTTTAGGAAATCCTATTCACTGTGATAGTCACATGGCTTGGTTATTCAAACTGGAGATAAGATACCTTTTCGGAGAATGCAGTTTTCCAAAGGAACTGGAAGGGCAAGACCTCAGAGCCTTCATTGTCAATAATGGACAGTAAAATCTGTAAAAATCAGCATACGGGAGTTTAAGAAATTTTGATATAATTAGTCCTCCTAGTTTCTTTAATGAATGAATAATATTAATGAAATAATTTTAGTTATGGTAGAATGATTTCATAACCTATGATATTAATCATCATAGTTATTTTTACTAGATGACAAATGAAAAGACAGTTGATGTTAAAAACACAAAATGCAGAAAACAAAGTTTTTAAAGGAAAATTACAAATTTAGAAATCGAATGACATCACGGCAAAGCATTAAAGTGCATTCTAAAATAACGAATTGTCTTTGAAAATATAGCACATCGCCGCTGTCAAACCAATATCTGCTGTGTGCAAAAAGTATAACTTTATCGAATAAGAACGTTTACTTGTAAAATTTTATATGAAGTATAATGCTTGAACCGTATAATGCTTAGCGTTTCATTATACGGTTCAAGCATTCTTTGACTTGAACCGTAATCTTTTTACACAAAAAGATTACGGTAAGTCTTTTTATACAAAAATTTGGTTAGTAAACTAGTCATAGTAGTCAAAATGTCGAAATCTTCAAAAAGTGCACGTAGCAGATATTGGTTTGACAACAACGATATACCAAAAGCCGTCTAGCCTTTTGTCAACACTTCGGTTTATTCGAAAATACGCACTTGTTACAGGACATTTGAAATGTGATGTTACTCATTTTTTCCAGATATCTCTGCTATGTCTTCGTAAGAGTATGTTCTGGTAAATTTGTGGCATCGAATTGTATCATTACTCCAAGAGGTATTTGCATCCTAGAAGAAAATTAGAGGATAGTTATAATAATAATAATAACAATAACAAAAAGAATCCAAACAAAAAATTGCTATGACATCATTTTACTGACCAAGTAGCAGTATAGAAATAAATTTTGCATCGCGTTAGAATATTACCACTTAAATAAATAAAAACTAAATGCACAGCTCAAAGTTTATTACATTTTCCACGGGCATCGGCAGTGGAGATAACCATGAAAATAGCATTATAATGATAAATAATTACCACCCTCTGCACATCCCCCCCCCACCAAAAAAACAAAAAACAAAAAACAAACAAAAAAAAAGAAAGAAAAAAAAACCTGGTTTTGCTAAGTTTTGTTTACAGTTCAAAGATTTGGAGTAGATTTAACTCTGTAAACATTTTTCAAGTTATTGTAATATGAGAAATTTATCTAGAGATAAAACTTTTAGCTTGCAAAGTACTCTAATATTTTATTATTTGTTAGCATGAAACGTTTGCTCAATAAAACAAAAATGGAAGTTATACGAGAGAAAAGGCCATTCTTATTTTTTCTGAGGGCATTCATTTTTAGGCATACTGTTCAAGGAAAGAAAATTTAATGCATTGAATTTATAAATTTTATTCATTTAAAATAGCAGTTTATAAAATGTGGTGATTTAAAATAGCTTTAAAGTTTTAATTCTCCACGCATTAGGACGCTACACTGTCATGGTTCAATATAAAAATTAAAATTGCAATTAATTAATTAAAAGGAAACGCAAAAGTATGTGTGTTTTTTATTGTTTATATTTGCTCTCGAGTGCTCTTTTTTATTGATAGAGAAGAGGAGGGTATTGTGTAATATCATTTACATTTCTAGATATAACTCTGCAGGTTTTTGAATAAAATCCCCAAAACCCTCATAAGTACATGCTATAATTAATTTTAATGAAATGTCACTTGTAAAGAAAAGGACTATTTATTTTATTGTTATAGATTTTTTTAAAGTCACAAATTGAGATTATTGTGAAATAGTCGTATATGCAATAGGTAGTTTAAACCTGTGCTCTCCAATCTTTTTATCGCCGCGGACAGGTCAACGTTTGATAATTTTACTGCGACCCGCTCGGGGGCAAGGGAGGGGAGTGACATTGAATGTTTATATTTTAGATTGTTTTGATTTAATAATATTCGATAGTGTTATTATTTTGATGTATAAAGGAAATTACGGTTATTTATTGTTCAATAAAAAACTTGTTTTATTTCTTTCTTACTTTTTTTCTTTCTCTCCAGTCTTTCAGTAAAACGGATTACCTTTAATTTTATGACTGTAATTTTAATTCATAATCTTAAAATGTTTTATAAACAACAAACTATTTTAAAATAGTTGCAAGATTTCTTCTATTTCAACGGTATAAATTAGCACAAACCCGACAAATTCACACAAGTATGGTACAGAAGTTCACTATAGTCAATGGAATGGAAATAATTTCATGTTTCTTGTGCGGCCGTGTGCAGAACCGTATTTGATCCGCCGTTCGGGGGTTGGGGACCGCTGTTTTAACCTTTAACACGCAGTGTTCTCGCTCTGGGAACACCAAACTGACGTTTTGACTGTTGCCAGTCACGAAGAATAGATTTGATTTCTATAAAAATTGTTGCGGGTGACATAGCTCCACGTGAATCCTTTACTTTTGAGCACGTCATTTCCCGTGAAAAAATTGTCACGATTATTTTTAACAGCACTGACATCTACTGAAAAATGGAAGAATGCAAGAACAGCTGGATAGATTGCCCAGTGCTGAAAAAAGGGCAGCCGTTGCCATCGCTCGACTTAACTACCAGCAAGATGGCGGACGATCGAAACGTTCATCGCGTGCCACAGATCCAGAGACCCTTTTTTGACGCAGCTGGCTGTGCCGGCACAACCAGTCTGCGTCAACAAAGGGTCTCTGTGGCACGCTAGATCCTGTGGCACGCGATGAACGTTTCGATCGTCCGCCATCTTTCTGGTAGTTAAGTCGAGCGATGGCAACGGCTGTCCTTTTTTCTGCATTGGGAAAGTGTTGGGCCTCAAAGGGTTAAACTGTCGAAAAACTAATTATACTTCATAAAAATAGTTATTTTTAACTATAAAACCCTGTTTTAAAGATTATGTTCATGTCATTTCTTCTTCGAGTCTATTTACAAAAGTTGCAAACATAATCTTCCTTCTCTGCTCCGGCACAATCAAGGTGAGCCCACAGAGAACAACTGATTGGATGCAGATTTCTCTTCGCTCATCTTAGGTAAAATGTTGTTTGATTTAATAGACTGCACTTCAGGGATTGACGTCAGGGAGCGTCTGCACATCCGGAGACCAGTCCCTTAGGATCGAGGAGATAGCCCCATAAATTTCTGACCTCAGGATAAAAAAATGGTGTTTTGCGGTTTATCGTTTAGTAGTATGATTTTTAATTCCGTTATCCGCGAACGAAAATACGCCCCTTTTCAGCTACAAATTAGTGATTTATTGCGTCGTACTCTCTAACATAGAAATTTTATTTTCTTGATTACGATTACGCGGGGAGTTTTCTTTCATTCTCTCTTTCATAATATAGAAATTTTATTTTCTATAGATTACGATTTCGCGCGGATTTAGGTTTCCTGATTACTAATATATTAGATTATTTGTAAAAATAAATTTCTGAATTATGAATCGATTACGATTACACGAAGTCTGGTTAGGACTCAGATTTATACAATGATAATTGGACGTAGAAGATTAAAACGATACAACTGTGTCTTTACAGTGATGGGAGTAAATAGGTTAAACCTGGATTCAGCAATGGATTAAATTCTAATAATTATTCTTTCTTCTTTAACAGCTGCATCAGATTGAAGAAAGAGAACATTTCCTGCAATTTCTTACTGATCTGGTAATTTGGTACTAAATTACATATAACCATAAGTACATTAGCTTAGCGTATGAATAAACTTGAAAAACTAAATATGGAAGATTATCATAATTTTTTACAGTGTTATTTTGTTAAACTCATATTTAAATTTAAATGTTTGTGATATAAAAGGAAGAAGAAATAGTAGCAAGGAGCATCAATTGGAAAGCATGGTATGTGTAAAATAATAAAAACTTCGCAGAATAACATCACAAAAATTACTTAACAGGCCATGCAGCTGTTTCAATCAAAAAAATATCGATTTTAATCGGTGGCAATTTAAGTCATAAAACACAGTTATCTGTTTGCAATCTCTGCAGTTCCCTGTTACAGTCTTCCTGTCTGTGGATGACTTAAATCACCACAGACGAAGATCGAAATTTTTTCGATCGAAACAACTGTATGACCTGCCAAGTAACCTTTATGGTGTTATTCCGCAAAGTTTTTCCTTATTTCATGTTTTAAACACCCGCTATTTGGAGTGTTTCTTGTTGACATCGTATGTGTGTATATTGTGTGCGTCATTTGTGTATAAATAAGGATTCAAACCTCCTGAGTGTTACGACACAAAGTTTCGTTCATATTGTTACCGAGTTTTACTTATCGGTTTGCCTTAGTTTCATTTACCTTATCGTTATTACCAAAAAGTTATCAGCATTATTCTATCTATAGAGTTGCATTTTTCTGATGTTTTTTGTTTAATCTGAACTCTGCTGTTCTCGAATTCATTGCGGTAAGGCTCTGTTAATTCGTATTATTTTCAAAATGTGAATATTATATTTATTTATCCTTTGAAATTTATTGTTGATAGAGGTTAGGCAGCAAATCTCAAGTAACCTTATGCAAGTGAGACTTCATAAAGCTAATAAATAATAAAGTTATCCCAAATGTGAAATATCTGTTTTGGTTAAAATTAACGATTTTGTTTCTTTTATTAATTATTTTTAAAGTCTTATATTTAGTATCGAAAAAGAATTAATGTTGTTTTCTATAATATATAAAGCAAGGTTACAGCTCATAGAGTAAACTAAAAGTGAAATGTAAAAAAAAAAAAAAAAAAAAACTAACTGAACTTTAAAATAAAAATAAAATTGAAACAAGGCCTTTTTTATTAGATTTACGCAACATAAATGCACAAATCTTTTTCTTTAAAATCACAGATTCATAATTTTTTTAATCTTTTTCCGTCGACACAGTGTATGAAATTTCAAAAATCAGTTGCGGTATTTAATTGCATTTCTAAAAACTGTTTTTTTTTGGCTTTTTGCAAAATATTGAAATTAAGTTTAGCTCCAAAGTTCTGTTTATTTGTATGTTTTGCTAATCAAAATGTAACCGGCATGTAATAAACCATTTTTGTTGACTTATTTCAAAAGAAAAATTTGGAGTGTGCATTATTAGACTATTTTTGTTGGATTCCTGTACATTTTAGAAAATTCAGGATATTATGCAATTGTTTTTCAGTTTATGGCACATGCATTAGTTTTATTGTCATTTATAATAGTCATATTGTCATATATATTGTCATTTATAGTCAATAAGCGAAACCTAACCGTCCGCAAGAACGACAATTGAGAATTTTTACCTGACCTCTTAAGTTTTTACATATTACTTTGAAAATTTGAAATTACATTACAAAGCAGCAACAGACGAGGTCTAAACTTACCACACTAGGTATAATGGGCGTACAATTAAAATATTAATTCGCTCAATTTTAGCAGAAATTCTTCAATTTACATTTTTTACATTATTATTATTATTAGTTTTGTTGTTGTTTTTATAATCAATATTACTTGATGACCATGAACATGTCACACGCAGGTCCTGTGTTAAACCAGTGTTCAGTTGCTGTAATTTACAACATCCAATTCACTTGCATGGTTCCCATTTACACTATAACTGCATTATTGCATTTAAAACATTTTAAAAACTGTTTAGAGTTCCAACGTAGGGACATGGTTTCGTTAGTAAAGGATGAAAAAAAATCTCTCTTTCTACGACTGAAATTCGTGATGAATGAAGACCTTTCAGTGGTGGAAATTACGATAGTTTTAATGTCGCTGGTTTTAATCAGCAAATAGTCTCCGCGATCAGAAGACGACTATAGTAATTTCATCATCGAAATAAATTAAAAAGTTTCTACGGAAAATTGTATGTATCTATAAATTTTGCACTTTATTTTTATGTATCTATAATCTTTGCGCTTATGCTAAAACTATATATATATATATATATAAATATTGATTAAGTCAGATTATTAATTCGACTCAGAACTTAGTTTATTAATGTTTCAAACAACAGCATACAGACGGCAGAAGTAAAAAACGGGACAGGCACTACACAACCAATACTCAATAGAGGACGAAAAAGCAAATTGGCGATTAAAGAAGACAGAAAAAAATTCTTCTTAGCTCCATGGTTTCAGGCGACAAAATTGTCGCTCATGTTTACGATTTTGGTGACGATTGATCCCGATTTGGCGACATTTGTCGCTTTGTCGCCATGCTGGCTATACCTCTTGTATATTTAAAACATACCTTTCCAGTAATTTCTAATTAAATAACATTTTTTTTGGTACACCCTCTCAAAAAATATTCGAGTAAAAGCGAAATTTCCTTTTTTAGCTTTGTGAATAATTGTTGAGTTTTTGCAAAGCGCACAACTCTACTGAAATATGGAAAGTTATGAGCATACATAGCTTAATTCATATTCTATGATAAATAATTTATAATATACGAAATCAACGTTGGAAGTTTATCTCTTACTCGAATACTTTTTTGAGAGGGTGTACATTTAAATTGTTTCATCACCGTGAATAAGAACTGTTTATAACTTAAAAAAATAAGTATATATCTCCCGAGTGTTTAAAAATAAATAGCTATTAAAAGTACCAAAAACGCTCAGTCCACAGGGCCGAAATAACACAGACCTCAACGCAAGGAAATGCTTACAGTAGAGCGTTGCTAATCCGGATTAATTGTGACCGGACCCTGATCGATTTATCAAAATGTCCGAATTTTCGAAAAGAACTAATCTGTGCATACTGTATACGTACTAGTACAATCTGTGCATACGTATAAACTGGCCTCCAAAAGTCAAGAAACAACATGTTTTTCTAAGCTCACCATAAAAAAATGACAGTAACAATAAAATTTATATAAATGATAAAAATCAACTTTATGCAAATTTATGCAAAAACGAAAGCTACCCCCTTTTTTTAATAGAAAAGAACAGTCATATATGAGTAAGAGAAAAATGTGCAAATATCAGGCTTTCGTAATTACGCGTGTAACTTTTGTTAATTTACATCTTTTGTTAATAGACTCGTTGACAAAAGGCAGTAGGGTCCCGCAATGTAAAGAGAAGCCGTTTGCCCGATTCGTGAAGGTGGCGGCCGGTCGGATGGATGGAAATGGGGTTGTCACTTGCTAATGCCGTTAGGCGTCTTAATGTGTCTCGCTGTGTCATCCACTGTCTCTGGAATCAATATCAAAGCGAAGCTTCTGTGTCCAAAAGACATGTCCCACGAACTACAATACCTGCAGAAGATCGTTTTATAACTCTTTCGGCACGAAGGAGAAGCATTTCTGTGCCGCAGCTTGTTGCAGAGCACTCTGTAGCATCATGGAAAACAATATCCGCTGGTACGGTGCAAAGGCGTCTTCACCATGCAGGTCTCTATGAAAGGCGATCAGTTCTGTGTGTCCCTCTCAACGAACGACAGAGAAAGGCCCGCTTATCTTGGGCAAGAGAATACGTTTCCTGGACCAGACATCGATGGGCTTCTGTACGCTTTACAGACGAGTCCAGATTCCCACTGGAGAGCGATTCAGGACGTCTGCTGATCTGGAGGGAACAAAGTATCAGATACTATCAATACAACACTGTTGAAAGACACAGTTACCGAGGTGGTGGGATAATGGTTTGTGCAGGTATATCACTAGGTGGTCACACTGACCTGCTTGAATTCCAGGGAGGAGCTCTGAATGGTGTGAGATATCGGGGTGAGATCCTTGATCCATATATCCGCCCATATGCCGGTGCAATTATTATGTTCATTCTGATGAATGATAATGCACGACCTCACCGAGCTGTAGCTATTGAAGAGGCCGTCGCTAGGGGCGTGGACCAGGAAGTTCGGTTTCCCCAGAAATTTAAAATTTTGTTAACAAAATAGTAATGATGAAGTCTTTTTTGGAAAAATTCAGCCTTTTCGCTGTTTGCTCCCCATCCGAAATTTTTGGACACTCCCCGAATTTTTTTTCTGGGTACGGCCCTGGTCAAGGGAATTGTTGTTAACAAGGATGTTATTATTTCCTTTTATCTTTTTTCAACTTCCTGAGAATCAGATCGTTTGACGAAAATAGTAAGAGATATAATTCATTCATCGAACCAGGACTCAATTCAGATGTGACTTTTTCCGATTGTGTTTTAATTATACATGATTTGAAGCATTTTGATTTCTCGGAAAGTAAACAGCAGCAGCATGTGAATAGTTTTATCTTTCCTCGGAATTTAAACAAGCAAGATGCAAGTACCCATCACCCCTATGATCATTGTCAGTTGCACCGATATGTCCTTTACATATCGGTGCAACTGACAATGATTTCATTCTGATGGATGATAATGCACAACCTCACCGAGCTGTAGTTGTTCAGGAATATCTTGAGGGTCTTGGTTTAGAGCGAATGAAATGGCCAGCTCAATTTTTAGACCTGAATCCGATAGAGCATCTTTGGGACTATCTTGGTAGGCAGGTTGCTGCTTTAAGCCCACCTGCAAGGTGTTTAGAAGAGGTGGAACAAAGCTTTCTCCGTGTCTGGTCTTCACTTCCCAATTCGGTAACCGACAACTTCATTGACTGCATGGAAAGTCGATGCCGCCAATGCATTCAAGATAGGGGTGGGCATATCTCTTATTAAAACTCATTTTTGTTATGTTTCTATGACATTTTACCACATAAAACTGTGATATATTATTTTTTCTGAGAAGGACTTTTCCACCAATATTGCTTTGTTCTTTTTGTTTCCTTGTAAATCATTTTTGCTTTGTTGCAGTCAATACATAACTCTTTAGTGTACGTCATCCTAATTTGGTTGTTCTACATTCATTCATTTGCAAATCAGGCGCAAAATACCGATTGTTCCTTAACTTTTGGAAGCCAGTGTATATTTACAGAATACTGTTCAGTTTATACATTGTCAGAGTTGTTTTGAGTCTGATAAGAAAATCCTTTGTCTGTGCTGATGGCAACAAAATATCAGGTTGAGAAAAATTGATTTAAAATTTTTCACCACTAGGCACTGTTAACGGGTTTTCTTATCTATACAACTTGAACTTTTTTTCGAACGGAATTGAATCCGGATTTTTGACGCTCCGATTATCGACGCTCAACTTTATTGATATTTAAAGTACTTTTACAACTTTATCAGCAAAGTAATTATTCTTTCTTCTGTAAGATCTTCATCGAATCAGTATGCGGGTGTTTCTGGTCGTCACCGTCCTTGCTCTGGCATCGCACACCCGCACAGAATCCTGCCGCGCTGCAGACGACGTACATCCGTGCGTCTGTGAGGAAGACGACGAGGGTGACTTACTCGTAACGTGCTCCGACGAGTCGCTGAGCGACTTGGGAACTCTGAGGAAAACATTGGGCAGCTTGTCCGGTGAGCAGGGTGTGTATTTGGTGCTAAGTGACTTTACCCTGGGTCGAGTGGCTTCGGATGTTTTCAGTGGCATTGGCATTGAAAGACTGGATATAGCTAACTGCAAGCTGGATACGTTGTCAGATGGTGGACCAGCACTCCAAGGTTTAGAGGATACATTGGAGGTAATATTGGTCTAACTGTGTTGAACAAACCGACTTGAAAAAATTCGAAAAAACTAGCTGTGTCCCGTAGTTCCAAAAGCATTAAATTTGAACTATACTGTTGCAGAAAACTCTGCTGTTCTTGGGTTCGTCGTTCTAAAGTTCAGTTGGTGTAGAAAGTTCTAGTAAAGAGTTCACTTGTCAGGATGAAACACTATTGCTTCTAGAACTTCGTCGAACAATCAGCTGTACGAAATTCACAGGCACTATCTCGTTTATAACAATCTACTCAGTACCGAAGCTTTCACAAATGCTGTAATTCTCACACAAAATAAAACACTTCCACAGGCAAAATTCAGTGGAAATATACAAGGATATCGTACACAATCCCTTAAAAAACAGCAATGAAGAATTAACCCACAGCAATTAAAAATCAGCTTCGAAAAGCAAGCGGAAATACCGCTTCTATAGCGTCAATACAAAGCTTAACGCAGCAAACTCACTCAAAGAGAGCTCGATTCACACTGAACTGGAGCCTCTGACATGCTTGTATTTATAGGTGACGCAGAAGCTACAAGAAGCTTCCAAAAGAATGTATTTCTTGAGGATTCCACTTAAAGCGGGAATTTTGATTACGCCATAGAAGAGAAATATTAGACTATTATGCATGGTAATGCAGTAAAACTATCTTTACAAGTCCCATTGTGAAAATCACGCAAAATAAGAAAAATGTCGCCAAGCTTGGCGATTTTTGGCTAAATATCGCCAAATCTAGCGCCAAAAATAAGTCCCCAAAAGTGAAGTTACCGAAAGCCTAGGACCAATACTTCTCGAGATTTCTAGAAACTACAATAGAAATGAATGGAAAAATCGACTCCGTATCTCCGGTTCTAGTTGACCAATTGTGATGAAACAAAAGGCAAAATTTAACTATTTGATGCGTAGAGTACGAATTTTGAACTATTTTAGACCCCAGAACAGCAGATTGCCTCGAAAATTTGTACAATACGAGTAAACGCCTGTTTGAAACACATGATGTATAGGTACATCTAGGAGTCACAGCGCTTTCATTTATTTATTTTTTTATTCATAAAACAAAGGCTAATAATTTCTTCGACATTTTTCACGTTAAGAAGCAGAATATTTTACTACCCCATGACCGTTGTAACGCATTTTAAGTGACACGGTGACGTCGCAATGCAGCAACAATATGGAGTAACATAATTAAATTGCACAATAATAGTTTCTTGAAAAATTTTCTGCCGTTAAGAAATAAACTTATAAAATACGATATTTTTATTCGAAATATTACGCATAGAGATGCATTTTAAAATTGATAAATTTTATTAATTTATTTTCGTTCAAATTAAATCATTCAAAGCTCCAAAGTTTAACCTAAAACCAGATTTCATCATATTTTCTCGTTCTTAGTATCGAAATTATTCGTTAAAATACGTAACAATCGAGAAAGGTTGAATAGTCACTAAAACAGTCACTGTGACGTCACTTTAGAGTCGGGAGAATCAACAGTCATATAGTGACTTGATAGAGACGTCACTTAGTAGTTGGTCACAAAAGAGCAAGCAGACTCCACTGATGAGTCACGTCACTCACCAGTCACAATGTTACTTCTTTGTGACCTCTATGACCATCTGTGACGTTGCAGTGGTCCTTTTGAGACCCTCTATACTATTAGGAATAGATAGAATGTTTAACTAATGCTGTAAACAACCCTAGAAATCAGAATACGAAAGAGGTTTTAAAACCAGTAATGCGTTTGAGCTCACTTTGAACTATCGCATTAAATGAAGAATTTTTCAGACCGTGTATAGGTACCTTCTAATAAGTTTTGTAGCATGCCTAAATTAGTCGTTTTGAATTTTAACTACATGGTTTACAAATTTTACAATGCATGATGAAATTCATTATTTTAAGTATTGCACTAAAAAACTAAATAAATATTCTTTTGATGCTTTCATTAATCTTTAAGGAACTCACAATCGATACAAGCTTCACAGAGGACAATGTCCCTGCCAAACTCCAGATTGGTCACTTAAGAAGCCTAAAAGATTTACACTTGACTTTTAATACCATAACAGAGCTGGGAAACGACTGGTTCGAAGATGGCCCAGCTTCTCTCGAATACCTGACAATATCTAACAACGGCATCGAAAAGATCGGTAGCAATGCATTCCTCAACTTAGTCAACTTGAAACAGCTGTCACTGGATGGTAACCGATTTGGACCGGTTCACAGGAGCATGTTTCCAATTCCAGCCAGTCAACTGGAAAGATTAAAATTAGAGTAAGATTGCGAAATGCATTTTTTTTTTTTTTATTGTCAACAAACAGGAAGAGCGTACAAGATTTTTTTTGCATGACTGTTCGTTTTCTAACTGTCGTAAACATATTTTTCAGCGATAATGCTTTGACGCGTTTGCCCGAAGACCTATTTACCGCCATGCCTGCGCTTACCAGCTTAGAACTTCGAACAAATGGAATTCATTATCTAGATGAAAGTGTTTGGAGTCCGGTATGGCAACAGTTGTACGTTATTCACCTCGAAGGTAATTCTTTATCCACAATTCTGTAATTTTTAAATCTTGCTTAAAATTGTGGGAAAACTATAAGGTGGACTTTGAATAGTTGGCTGTTATATTGTAAGCTTTTTACCTACTTGATTTTGGAAAAATAAGGTTCCGGTTATTTATGTAATGTGCATCCATCGATAACACGTATATCGAAAAATAAACTCATATTGCCAAAGGGGGCATTAAATGCCAATAATAAATTAACCGTTGAATGAGTGCATTCTAAAGAAAATTAAGAATCCTCTACATTTGAAATATTTTTCAATTATGAAAACAATAGTATAGATAATTTAGTTGATAATCCGTTTATTTACCCTAAACTGTGCATCGATGACTTTCCGTAGAGATGGCGAACTTTCATTGTATAATTTTCATCCCAATACTAAACTGCTCGTTATTGACAGATTATTGAAACTTCTAGAATTAATACCAAACCATAGCGTAGACAGGGGCGGGGGTTTGGATTAGTGGTCACAAGATTAATGCTGTGCAGAAATTCCGTCTATTTATACACATATACGTTCATATCCCCCCTCCCTCCCTCTCCCCCCCCCCCCGAAAAATTTTCCTGGCTACACGCCTGGCCAAAACAACTGTCATTTTTTTTTTCACAAGCACAATCCAACAACGTCGTTGGAGTCTTCTTAATTTTTCACAAAAAGTAAAATAATTTCCAAATGTTTAATTCAATCATTAAAATTAAATGCACTTATTAAAAGTAGCGAATATTTAACCATAAAAAGGGGGTGAATCAGCTGCAACCTTTCTATGGAGAAACGTTGAACCATGATTTGGTGCTTAAACTGATCAATGGAACCAAATTATGGTGAAACTTTATTATATACAAAAGATGCAGCTAATTTAACTCTTGTATGGTGAAACGCTGAACTACTTGCATTAATGGTGTAGTGTAGAGCAGTCTGAAATTCTCAGTTGTCTAAAAATAACTAATTATTACACTTATCATGCATTTGCTACAGAACCATCTGTTTTTGCTGCCTACTTAGCAAGCATTGTCTCTACAAAAAATGTTTGCTTTCTCGCTCCAAATTTATAACGCCGTAAAAAGCTTGTTGTCACTGAAAATGATAATTTCTGAAAATCTCATCTTGGTGACCCTGGTAGTCAAAACTAATAAATCGCAAAAGGCCTTGACGACCTTCAACTATTAAGAACGTCTTGCAGATAAATTAGCAGTATATTAGCTAAAAATTAACACTTTGAAGAGCAACCATTTTTACATCAACACATCAACAACTGAATGGACTGTTTAACCAACGCCCTCTAGATATAGAAGGCCTTACAACTGCAGCTTTAACGTCATCACTAGATCTGCTTTGGCATCACCATAGTTTTGCTTTCACAAAGTATATCTACTTTAAATTTGTGGTAAATTTGCTCACTCATAACCCAGCAAACACACACTGGTTCTATGAACGTCTATTAACGTTCAGAAGACTTTTCTGAACGTTAATAGATGTTCAGAGAACCTGTGCGTGTTTGCTGGGAAAACATTTTAATGATGTAAGATAGAAAAATTAATTTTACGATAAATGACAATTTTTGACCATCATTAATTGCATAATATGCAGAAGTCGATCACAATGAATTATTTTGTATCAGAAAAGTATTATAATTTTCATCTTTCATTTAAGATATGTTCTAATATTCGTAGAATCCACCAGAAATTTCAAGTGATGACGTCAAAGCTTCAGTTGTTAGGCCTTCGACATCTAGAAGGTGTTGGTCTTACTCTGAAAACTCGTACCCGTTTCCATCGTTCGATTTAACTATCAGCAACATGTCAGCCAATTAAATTGTCGAAGGCGTGCACACATCGCCAAAGAACTTTTCTGACACAGCTGGGGTGGTCGATTGTAGGTACCCCTGTGGCACACTTTTAGCGATTTGATCTACTACTATATTGCTGGTAGTTAAATCGAGTGATGCCAACGACTGCGCTTTTTATGCTTTGGTTTCTATTTGGCCAATTTTTTTGAGACTAGCAATGAAAGCACTGGAATTAGGTGGATTCACTAGGCGACCATGCCGTCTTAAAGGGTTAAAAACCTATTGCTTTTAAAATTATAGAAGCATCGTGAGGAAACTATAAACCTCTGCAGTAAAAAAATCCTATTATCAATCTGACTGACTTATTTATACCACACACACACACACAAATTATACTAATTCATATTCTTTTCTTTTTAGGAAATCCTCTTCATTGTGATGATAACATGAGTTGGTTATTCAAACTGAAGAAAACAACCGCCATTTTCGGAAAATGCAATTCACCAAGGGAAGTAGATGGTGAAATTCTGCAAGATTTCATAGACTCAAGAAGACAGCAATTCATCGAAAATCTTGAGGTTTAAAAGGATCTGTTATATATGAATTTGACTTTAAACTGTTATTACTGCGTGGTTATATATACATATTAGTTTCCTTGTTTTTTTTTTCTTTGCAAATAAACACCTTTTACAAATGAACTTGTTATTTCAGAATGATTTTACAACCATGAACTCAACTTCCGCGTTTCCTACTTGAAATTTCGGTAGGAGGGAGGTGTTCATTAGTGTAACGAGTAAGAAATTTAATTTTGAAGGGATGGATGAAAAATTTATAATACAGAAACCTCTGAAAACACATTGTAGTAAAATGTTTGTTTGCTTGCCAGGAGAGGACAGCTCGCGTCACTGAATGTGTCGCTTAGAGCTACATATATGTCCTTCCCGGAATTTCCCGCCACAATTTGGAACAACAGAAGGTAGGGGGCTTCTGAATATTGGCACCCCTCGGAAACTGCTAATGACCGCCGAGAGGACCTTCGGAACCACGGATTTAACGTGCACGTACACGGCATGTGCACGGTGGTCTTTAGTGGTACGCCGGTATCGAACACACAACCTTCTGGTTACGAGTCCAACGCCTTAACCACTGGGCTACCACGGCCAAAGACATAGAATAGCAATGAAGCTCAGATTTTTTCTTAAACATTTGAGTAAATTTAAGATCACCGTGGGCCCCAGCATGGCCGAATGGATAAAGATGCTGCACTTGGTAGATGGCTGAAGAGTGAAGGTCCCGATCTCGGGCCCATCGCGCAGCCTTCGATCTAACGGTCTGAAGTTTTGGGCGGTTTTCACGGTATGGAACGTGAATACGCGTTAGGGCCCCTTAAAAAGTCTTCTGCTTAAGGCACTTTTTCCTAAGCAGATAGCCCTTGAGTAACTTATTACACAATACAACACATTAAAATCCCGTTTTTGAAAATTCATAAATACCTACAGTGGTGTCGCACGGGGGGTTCGGACCTCACTGGTCTAGCAGAGGTCCAGCACTGGACCTCTGCTGGACTGGACCAGCACTGAACCTCTGCTGGACTCCAGTGGTCCAGCACTGGTCCAGCAGGGGGGGTGACAACAAAACAAAAAAAGTGCTGGTTTTAAAATTTTCAATTAATTTGAAAAAAAGATCTGAGTGATGATCAACGAAAAAGATCTGGTGATGAATAAGGATTAGAAATAAGAATAAATATAATGAAAGACACATGTCCTGTGCACCTGTAGAAATAAAATGTGTTACTTCATATCAACTTTTTTTTTCCAGTTTAAAATTTTCAAAATTTTCCTCATAAAACAAGAATATAGCAGGTTGTTCTCAACTTATGTGTTGCCATTTCATCTGTATTTTGTTCCACTTTTAACCATGTGTGCGAATGAGGTGCTTGACTAAACTGGGGGGTGCAGTAAAGATTACACACGGCCTTGCTCAAGTCAGGGTAGTAATGTACAGCAATGCAGTGGCTGTAAGTACATTACTTCGCCGTGTGTGCGCCTTGTGCAATACCTGATATAGGTGGTGCGAAAAATTGCATAATAGCCTAGTAATGTTTGAAAGAACTTTCTTACTAGTACCAGAATGATATTTTTGCAGAAATGAAACATTATTTGTACAAAGGGTGGAAGGGGGGGGTGACACCTGATGTGCCAGCACCGAGTGACACCATGCTTAGCCACGCCACTGAATACCATCAGATACAATGAATCATGTAGTTTTCATAAATTGATTGTGTCATCATGATTTTGATAGACTTATTTTCAGGTAATTTCGTAGTTATGAGCTCTACCAGTGCTGTTAGTAACCTAAAGAATAGGCACTGCTGATACATTTCTTAGTGAACCAGAAACACCATCCAAAAGATTGACTTTTACCTTTAGCGTCTCATAAGCACTAATAATTAGTACATAAAGCTCAAAGAGCAAATTTTAAAGTATGAGGCTCCACCATGGCCGAGTGGTGTAAGAGACTGAACATGGTAGATGGATGAATCGTGAAGGTCCTGGGCTCGAGCCTATGTTGTGGGGCTGTCCATCTAACGGTCTGGAGTTCGGGGCGGTTTTATCCAGATGTAACGTGAATACGCGTTAAAACCCCTTAAAAATGTCCTCCGCCCAAGGCACCCACCTAGACACATGACCCTAGTGTAGGCTTGCCATAACACAAAACAAACAACGAGGGTCCAAAAGCTTGAAATTAATTGACAATCCCCCAACATGAGTTACATTATTTTATTTTCTAAAAAATCTGAAAAATTCAAGAAAAGTTTAAAATGTACAAGATATGAGAAAAAAATAATAATCCGTTTTTCATCCGGAAATTGCATTTCCTTCAGTAGTAGTTCACAAAGCGAAGTATAACTCTTTTTAATTCTACTTTTTAAAAAGTATACATGCGGACAACTGAACTACTTAGTTTTGTTTAACTAATTAATCTATCGAAAAAATGGTGTTCATTCTAGATATATGGAAGTGACAGCTTAGCTTACTATTTACGTTATTTAGAGATTTTTCATAATTTTAAAAAATCCATCGTTAAACGCATTAGAATATGATCTTAAATAAATTTAAAAGCAGGAGATTGATTTGTGGGTGCTTTCACTGAATTATTATAAATTTTGGGGAAATACTGCTTTCTTTTGGAGCAATTATATAGATTGAGTAAACAATTCTCTGTGTATTACATGTCTTAAAAGTTGTATTGTGAGATTTTTTCAGGAAGACATTGATCAAAAATTTGGAAATTAGTATGCAGTCATATTTTATCATTTTTAAAGAAAATGATGCAAAAGACCGCATGTATCTAAGTTAATTATTAAAACATTTAAAACCGTAATTAGAGAAGCATGTAGTAAAGTTAATTGCAAAAAGTATTTTATAAAAGTCTTTTGTGCAAAATAGAAGTTTTTAGTAGTTTCATCTATAAAAATCTATAAAACTTGTAACATATGTTCTCGACTGATATAAAAATAAATGTCACTGTTAGGTTTCATAGTCAATAGGATTACCGAAATTTATAAAAATTTAGATAAGTACAACATTTTCCCGAAAAATCAGTGTTAAACCATGAAAATATTTCCTAACGTCTTAACTTTTGAATGAATCTCTAATTTTACACTCGCTTTCAACATGTGAGTGTGGGGAGGGAAGAATTTGACCCGAGACTTGATATCTGCCACATCACGAAAGGTTCACATATTGATCACTTATGAAACAAAAATTGTAAGATTTCTTTATCCAATAAAGTCAACTTTGTTGCTGTATTGGTAATATTTATTTTTATAAACCTTCCAAACCCGGTAGGGCACCCTGTATAATGGTTAAAGCTAATCCCATACAAAAAAAAAAAAAAAAAAAAAAAAAAAAAAAGAATGGCAGGAGAGAGACTTTTGTGGGGTTCAAACTTTGACATCACGAAATTAGTTATTTAGAATTTTTATCTCATTTGAGTTATACATGCATAATTTAAATGGATATCATGCCCACTACATGGTGAACACTTCCTAAAGATACTGCTTTTAAAAACTATCAGAGTTACACGGAGACAGTAAGCTTGACACATTGTAAACACGTTCTTGAAACTTCAGTTTGTACTTATTTACTGAAATAGAAAAGAACGATTAAGTCAAATCTTTCTAAATAGATTTTTTTTCCTTTAATCAAACTTAAAGGCATACGACAAACTCAACAAAAACATACTTTTTCAGTTCAAACTGACTGAAATGAGCTACTTCCATAATAAATGAAATCCTAAAATGAAAATGTTTATTATCCGGAGCTTATTTGAATAATAAAAGCCGTTCGTGTCCGTCGACCTATCTTTCGGAATTTTCTGTGATTTTCTCCGAAACTTCGCGTAAACACGGGTTAAGCCCCTCCCCCCCACAGAGGACAACCGCACCCCCCTCGGTCTTGATCCTTCGCGTAGATAATTGGCCGTAATACTTCATTTCATTTTTGAATCATGCGGGGCCAGAAAATTAATCCTTTTAAGCACGGTGGTAGCGGCGTGAAACCACCTCTTTCCAACGCTTTCAACTGCTAGTCGGAAAGAATAGGGTTAAATGGTCCCAAAGCCGAAAACGTATACCTGTTGCCATCTCTCGAGTTAACTTCCAGCATCGATCGAATCGCCCATCGCATGCTGTACTCTCAAAAGTTATTTCTTCAATTCACTGAAATTTTGCAGCAATCAGTGCTGCCGGAATATTTTCGTTAATTGATTGACGAATATCCGTTTCTTTTTCCACCTGTCAATTGAAGAAACTTCTTTAAAATTAACGAAATTTTTTCTACTTCTTCAGATTTTCGGGAAAAATTCACGGAAATATTACGTTTCCAAGGTGTGCGGAAATCATTTGCTGAAAAATAAGGGATAAATTAGTGCCGGTACTTCTTCATTTACGGCGTTCTAATGCAGTGCTCCCTGCAAACTTATTATGGCTGTGGAATGGTCAACGTCTGATAATTTTATTGCTGCCCGCTGAAAGGTAAACGTTGTGTGCTTATATTTTATATTGTTTTGATTTAATAATCTTAGTTTAATTATATTTAAATATGTCTTAAAAAATACAGTCATTCAAAAAATGAATGTAAAGTGATTTAACATTTTGACTCACTATAAGGCGCAATCAGTAAGAACCCTGAGCTCGTTTCTTTGGAATGAGTTGGTTCCATCTGCGGGTCTTAGAAAGTCCGCCTGACGAGGCACCCCACATCCTAGGCAGGTTGCCCAACACGCGTTCAAACTGCGTGTTTTTCGAAAGATTAATTAGTTTTTCACAAAATGAAGATAGGAAATTTAGCTTAAACTCGTGAATATCACACGATCGTTAGCGAGCGTGCTCATGCAATTAAGCGTTAAGGGGTGCATTCGTAAACTACAAACAACTTATGGAGTATGCATTTTTGAATTTACTAAAATGAAAAATACAAGAAAATGATCACTTTTGAAAAATTATGTACCTTCGTTGCAGTTTCTAACTCATGCATGAATTTACTCCTCAAAAAAATAATATAGCAACAGCTTCAGCAAGCGTAAAATAGTACTTTACTTTTCCATAACAACGGACTGCATTTCAAAACAAAAACAACGTGCAGCAAGTGTATCTTCTCAACAACTGCTCCGTGCTTTGTTTACTTAGTTTGAAACTAACCGCCCTCGGTTTTGTATACGAATGCTCTAGCTCATAAATTGAATGCACCCTTAGATAGAAATTCGTTGCGCAAGTGTAACTCGTTTGGCGTTTACGGATGCGGCCAAGGTTTATGTAATAGTATGTTTTTTATCCAAAATAGTCGACATAGGCAACCTTCATAACTCTTTCCCAAGGGCAAACAATATTAATTCTACCATTGAATTAATAATGTTTGGCTTTATAATAATAAATTCGATTTTAATAACCTTTTAACAATATTTATTTACTCTCTGAGACAATTACTGAAGGAAATCAATTAGTAATTTTGTCTTACAAGATTTGATCTTTTCGTTTGCACTTATAGCAAACATTCTAGGGTGGGAACATTGCATACTTTTCAGTTTCGGTTTTAAGTACCCAGAGACTAGTACTGGAGAAATGGGGCGTTCAAGGAAAAATACTTGGACGCAGTAGGCAGAGAAGAGAAATCTTAGTCGTTGCTCTTTTCGCAAAGATACGAGACAATGAATTATTTATCAATTGTGCACATACAGTAGCATATATATAAATAAGATATCCGTTGAAAGATGCTTTATTATTGGCATAGATTCTTGTTATGTGAGACTAAGTTATGTAAGACCAGTGATAACTTTTTTTTTTGTATGCGATATATCAAGCACGTAATCATTGAAGAAATTTGTAGAATATTTTTGGAACACAGAGATTCACACAGTTTAAAAAATAATCAGAGTTTTTGTAAGTACAAACGATCAGAGAGATGTAGTATTACCTGTGCGTCGTGCTATCGGAAGATAAATAAAGGATGCGAAAAGTACAGCTGTTTTAGAGTAGATCAATGCTGATGAATTGAGAGGCTAAGTTCAGTTCAGTCAGTCGGAATAGAAAGCTGAAATTATTTTTTGACAAGTATATCTGGAAGTAAGTTCAGTCTTGTTTTGTGTAAATGAATGTTTTGTCAACACTTTAACGAAGTTAATATCTTTGTTATTGCTCTCTAATAAATAAAAGCACGTACTACATTTTTACATTTTACATTTACGGTGTTGTGAGGTGTGTGCTACAACCACATGGGTTGGCTTTACCTCAAATCATCCTGATGCCACGTATCCAACGGAGACGAGGGTAGGCCGGTGGCCTACAAGAGCAATACTAAATATAAAGAGTACAGCATGGTCAATACTTCTTTCACGGAAGTGAACCGGTGCCTACGCAATACTCAAATAAAGGCTGAGAAATGCGGCTTTCAACACTGGGGAATATGTAGATAGCACTGTTTGGTCCTGTAAGAACTGATCGTTGCCTTATTATTCTATGAGGGCTATCTTTATATTACTCGTATTCTTACGTATTATGCCGGCGGACCGCCAAGACGAGCGATTTTTCGCGACCTTTAGATTTCTTGAGGAAAACTGTGAAATCCAACCGTTGATCCAAGGGCGGATTAAAGGGGGGGGGCGGGGGGACCGACCGCCCCCCCCCCGAGAGATAAGAAATCAATGTAAAAGATCCTATTTTACTTCCATAAAATTGATGTATATGTCAATCTTCTAACTAGCCGCCCCCACCGACAAACCAACCGCCCCCCCCGACAAACTTCCAATAATCCGCCACTGCGTTGATCCATCATTTTCTTTCAAAGAGCAATCAGAATTATTACAATACGGTGTACCATTTTCACTTAATTATTTTTGCAGTACAATGTAATTATTTATCCGTACAATACAATAGAATAACAAACATAATAAAGTAAATGTTTAAGCATGTTTAAACGGCTCGAAAACTCAACTCATCATTGCTTATAATCAAACAGCCAGAAAACACGAACGCAGGACATAAGAGCACTCTCTAGCCGTCATTTTAGTAACCTAAGTTTTAGCCCGTTTTATTGCTGAAAAACACGACCTTTTCCCGACCTTTTCTTGAGGGGAACAGGTGAACAAAAGAAACCCAGTACATTAAAATCTATAGATAATCTCTGTGTAAAGTGTGTCTTAGAAACTTAATTTATGCTAGTCGAAGCTAACTCTTTGTATTTAATCTACAAACGAGATTGGCCATCCAGAAATGTCATCATCAAAGAAAAGTGTCTAGGAAAAAAAAAATCCAAAGTTTTAAGACATCGATGACAAAACTTAGTCACAATCTTTACGGGCGAGTATTTTTTAAAATTATTGTTTAAGCAATAGCGGTGCATATTTGTCACACTCTAGAAATTTAGAGCCATTTGGGGTGATGATTTTGTGTTTTGTCAAGCCTACGCCAGGAGTATCTATAACTGCGAGAGGAAGGGTGGGATGGCCTTGGTCAGGCGACTTTTTAAGGGGTTACGACGCATATTCAGCATATTCAGGTTGCATTTGGAGAAAACCGACCAAAACTCTACAGCATTAGATAGACAGCCACGCGGAACCTTCACATTTCAGCCATCTACATATTCATGTGTCTTATCTACTTGGCCATTGTGTGGTTAATATACAAACTCATAAAGGTTTATTTCCCTCATACCTAAAGCTGGATATATTTACGTCCGTCGTTGCATGAATAATGTCAAGTTGGTATTCCAGTTCCTATCATACATACACATGGACCACTGAGTATCCATTTACTCAATTCCACAGATTCTCAGTCTCAGCCCAGTAGAGTGGAGTGATTTGTTGGAATGGCCACTGAAACGGATCAAGTCCAATTAATTTGAGCCATATACAAAGTAAAGTAGTCCCAATCTATATAGCTCCAAACATTTTATGCAGCAAATTAATGGACATTTATAAAACATTTTTTGCATTTTAAACACTAAGAGCTTACTTATTACACGCTGAAAATAGTTTCCTGTTACTAGTGAGATTTTTTTCAGTTATCAAATGTAAGTTGAAGAAAAGGTGATTTATGGAAACCACAATCTCTCTCTGAGTTACAAAATATTTTATAATTTTTTTTTTTCAGCAGTCTTTGTAAAATGAATGAGATCAGACCAAGAATAGCTCTGTTATCTTTCCTGCTGATTGCAACAGCAAATGCCGCTTGGGCATTAAATTTGCACCATCGAAGTATCAAGCACACATGCCCCACACAAGAAGATATTCCTAAATGCATCTGCAAGCAAGACAGTAGAGGTAAATTTTTGGAAAGACCTATTTAGTTATTTTGGCCGATGTTATTTCAGATTTCACTGTTTATAAATGTTATTTATTCTTTCTTACACAACATTTATTTTTTTTTTTCTAATGGCCGGATCAGCGGCCTACTGGAGTCTGGATCGCTATGACAGCCGCAGATGTTGGTAATTTCATCATGGGGGGAGCCTCTTCGGAAGGCTAGAGTTGTTCCCTGTGAGTGATCTCCTAATTTTAAGCCCATTCCAGATGAGTGACTCAGCACCTAAAAATAACTAGGAATTTTTTCTTAACGTAGACTTTTCCCTTACTTTATTTTGAACATTTTTTCAATTGATATTGCACACTTATCTTCAACAGATAAAAAATTAAAGTGGCGTGTTACCCCCTTTTTGAGGCTTTCTGTTTAACCCCTTGCCCCGAATTTTGAATTGAGCAGATAAAGAATCAGTGAGTGCTTGGATATACTGCAGTATATGAAATATCTTAAATATGAAATATTATAACATTCAGCCAATTACCAAATAATTAAAAAATGTTCTAATAATAGGACACGTAGCTTTAACTGAGCAAAATGAGAAACAAAATTAACTACGTTTTACAGTTATTTTTAAGAAACAATTTCTTTGTGCGTGAAAACATGAGAATGCTTCACATTTCGCACAAAATGCTGTAGTTTTGTATGTGCAACCTCCCAATTTGCAGTTTTTTTGACTCCTTCCAATTGTACTTTAGCCCATCATATCTTACATCTTGCAAGACCTAGTAGTTAGATTTAATTTTTTTTTCTTTGATAGTGATAAAATAGGGATATTACCTGGTGTCCTCCCACGTTTGATAGGGGTGTGTGCTTCAAAATTGACAGTGTTTCTGCAATGCCAAAAGTAAAATCCACTAAATCCGTGTGATTTTTTCTGTTTATTCCGTTTATGTATAAAGCTAATGTCAGATGATTAAAAGGCTTAATTTTTAAATGATGAACAGGTTTCCTTTTTTCTTAACAACTTTTGTAGTACAGTGAAACCTGTTTTTAAAGACCACCACTGGGACCGAGAAAATGTGGTCTTTAAGGAGGGTCGGTCTTTGAATTCAGGTAATACGATACATTTTGACAAAATTTTAAGTCGAAAGTGACCGTGCTCTCATTCCTGACTTATTTAAACTGATAACCATAATTTTTTCTTTCAATGTCAGGAATTTTCGAGAAAGTTTAGTGGTTTCCATTGTTATTAAAAATGAAAATAAAAAACGAAGAAAGCAGATAATATGAAATAACATTCCTTGCGATAGCTATCGTAATTTCATTTCTGAGAAAAAATCACATTGTAAACATAAACACAGGCTCTGTGTTGAATTTTTCATGCTTAGCTCACGCCAGTATCGGCATTGCTCATTGGTTGAAACAATGACTATTCTCGGTGTAGTATTTTCCTACGGTGCGCACATTTTGTGATGGAATTATTTTTCGAAGAAATGTTGTAAAAGGTGAAATTGTGCTGAACGATTCACTGTAATGTCTAAATGCATAAAATTCTATTTTCAATATATTGGGTTGGCAACAAAGTAATTGCGTTTTCTTGTATAAAATTCAAGCAAATAAGTTTTCAACAAGTTTTTAATTACAGGTAAGCTGTGCCTGAACATACGATTCATATTTGTTACATTTTAAATTAAGAATTTCACTGGCAGTATTTTTTTTCGTCCATTAAAGATGGCCACCCTCCCCATTTTTTCGCTTCTATCCTCCTTAGAGGACAATATTAAAAATGTCCTGAAATTAATTTTTAGGAATTCGTGACTGCTGTATTTTACAGAAAGAATTTCACGGATATCTCTATTTTTATTTGAGATCACGCGGGATATGTGAAAGGAACTTTTTGGCCCCTTACCCCCTATAAGATTACGAATTTTGGAAAATGCTCTCTGATCTAGCACCTATGTTGAAGAACTCACGTACGTGCCAAATTTCGCATAATTAACTTCAGTAGTTTTGGCCAGGCGAAATATTGACATACGGAAAAACGCAATTACTTTGTTGCCAACCCAATATATCCTCCCAGAATGTTACAACTCAACCAAACAAGTGTCAACTTTCGTTTTCATCATACCGCGTGATTGCTGATCATCCGAACAACGAATGATCGTTGTTCATTTGATCGTTGTTCGTTCGTCATTCATTTTAAATAAATTTGTTTCTTATACATAGCGGTCGTTGGTCGCGTCAGGCAGGTGGTCGTTCAATAAAGAAAATAAATCATTATTTATAATTATATGGTACTCGGGACTGCTAAGACATGGTCGACAAGACCAGGTGGTCGTTAAATACGGGGGTCGTTCAACACAGGTTCTACTGTAGTAGTATTTTCTAATTAGATATTACTTCCCAGCTAATACTTTCTCTTCATCTGAAATGAAGTCAGGCAGGTAAATCAGAATTCGATGGCAATTATTCATCAAGCTTCTAAATCAAAATCACCTTGATTAAGCATTCGTTCGGCTTCCTTCATGGGCAGCTTTTACTTCTTTTACTTCGCATATTGCCCACAAAGAGATAAAAATGAATTTCAGTGTGGGTAATTTGGAATAAATAGACCAATTATGGTGTTAATTATTCAATAAAACCCTTAGGATATACAAATTATACACTGCTGGCCACCCAAATTGCAACACCAAGAAAAACAAGAGATATCACAACAAAATTTATTGTGTAGATAACATGTTGACCAAGTAACAAATGATTAAATTTACAGCATTCTATGAAGCGTGGCTCCTGCCAAAATCAGTACCCAGAGTAGCCGCCGTTGTTGGAGATCACAGCTGCCACACGCCTCGGCATTGATTCAAAGAGACTTTGAATGTGTTCTTGGGGTACAGCAGACCAAGCAGCTTCCACACGTTGCCAAAGTTGATCTGGTGTGACAGCTGGGGATGAACTCTGGGTCAGTCGTTGAGCAACCATGGACCACATGTTTTCTATCGGCGAAAGATCCGGAGAGCGCGCCGGCCAGGGAAGCAATTCAATCTGGTGATTGACGAAGAACCCTTGGACAATGCGTGCCACGTGTGGCCGTGCATTATCCTGCTGAAATATGGCTGTTGGCAAGCCCTGAAGGTAAGAAAGGACAACTGGCTCCAACACCTCGGAGATGTAGCGCTGGCTGGTTAAAGTACCGGCAATGCGTACTAGAGGAGTGCGAGAGAGATATCCGATACCGCCCCATACCATAATACCGGTGCAGGACCAGTGTGACGGTGCATAATGCAGCTGTTCAGCATCCTCTCTCCACGGTGTCTCCAGACTCGAATCCGACCGTCGTGGTGTTGCATACAGAAGCGTGACTCGTCAGTAAAGAGAATTTCATTCCATTCTGTCGTCCACATCCTTCTTTCATCGCACCATTGGCGGCGGAGACGTCTGTGGTTCCGCGTCAGAGGTAGACAAAGCAACGGACGTCTTGCGGACAGACCATTCTGCTGTAAACGACGTCGAATGGTACGCGCAGACACTGGATGATGCGTTACAGACTGAATCTGCTGTGATATGGTTCGTGATGTGACTGAGCGGTCCGTCACTGCCATGCGTACAATCTGCCTGTCATCACGTGGACGTGGTGCACTGAGGTCGATGCGGTCGATCACGTCTGTCCGTCGTACCCTCCTGCACCCAACGATCACATATCCGCATCACAGTTGTTTGGTTTCGTCCAATACGACGACCGATTTCCCTGAAAGATAACCCACAATCTCGGTATGCCACTATCCTTCCTCTGTCAAACTCGGATACTTGATCAAAAGATGATCGTTGTTTCCTACGAGGCATAATTTATCGTTTTTTTGAAAAAAAAGCAAGAAAAACACAATTGCTGTACTTGAAACCGTCGAAATCTCCAAGCCTTAAATAGCGCTTTGAGGTGGCGCCACAGGCGCGCTTGATGTGCGTCTGCGCTGAAATTCTAATCATTTGCATATCTCACCTCAGCTAATGCATGTTGTAAATTTCATATTATTTGCATGCTTCCTTCAGGGTGTTGCATTTACGATGGCCAGCAGTGTACATAAAACACAATATTTTAAAAGATAATAATCTTTTATTCTTAAATATATGTTTTATACTAATAGACGTCTGGTGTACTATTAATAGAACAAAAAATAACACATCTTTGCTTTGAGACCTAATGTCCTATTAATAGAACAAATATTAGATTTACATTTACAATGCAATTTCTAATTATATATTTAGTTGAAAGCACTTAAACGAGCATAAAGAGTTTAATTTATACTATGGAATTTTTTAAAGATGCATCGAATTATAAATAATAAAGTACGTAAAGATATGCTCTAATATTAGGACATCAGGGCAGAAGGGGGTAAGAAAAGCTTATCGTCCAACAAAACATTTTCTAGTGTATTTCTGGTGTTACAGGCTTATCCGTCGTCTGCAAAAGCTTCCAGGAGGACGCCGATCTCCGGAGTCACCTGGAGACTCTGCGGGGACACCCGCTGTCGAAGCTGGAGATCCGAAAGTACTTGGCCTCCTCGATACCCACCGATCTCTGGAGAGGACAGAAGATCGAGGACCTTTCGCTGGACTCCATCGAAGTTGATGACGCGTCTTTCAGGAGAGGACAGCTACATTTTCAAGGGCTCGAGAGTTCCCTGTCCTCGCTGGAAATCAGAAACAGTTTCAAGAACGGCCACAGGCCCCTCCTCAATTTGCAGCTGGATCACTTGAACAACTTGAAGGTAGAGCACTAAGTATTTTAATGAAATTATTTACTTTTTAATGTAGTATTATAGGTCCTATGCAGAGGAAAAAGTATTTTTCTAACATGTCGTAATAAATTACACCGTTACAAAAGTGACAAACTGCAGAAAAAAGTCCGAGTAGAGTGAAGTCGCTGTTAAAATCAACAGTGACTAGCGGATGAGATGTTATTAACCTTTACATACTAAATGTTCGCTGAAGAAAAAAATTGAATGATGATTTGGAACAGTTCATGAAAAAAGGTTTTGGACCAGTTTTAGTGTAACCTCGTAAGCTACAATTTTTATCCTACTAGTTATACTTCACATTTTCTATTTTATTCTATTTTAATTCCTTTTCCAAAGGCAGGGATGGGCAAACTTTCTCGGTTGCGGGCCAAAAATTGAAGAAAAAAGTTTGGCGGGCCAAAATAAATTTTTCTAAAATTTTAAAAACAATATACAAGTATTAAAATTTAAATATGTTAATGAGATGAATGAAATTGCGATTTCATTTTTTAAAAGTTTTTTATATTGAGGTTCGAAGTGAGATGTACTGATTCTAAGGAACGAGCTAAAAGTCCTCATCTGTCAGTCTACTTCTGAAAAAATTCTTACTAAGGTTCACAGTTGGAAACACTTGTTCACATATATAAGAGGAAGCAAACATAGCACTGATTTTCTGGGCGTGAGATATTAAATTTGGGGAACTTACTTTCGATAATGATTTGTAAAACTCTAACTTTGGCATATTTAGAAACAACTGCTTGAGATGATTGTTAGATTGCGACTCAATTCATTCAAGCTGCAAATCTGACCTCACTGCTTCACAATTTACATTGAAAGGCATGGTAAAAATATCCAATTCTGTTTGATTGGCACTGAAATCTTGAAATCTGCGTTCGAACTCAAAATGCAGTTTTTTTTCAAGCCATCTTCATAATTCTTAATATGGAAATATAATATGTAAATATATACGTATTTTCTTTTATCCTTCCATCGGACCAGCAAATTAAAATTCTATCCGCGGGCCGGATTTGGCCCGCGGGCCGTAGTTTGCCCATCCCTGTCCTAAGGTATCTTCAAAACAGTTATCTGAATATTAACAATTTCGTACACATTTATTCTAGGTATTTAAGTAAATAGGTTTAAAATCAAATTTTAAAAAATTGACCAGATTTCAGTTTTTTTAAAAATAACTACTTATAATTCTGGGTAATTTCTTCAAGCAACCTTGCCCATAGCTGGCGGCGCCCATGTAATTAGGTCTCGATAGATCGATTCTTTCAAACGTTTTCACTGAAAGGAATCGAAAGCTGCCAGATCTGACGAGCGTAGCGGCCGTGGAACCGAGTCCCCCTTATCTAACCTAGCGTCCAATTTTATGTTTCTAATTGTTTTTCCTTGCACGGTATGTGACATTATACTTTGATTATCCTATTTTTCTTGAAAACTATGGGTCGTACAGGAACATTTCTTTGGGTATTTTTCATATACTCCCGACGAGGAATCTAGCTGTGCAGAGTTCGGAACATCCTGTGTATATTTATAGATATATTTTAAAGAAAACATATCATATGCCGAAAATTTTGCCTCTTGGCCATCTTATCAATAAAATGGCTATGTGAACATCAAACGATGTGAACAAGATTTATTTTACAAAAGTAAATTTGCCAATCTATATAAATAAAATTAGACTTTTGTCTGTACAATTATTGGAATTCAAAAATTCTGCAATTTCTATCCGTTTGAAGAACCCGGGAATCCGATGCGACCCTCAAAAAAAAGTTTGTCTGTCTGTCATTCTGTCCGTGACGCTTTTTTTTAGGGATGGACGCGAGACGAGAATCGGGGCTGTCTCGTCTCGTCTCGCAGTGGTAAACCTCTGCTCGTCTCGCATCTCGTCTCGTCTCGCAAACACTGTGTCTCGTCTCGCGTCTCGCAAAGAAATTGCTGTCTCGTCTCGCGCGAGACGCGAGACGTCTCGCGAGTCTCGCAAAATTAAGGACTGCGATTTCGTTACCATTTTATACTAACTTATTATTGGGATTTTATTGAAAATTAATATTAATAATAACAATTACTTACATATAGCCACATTAGTAGATATATTAATAACTATATCAGCATATATCGGCATTTGAAGTAAAAGAAATTGAGATTTAATCCGTATATATAATGTCACACCGAAAATATAGTATTTATTTTTATTTACTAGCTGCGTGCCCGTTCTTCGCACTGTAGTAAACGAAAATTTTCCTAACATGAGTAATTTCAATTAATTCCAGTGATGTGGAATCTAAAATAAAAGCAAAATTATTTGACTCTTGATGCAAAGTTTGCGTCATGAGTATTAACCTGGCATCATTGCTATATAATGACTCAAAAAACTACGTCAGTGTCATTCGCGATCAGAAAAGTGAAAAGCTTAGCGGTTTGCAGAGAACTCCCGACTTTCAAAATGTGTTATTTCTACATCATACTGTAGTTTTACATCATACTGTTCAAGTTGTAGCATTAAATACCTCAGACACTACATGAAATGGACAACCGTTTGTTTTAAAATAGCTGCGCACCCGCTCTTCATACGAGAAGTAGCGAATATTTTACTAAAATCATATCTGCATGAGACAAAACAGATTTTTCTTTTTTCAGTTCAAGTAATCTCCTCTGTTGAAATTACTGCAATATTTATTAACACAAATTAGAATTACTTATCGTTCAGTTGGTTCTAAGATAACCCTTGAAAAATTATAAACAGAACACTTTTAGTCTTTATTAAATCTCTACTATTTACTTTAACGTCAATTTCAAGTCTCTAAAATATGTGTAATTTTTATATTAATGAAAACAAGATTATATTAACGATAATTATAATTATTTGCCTAATATTTCCAATAACATTACCGTGTGTGCATTTTTAGATTTCATTATAGTATCTCAGTTGGTTAATAGACGTCTTATTTTTTGTTTATATTTTAAATTACTGAACAGTTAATTTGTTGACGACTATCCGTTTGTACTTTTCCACAATAATTTTTAGCGATAGTACTACAGTCGTTATGGTCGCCCTGTTTACAGAAAAATTAAACCATAATCTCCCTAATGTATATCCAGTGGGGATTTTTTAAAAAAATGAAAAGACATCTAACAGGCGAAAATAATTTTAGAATAGGATCCCAACTGCAAGATAAAATGATGGAGAGGAAAAAAAATTATAAAAGTTTTGTAAGCCGAAGTAAGGGAAAACATGATAATATAAACGAAAAGAGAAATAGTTTTTAAAAAAATTGCTTGCATTTCTTTCCGTCCGATATTAATATATAAGAATAAAAAATGTCATTTTAATCTCTTTAAAATAGGCCAACAATAGGGATTTAACCGCCCCTAGAAAGTTGTTACCAGGGTGGGCGCCCCCCCCCCCCACGCATGCCGATCGTGCGGGAAAGTTTGAGGGTAATATCGGTACAAGGATATTTCAACCAAGGAATATTTCAAGCTACTCAGACTAAGCATCAATGCGAATGCAAGTTGCTCTACTTCTAATCTCTCTCTGATATACCCGAAACCCGATTATCACAGGGGCAAGGGGGGGCGGTAGTCCGGTGCCCCTGAAGAAAAAGGGGGCCCATATATATCCCGATTATCTAAATTATAAATTCATATGTACTGAAATAGTAATTGTGGGGAAAAAACTGAATTTCCTCTATAATATAGGTATTACCTAATTGTCTATCACTAGATCAAGTTAGAGATATTTTTTTGGGGTGATAAATACGATTTGATTAAAGTACAAAAACTACAGTTAACCGAAATGCAATTTTCGAGTACAACAGCGGTCAAAACTGGGTTAAAATGCTTAAAAAAGGGGGCTCAGTAAAGGGGCTTAATGCGTAAAAAAGGGGATAGTAAGGGGGGCCCCAAACTTAATGCCCCGGGCCCCATCTAAAAGTGGTCAGATTTGAACATACCGTACCGCCTTTCCTATTTACTTATTATTTTTCTTTCAACTCTTCTCTGTTTTCTTTTTTTTTCCGCCTCTTTCTTTATCCTCTCCTTTGTGTGTTTTGTATATCTCTCGTCTGTTCTAATTTTAAATGTTATGTGTTTGTGCGTATTGTAGAGTGCTGATAGTATACCAGGACCGAAAACGAAGGAGACGCAAGTTAAACGGTAGAGGCTTCAGGCAAATTGTCGCTTTTCAGATCGTATTTATGCGAGACGGGAAAAAATGCGAGAATTCTCGCGCGTGACAAGACTCTGTCTCGTCTCGCATCTCGTCCCGCAAAATATTTTCTTCCTCGTCTCGCAAAAAAATGCCTGTCTCGTCTCGCGAGACAATGCGAGAATTCTCGCGTCTCGCGTCCATCCCTACTTTTTTTGTTCAAGCATCACGTAAAAACGACTGAAGCGAATGATATGAAATTTGGTATCATGATTGGTGGTCACTCAACTTAAAACATAGGCGTCAAATTAAAAAAAAAAATATTGATTGGATTTTGAGATTTTCCGAAAATGGTTTCAAACTGCGTAAATTTGTGTTCGACCACCAAGTAAAAACGACTGAAGCGGTTGAAATGAAATTTGGTATCATGATTGGTGGTCATTCAACTTGAAACATTGGCGTCGAATTAAAAAAAAATCTTGATTAGATTTTGAGATTTTGCGAAAATCGTTTCAAACTGCGTAAATTTGTGTTCGTACGCACGTAAAATACGACGATGAACGAATGGTATCATGATGGGGTCATTCAACTGAAAATGTGCCGATTAAAAAAAATTGATATTTGGTTGCGAAATCGTTTCAACTGCGTAATTGTGTCGCACATCACGTTAACTTCTAAAACTATGAAGTGGCATCCTTAAATATAATAAAAAAAATCGATCAGATTTCGAGATTTTGCGAAAATCGTTTAAAACTGAGCGACGCATTACGTAATAATGACTAAAGCGAATGATATGAAATTTGGTCACATGATAGATGGTTGCTCAACATAAACTATAGGTGTCCAATTTTTTTAACATTTTTATTAGATTTTGAGATTTTGTGAAAATTCTCTCAAAATAGGTTTATATTTCTTCAAGCATCGCGTAATAATGACTGATACGAATGATACGAAATTTGGTGATATGATAGGTAGTTGCTAATCTTAATTTATAGGCGTTGAATTTTTAAAATATTTTCATTACATTTTGAGATTTTGTGAAAATCGTTTTAAAATGCTGAAATTTTTGTTCCAGCATCACGAAATAAAGACTGCAGGGAATGAAACGAAATTTGGTGACATGATAGGTTGTCACTCAACTTAAATTCTAGGCTTCCAGTTTTGCAAAAATGTTGATTAGATTTTCAGATTTTGCGAAAATGATTTCAATATGTGTAAATATTCGTTCGCGCATCACATAATTACGAATAAAGTGAATGAAATGATATTACTTAGTTACTCTCTAACCTGTAATATTTTAACAATACATAAAAATTATAACTTCGCTTTCTTTACTTTGGCAACATACTACATCCATTCTGTGTACTCCTACAATGCTGACGAAAGTTCTTGCTTTTTAGAAATTTGCATTCAGTACTAACCCGTCAACGACGGGTACTTAAGCTAGTTGCTAATATGCATTTGCAAAGTTATGGTTGTTTTTTTTTTTTTTTTTCAAATCCAAAAATCGTGTACCTGCTTTAATATGTATCTGAACGACAAAGAAAAAAAAAGAATAAAGAATAAAGAGAAAGAGAGAGAGAGAGAGAGAATTATGTTTAAAATAGCATTTTTTAAACTGAAATGTTCGTTTTTTGAGCATTTCAAAAAAAAAAGCAAACATGTGAAGTTGTTACGTAGGAAAATGGTAGAGGGGTTTCTGGATTTAATCAGCATCCCCACTTTTCAATCATGTTTAGCTCACTAACCCCCTGCTGCCATGAGCACATTTAGGTCCATGCACCCCCATAGGCAAATTACCAATTTGCCGACCGGAATTGCTTCTTTTACTTTTACATTCCCATGCTGCATCCATATTGTTAGTGCGTCAATTAAAAATAGAGAAAAATATAAAAATAGAGAAAAATATGTACTTAAATTGATGGACTATAGCTAGGAAAGTTTTCAGAAAGTAGTTTAGTGCTTCTGTCAGGTAGTTTTTGAACAGAGAAGTTAAAATGATTTTACAGCTTTTTAGTTGTTGTGTTTTTTTAAGGCAAACCTGCAAGTGGGGTATCTGCCTTGGTAGGAGGACTTTGTAAGGGGTTCTAACGCGTATTCACGTTACATCTGGAGAAAACCTACCAAAACTCCAGACCGTTAGATCGACAGTCGCACGATGGGACCCGAACTCGAGACCTTCACACAACGGCCGTCTACCATTTTCAGTGGCATAACCACTGCGCCATTGTGAGGCTTTACAGCTTTTTAGTATTAGTGTAGTTTGGTTATTATTAGGTTTTAGTACATATCAATAATACACCACAGCACACTAATTGGGAAATTTAATTTTAAATTTCAGGTTATTATCATGGAAGGCAACATCATTCCGGAAGTTGGAAACGACTGGTTTGCTACTGGCCCCGAGGGTTTGTCCACTCTCATTTTTGAAAGAAACGGAATCGAAGAACTCGGCGATCGAGCCTTCAGCTCGCTCAGTAATCTCAGACTGCTGGCAGTAGCGGGCAATCATCTCAACTCAATCTCTAGATCCATGCTTCCGGAATCGGCAAATTTTTTGACTATTCTAGATTTGGCGTAAGTAGAATGATTTCTGCCACTTGAAACACTAACAGAGGCTATACCCATTACATAAAAGAGGTTTAATTTCAGTCTTTACGCTTTCTGCTTGTCGTTTTTAGATCGCATAGGTTTTTGAAAAACAATTGTCAGATTACTCTTTACTTTGAGATGTGAGATATTTGTCTTTTCAAACTTTTTGAACTGTTAGTTCTTGGCATTGCCTCCATCGGCTTTCATATGACACCAGGGGCGTAGCCAAGGGGGGGGTAAAGGGGGTTCACAACCCCCCCATAAGGAATTTTTGACATACAAAATGTATATTATTCAGTCCCTTATCACACACACGTATACATATATGTGAGTTGCTGTAATAATATAAAGCATGAGGTTTATAGAAAAGTAGCGGGCCATTTTAATTTGCACGTGAGCTGCCGACGGGCCAAGGAACAGTTCTGACAACCAGGCACGTATCCAGAAAAACATTTTGGAAGGTGTCGAAACGTTAAAAAAGGCAGCATTTTTCACAAAAAGACTTTATCATGATCATTTTAGTAATCAAAATTTCGGGGAGTCCGGACCCCCTGGACCCCCCCTCCCCCCCTTAAATACGTTCTTGCTCAGAACCACCTGAAAAAAATGTAGAACATAATTTTTTTTTTAATTGTGATACCTTTTATCATAGCTGCCAACTCTTCCGATTTCATCGGAAGATTTTCCACCACTAATTTTTACTTGGCAATTAAAGCTTAAAATGAGTCCAAGTATTTGATGCAAAATAAAACTGCTTAAAAATTGTGATCGAAAATCTACCGATAGAACCGGAAGAGTTGGCAGCTATGCTTTTATAGACTCTTCCGCAATACAATGTGCTTGCATGTTTTTAAATTATATTTTTTCTGCATTTACTGTAACTGTTAAAGTAAGAATTTAGAAGTTTTATGGTATCAAAAATAACATGCTGATCTACTGAAGCGAAGTCTTTTGAGAGGTATCCAGATTCCCTGGACTGCTCCCTTACGTGCGCCACTTCTTCCTTGCATTGTTTTTGGAATCGAATCGGGAATCAATGGCGGGAAAAAGTATGTAGTAGGGGATATTTATAACAATGAACGAGATCAGGTGAAACGATTTTAGGATTAAATAAGAAAATCGAAGATGATGGCCTTATTCTGCGTTCTCTTCATGTCTGTAGCTAGAGGTTATCGGGATTCTTTCGTTGCTGTGATTCACAAAACCTTGATATATATTTTTTAAATTGATGGTAGACCATTAAATTATTTCTTAGTACTACTACTACTAGTTATTATGTCTGAAGTTATTTGATATCATATACGGCATAACATGAAACATGGCGCATGAAACATATGGTATAATTGAGCTAAAATTTTTGCGAGTAAATTATATTGTTTCTTTATTACACATGGATACAAAAAAAAAAATAAAATAAAATAAAGGCACAGCACAGATTACCCCTGCAATAGTTAATGCATTACTGGCTGCTTCCTTTTTGTTGTAAGCGCAAAGACACTTATAAATAATATCGATCGATTAAATTTTCCTAATTACATATTTATGCAGATTTTACTTTTAAATTTTTACTAAAGCTTTGCACCTGAAGAACAAAAACTCGAATTGTACATTTATCATAACAATGGGGCCATGAATGAACTTGTCAATGTTTATTTTAATTGCCTTGCATTTTTACACCACACACATCAGCATCATAATAATTGCACCATAGTATGAAATGTAGAACAGTAATCTAGTGCCTAATTATGTCTTTTGTGATCCATATAGTATGCACAGCCCCGAGTTTCTCCTGTAGAATAAAAAAATAATAATAAAAAAAAAACAGGTGAAGGGTCACTGGACTGACAGGAAACAGCAAATGAAAAATCTTGTCCAAACTTTTCTGCATCCATTAGTAGCCAAATATACTTCAAAGGAGGAAAGGGAGGGTTGGGAGCGATACATAATTGCAAAAAACGCACTTATTTTGCTCTCGTCTTACTCCAATTGGACAACCATAAACCTTGAATATGTCTCTTCAGACCCTTCCAAGTCTATAGATTTCCTGATCACCCACCCACGTTTTACTACGCTATTCTTTTTATGATGCTAGAAAAAATTCTGCTTGTCTGGATCCGAAAGAGAAAATAATAAGATTCTGAAGTTCGAGTCCAAAATACATTTCCCCCCCCCAGCTGAAACATAATTTCCCAAGTGAAGAATGGGATTTTGCCAACTGGGATATATTTTTGGGCGGGGATACTCCCCCCCCCTGTCCACCCCCCTCCCCTTAATGACGCCTCTGTCGATGGATGCCCTTGTACCTAACTTACAATAGTTGGGAATAGTTGGCCATTTTGCCAACATAAAGATATTTTTGCAGAACTTTGGCAAAAACTGATGAAAATCAGGAAAATGGAAAAAAAAGGTAAAAAATAAATTAGCCAGCTCTCAGAATCTTCCATTCGTCTTCTGGAAGTCATAGGAACACGTATGTCTTGAAACGAAACGAAAACAAATTAACACGAAAACAAAGAAAGAAAAAAAAAACACTCAAAAAACTGGTGTTAAACAATAAAGTAAATAAAAAACTTTGTAAAAAACACACATAAGATGTTATAGGTAAGAGGATACGTACGTTTCAGCCAAAAATTGTTTTGGCCTTCTTCAGTCCAAGCCCTTCGTTGCAAGCAACACAGGGAACTGAAAAGAGATAAAACAAGCAAGATGTTGCCACAAGGGGCAAAGAAAAGTCGAACAAAACCACGGAGAGGGGAGAAAAAAAAATATAAATAAAATAAGGGAAAGGAAAGAAGCACAAAAATACAGAAATAAAAAAGGAATAAATAAATAAATAAAAAAAGGGAACACACGAATACAAACACACAACACAAAAAAAGAAAACAGAACAAAACAAAACAAATAGAACACATTTTTTTTTAATTAAAAACCACGAACAGGACAGCACAAAATAAATATAAATCCTTTTTTTATTTTTTTTTAAATATATATATATAAATAAAAACGTAAAGGAAGACAGTAACACACGTACACACACAATAAAAAATAAAAAATAAAGAAAGGGGGGGAGTAAACGAAGAAAGTGAAAAGAAACTTACAACAGCAGCTTCCAAGCAGAATGAACGAAAGGAACGGAAGAACCATCGTTCACAAGACGTTCTAAGTGCTGGGTAATGGAAAAACCTTCCAAAAAATCCAGATGGGACAAAGACTGAGGAGTGCACAAAATCTTAGCCTTAGAAAACTGAAAACGATGATTGGAATTCCAAATATGCGAGGCAATGGAAGATTTGGAAAGTTCGTGCTTAGAAACATATCTCTCATGCTCTTTGAGCCTAAATTTGAGAGCTCTTCTGGTCTGACCAATATAGCCCAAATCACAAGATCCACAAGGAATATAATAAACACCCCAGCGGTTCTCAGTAGGAATAGGATCTTTAAGGGAAGAAAATTTAAGTTTATTAACAGGTTTGAAAATGACTTTGAAACCGAAATTTTTGAGAAGCTTAGAAATTTTGTAGCATAAAGGTGAAAAGAAAGGTAGTACAATTAAATCGTTGTGAAAATTAATAGTATTAGTAGAAGTATTAGTCTTATTAAATTTAGAAACAGCTTTATCAATAATAGAGGGGCTAAAACCACGAGAAACAGCTAAGGATTTTAAGTAACTAATTTCATTATTAAGAGATGAAGAATCAGAGCAAATTTTGATAGCACGAAACACATAAGTGTAAAAAGCAGAAAGTTTTTGCTGGTAAGGATGATTAGATAGGGCATCAGGAGGTAAAGATATAGAAAAGGGTTTGCGGAAAACAGAAGTAGAGAAACCGTCAGGATTCCTAGAAACAAGAACATCCAAAAAAGGTAAAGAATTGTTGCATTTGGACTATTAACACTCACTTTTGTTCTCACTTTTCTTCCTTCCTTCTTCGTGTGCTTTTTATTGCTTATTTCTTTTCTGTTTTTGTTTTTTCTGTATGGATTCATCTTTGTTTAACCGTTTTTCCCGTTTACGATTGAAACGGTCTCGTTTCTTGAATCATTTAGGTTTTCTTGTTCAATGCAAACGCAGTAATGTCATTCCTAAGTTCATTGACATTAAGTGCAATATTCACGGTTCTTCTCGTGTTGATAAGGCTCTGAATAGGTCTAAGCGGGCGGTTTTACGTGCTTTTATTCAGGATGTCCGTTATAAAGTTTCGATTCTTGAATCTGATCTTTATGATCTCCATTTGCTTTTGAGTAAGTCTTACCCTGCTTTTGCTAACTGGGAAAAACGGAATTTCGCTTATGTTGAACAACGTTCTATTTCTCACAGAGCTACTTTGGATAAGAAATTCCAAGCTCTTCTTCCGGTTAGGTCTTCCCTCGGTTGTGTCAGTCCTCTTGTTCAGGACACTGTTGTTAATTTGTCTTCACATGTTTTAACTGATTCTCAGCGAGATGCTCTTAGTTTAGGTTTGAATTTTTCTCGTGTTAGCAACGTTTCGGTTTCCAAACTTATTGCTCCTATGGAAAACACCTTTAAAAATAGTAAACTCTCTTCTAACCAACTTGATACTTTGCGACATCTTATTGCTAATACTATCTCTTCAAATAATATGCATGCCAAATCTAACCTTTCTCGTTCTCAAAAAACTGCTCTCAAAGAACTCAATTCTAACCCTAATTTACTCATTACTAAAGCTGATAAAGGCGGCCAGACTGTTTTACTTGATAAATCTTCTTATGTTGATAGTATTAATAACATGCTAACCACTGGTCCATACACTAAATTAAATTCTGATCCTACTAACAGTCACCTTTCTGAAATTAAACACACTGTGAAGTCCTCTGTAATCTTAAATGCTCAAACTAAACGTTTTGTTATTCCTTCTATTGCTAACTGTGCTCGTTTCTATGCCCTTCCTAAAATTCACAAACCTCCTCTTGCCTTTCGCCCCATTGTTTCTAACATTGGTACTGCTTCTTATAACCTTGCACGTTTCCTCTCGCATACTCTCTCACCTTTGACTGCTAGTAATACCCACACTGTTAAAAACTCTTATGATTTCGTTAACAAAGTTAAACTTCTTTCTCCTACTAATTGTAAAATGCTTTCTCTTGATGTTAAATCTTTATTTACTAATGTTCCTATCCAAGGTGCGATTGACTGTTTGGAAAAGCGTTTACGCGAGTCTCATTATTCTTCTATTGAGATTAAGGAGTTTATAGCTTTAGTAAGCGTTTGTATTAAACAAACTGCTTTCATTTTTAATGGCTCTTTCTATAAACAAACCGAGGGTCTTGCTATGGGTAATTCTCTCTCTCCTCTCTTATGTGATATTTATATGCATTATTTTGAAGAGAAGCTCTTCAAGGTCTTTAATTTTCCGTGCTGGGTCAGATATGTTGACGATACTTTCGTTCTAGTGGATTCCAATTGTGATATTTCTAATTTACTTTTGATTGTTAATTCTGTCGATCCGTGTATCCAATTTACTCTAGAAGAGGAGTGCAACAATTCTTTACCTTTTTTGGATGTTCTTGTTTCTAGGAATCCTGACGGTTTCTCTACTTCTGTTTTCCGCAAACCCTTTTCTATATCTTTACCTCCTCATGCCCTATCTAATCATCCTTACCAGCAAAAACTTTCTGCTTTTTACACTTATGTGTTTCGTGCTATCAAAATTTGCTGTGATTCTTCATCTCTTAATAATGAAATTAGTTACTTAAAATCCTTAGCTGTTTCTCGTGGTTTTAGCCCCTCTATTATTGATAAAGCTGTTTCTAAATTTAATAAGACTAATACTTCTACTAATACTATTAATTTTCACAACGATTTAATTGTACTACCTTTCTTTTCACCTTTATGCTACAAAATTTCTAAGCTTCTCAAAAATTTCGGTTTCAAAGTCATTTTCAAACCTGTTAATAAACTTAAATTTTCTTCCCTTAAAGATCCTATTCCTACTGAGAACCGCTGGGGTGTTTATTATATTCCTTGTGGATCTTGTGATTTGGGCTATATTGGTCAGACCAGAAGAGCTCTCAAATTTAGGCTCAAAGAGCATGAGAGATATGTTTCTAAGCACGAACTTTCCAAATCTTCCATTGCCTCGCATATTTGGAATTCCAATCATCGTTTTCAGTTTTCTAAGGCTAAGATTTTGTGCACTCCTCAGTCTTTGTCCCATCTGGATTTTTTGGAAGGTTTTTCCATTACCCAGCACTTAGAACGTCTTGTGAACGATGGTTCTTCCGTTCCTTTCGTTCATTCTGCTTGGAAGCTGCTGTTGTAAGTTTCTTTTCACTTTCTTCGTCTACTCCCCCCCTTTTTTTATTTTTTATTTTTTATTGTGTGTGTACGTGTGTTACTGTCTTCCTTTACGTTTTTATTTATATATATATACTAGCTGAAGTACCCGTTCTTCGCACTTGAATGAATGGACTTTTTGATATTACGATTTGTGGTGATTACTATTCATTGTAATAAACAGATATAGCAAAGTGGATATCGCGTTATATTGTGTCCAATAATCATGCATACCGAATTGCAAGGCAATCGTTTGTACGGTGCAGAAGGCCATGCGGCGTAGCGCAATCTAGTGGCGAGTTTTAGCAAAACGGATACGGCGAAAATATTTTTCGCATTCAGATATCGATGTATACGAATTTTCATGACTATCGGCTGGACAGTCCTGAAGTTCATGTGTTGACGCGACATCTAGTGCAAGTTATAGGAAAAGGGATAGCGCCAAACTCTTCCCCGTGTTCAAATATCTGTGTATACCTATTTTCATAGCGATCATTTGCACAGCCAAGAAGTGATACACTGCAGGGCCATCTAGTGGTTCAATAAAGTAATGATTTGCTACAGCGCCGTCAAGTGGCGAGTTATAGCAAAATGGATAACGCCAAAATATTCTCATTGTTCAAATAGCTATGTATACTGATTTTCATAGCGACCGTTGGAATGGTAAAGAATTTGGCTTGCTGCAGCGTCATCTAGTGGCGAGTTAAAATAATAATGCATTGCAGTGTCATCTAGTGGTGAGTAACATCAAAAGGAACGCAGTTAGAATATATTCTTCGTGCTCAAATGTGTAAGTATAAAAAATTTTATGCCGATCGGTCGAACGGTATAGAAGTTGATGCTTTTCAGCGCCATTTAGCGGCAAGTTACAGCAAAATGGATAGTGAAAAATATTCTCCGTGTTCTAATATTCGCGTGTACCAAATTTCATCGAAATCGGTTGGACGATATTCGCATAGCAAACGGCTAAACGGAATAGAATTCGACGTTCTGCTGCGCCACTTGGTGGCAAGTTAGAGGAAAACGGATAGCATAAAAAGCTTCTCCATGATAAAAGACTTAGGTGAACCAAATTTCATGGTGCAACGGTGCTCAACGGTGCTGGAGTTTTTCAACCTCATACACTCATACCAACATTCATTTTTATCTATAACCAGTGTCATTATATATCCCAGTCTCAAATAAAATCCAGTTTCAAATCTAAGCCTCGCCAAAGTGCCAACATACGCCATTTTGCAAGCGTTTTTTCAGGAAATCATTCGAAGCATTGACTTAGCAGCAATAATATATGGGAAATGGTTCGACCGCGAAAAAGTAAAGCAAGCCTTTATTTGAAAAGTTGAATCCCTTAATACAGCCGAATTTTTTAAAATTATCAACTATAACGTGTTTTATTCATCATTACTCCGATGTACTAAATGAGAAGATTTCAATTTTCTGAAATTTGGCGGAATTCCCCCAACTTAAATCAATGTACTCATTTGGCGAGAATTCTGGAGATAGATCAATTGAAATCCCTTAATAACTGCTTTATTTCTTCACGGATCATTAAAATGTAACGCTGTATTCTAATAAAACCTTTGCACTTGTTTTCAAAAATCTATTTCCTTAAGCTCTCAATAAATTGCGCCAAGCCGAAATCTGTGCAAACCGCTAGAACTCACTTTCCCAAATTTGGCATTTGAACCATTTTATTTTTTCGCCAAACTAAAATAATTTACCTATTAGCCTCGGAAATCTTCAATTCTTATTGTTTTACGTGTAAAGCATGACATTCCTGCTCTGATTTCCCATGCACACGATATTATAATTTTAAAAAAAATAACCTTACGAATATAAACTAACAAAAAAAAACCTTATTATTCTTTTATTTTTACTTTGAAAATTTAAAAGATTTTATTCGGCAAAATCGCCACACATGGCAACCACGATCCTTATTTCACACTTTTTTCACTACAGGGGTTACAATTACGGAAAGCTTTTTGCGTGAATAGCATAAAAAATCTCTTAAATTCCGGGAACGGGTGGACTTTCAAAGTTTTAAAGTGGACTACGATTTATTCTATATTATTTTACATATCTGTGCTAAATTTCAGGCCGATAGGTCCATTTTTGTGGATTTGTATACGAACGACATTTTATTCGGCAAAATCGCCACACATGGCAACCACAATCCTTATTTCACACTTTTTTCACTACAGGGGTTACAATTACGGAAAGATTTTTGCGTGAAGAGCATAAAAAATCTCTTAAATTCCGGGAACGGGTGGACTTTCAAAGTTTTAAAGTAGACTACGATTTATTCTATATTATTTTACATATCTGTGCTAAATTTCAGGCCGATAGGTCCATTTTTGTGGATTTGTATACGAACGACATTTTATTCGGCAAAATCGCCACACATGGCAACCACAATCCTTATTTCACACTTTTTTCACTACAGGGGTTACAATTACGGAAAGATTTTTGCGTGAAGAGCATAAAAAATCTCTTAAATTCCGGGAACGGGTGGACTTTCGAAGTTTTAAAGTGGACTATGAGTTGTTCTATATTATTTTACATATCTGTAGTAAATTTCAGGCCGATAGGTCCATTTTTGTGGATTTGTATACGAATCAAATCCACAAACAAACAAACAAACAAACAAACAGAATTTCATTTTTATTTATAAGATTTAAAAAAAAAAAAAAAGGATTTATATTTATTTTGTGCTGTCCTGTTCGTGGTTTTTAATTTAAAAAAAAAATGTGTTCTATTTGTTCTGTTTTTCTTTTTTTTTGTGTGTGTGTGTTTGTATTCGTGTGTTCCCTTTTATTTATTTATTTATTTATTTATTTATTCCTTTTTTATTTCTGTATTTTTGTGCTTCTTTCCTTTCCCTTATTTTATTTATATTTTTTTCTCCCCTCTCCGTGGTTTTGTTCGACTTTTCTTTGCCCCTTGTGGCAACATCTTGCTTGTTTTATCTCTTTTCAGTTCCCTGTGTTGCTTGCAACGAAGGGCTTGGACTGAAGAAGGCCAAAACAATTTTTGGCTGAAACGTACGTATCCTCTTACCTATAACATCTTATGTGTGTTTTTTACAAAGTTTTTTATTTACTTTACGAAAACAAATTGTACTAAAGTTTTAAACACCTTCTATCAGCACTTACAATCAACTTCTGTAAACCTTTATAAGGCTGGCATGTTATAAGACTGCCCTATTTGCATATTTCTTGGCATGAAAGCGCGATTGGCTGTTACATAACATATTTGCATACTTCCATCTACCTCTGCAGCGAATTGCATCCTCTTCAATTCTGATTGGCTTCCGGAAATTAGCATTTTCCTCTCCGTGCTTAACTTTTGCAAGTGAATTTAGTTAATCAACCCTGTTTACATATGCTTATAGCCGAAGACAACAGTTTGTATGAGGTGCTCTTCCTCAGCTAAAATTTTGTTTTGGTATTTAATATTATGCCCGCTTGTATTTTCCCTATTTTTCAGGGATTATGATTTTTTTTTTAAATTCTGTAAAAACCACCCTAAAAAGTTACGCTTTTTGCCTTTTTACCTCAAATTTTGAGAACACAATTACTTTTTAAACACTCATTCACTTCCCCAATTAGAACTTATTCGTGGACCACCAGTTCGGAATCACGGAACTAAATGGATGCTTTTGGCAAAATTAGGCATGCTTAACTAATTTTCGGTTCTAGCATACAAGGCAGCCAATGAAAAATTCGTGTTTTGTACTTATTTGGCTCTTTTTCTTTTTCCAGACTCTGTGGGGAAAAGAAGAAATATTGGACTCAGCTAATTTGAAAATAATGTTTTGAAGTATTTTTTAACGTCTGCAGCAAATTCTATTTCTTCCTTTTTCAACGGGCCATTAAGTAATCTGGATTTATGTTTGCGGGATTACGGCAGCTTCTCTACACAAGGGGTATAAGCCGAGAAGGGTGCCCTCCTTGGCGGTCTTTCTAAGGTGTCCTAATCCGTATTTTCTCTAATTTTCGGATAAACCATAGAAAATTCCGAACGATTATTTCGGCGGACGTGACTTCGGCTTGAATCAGGCACTTCCATCTCTCCGTGAGAACGCTATGCGCTCGGCCACTGGTGGGGCTGTCTAGAAACGGTAATTAAAAATTTCTCTATACGCAAAAGAAAGCCTTTAGTATTATTTTGTTTCGTTTTCTTAAAATATCTAATGGCACATTACGTTTGAACTAAATTAAAATGCAGCATACAATGCGCCAAACACACACACGGAAAAAAAATTGTGAATTTAGCGTTACCGTCTATTTCCTTTTTTCACAGGAATACGGACGTGCTATTGCTTTTTTTTTTTTAACACATTTTCTTACTCTGACAATTTATTTTACAACTAGCAGCGAAACCCGGCGTTGCTCGGGTTAAAATGCACGGAGACATTCGAAAATTACTTTACTCTTTACTCCGAAAGTCAACGTAACGCACGAGAGATTCGTATTTAACAAAGTGGTGCAAGGCGAACACGTTAAATTTGACGATTTCTTTTACAGAACTACTAAATAAATGTAATTCATGTGACTTTGGAACTCTACGCCATAGTTTAGTGACTGATCAAATAGTGATCGGCGTTCATAACGATATGGATCGCGAAAAGCTTCGGGCGGAAGATGACTTAAACCTGGATAAAGCAGTAAAAATCTGCAGGGCTGGTGAATTAGCAAGATCACAGATGACTGTCATCAAAGAACAACCGTTGAAAATCGAAGCTGTTAAGAAGACACCAAATCGAAACGCGAACCCAAACTATCGAAAGGGTAAACAAGAAGTAAACAACGGAAAATCGTGTACAAGGTGTGGAACGATGCACAAGAAAGCAGATTGTTTGGCATACAATAAAGAGTGCCACAAATGTCATTTAAAAGGTCATTTTGCTAAATTCTGTAAATCCAAGCGTATGGTAGCTACAGTTACTAATCAAGATGAATCAAATGGAAACCAAAACACTTTCGTAATCAGCAGCATTACAAACGAACTTAGTATAGTGACAGATTGGTTCGAAAGTGTCGAATTACAGAACAAGTTTAAAGGTACATTTAAATTAGACACAGGTGCCCAGTGCAATGTACTTTCCTTAACCATTGCTAAAAAAGCAAATTTAAGAATTAATAACTCTAAAATTACGAAACTAGTTTCATTTACTGACCATAAAATGCAAGTAATTGGTGAAGCAGATGCTAATATTAAGGAAAAAATTACACTGTCAAATTTAGTGTGTTAAAAGATAACCTTCAGCCAATATTGGGTAACAACTCTTGTGTTGACATGAACTTGATTAAGCGAATAAACTCAGAAAGTTTATTAGATAACTTAACTAACAGTGGAACTTTCAGTGAAGAAATTGGATGTTTGATAAATTTTGAATATGAGCTTCACCTGACAGAAGATGCACACCTAGAGATTTTTCCAGCTAGAAGAGTGCCACATTCTATGCGAGCGAAAGTGAAAAATAAGCTGGATAGAATGCAAAAGATGGGGATCCTCAAGCCCGTAACTGACCCAACACCAGCAGTTTCGCCCATGGTGGTAGTTTGTCGGAATGGAAAAATAAGAGTATGCATGGATCCGTCAAGTTTAAATAAGAGCATTAAGAGAAGACAGTATCCATTAAATACTTTAGAAGAAATTGCTTTTAGACTCAACAATTCAAAGTGGTTCACTGTATTGGACTGTAATAAAGGGTTTTGGCAGGTAAAGGTAACTGAGTGTACCAGTAAATATCTCACAATGGCAACTCCTTGGGGAAGATTCTCATATCTCAGAATGCCCATGGGAATATCTTCTGCCCCTAAGGTGTTTCAACAAATAATGGGACATTTACTTGGGAATATAGAAGGAGTAGAATGTGCCATGGATGACGTATTAATTCATGGTGAAACAGTGCACAAATTAAAAGCTCTGACATCAAAAGTAGCAAAAATCCTTCATGATGCTGGTCTAACACTCAATACAAGCAAGTGTGTGCACACACAACAAACTGTGAAGTTTTTAGGTCACATTGTCACAGCTGATGGACTGAAAGCTGATCCAGAAAAAGTAGAAGCAATCAATTCTTTGAAAATACCTGATAGTGTGACAAGCTTACAACGGTTCCTCGGCATGGTCACGTATTTGGCTAAGTTTGTGCCAAATCTATCAAAAATTACTAGACCACTCAGAGAGCTGTGCAAGAAAGACGTAGAATGGCTGTGGACACCTGAACAAGCGGCTTTTAAAAAGCTGCAAGATACACTGAAAGATCTTCCAACGTTGAAATATTTCAATGTGAACTCTCCTATTGTCTTATCAGTGGATTCCAGCAAGCATTCAGTAGGAGCAGTAATTATGCAAGAAGGCAGACCCGTAGCTTATGCAACAAAGGCACTTGATCAGATGCAACAAAATTATTCACAGATTGAGAAGGAGGCCTTTGCAATCAAGTTTGGTTGTCTACGTTTTCATCAGTATATCTGGGGTTGTCGCAAGCTAGTCATTGAAACTGACCACAAGCCACTTGTGTCAATCGCTTGTGTCAATTGAAGAAGCCTCTTCACATTGCCCCACCTCGTTTACAGCGTATAATGTTTGACATAATCCCATACCGTCCAGAAATTGTCTATAAGAAAGGGATGAGATGTTCATTGCTGATACCCTGAGCAGAGACTGTACATTATCGATAGACAATGACACTCCTGAACTACAAATGGAAATCCATATCGTAGTTCCTATGACAGAAGCAAGGACAAGCGAGTTACTTGAAGCCCTTCAGGTCGATCCTGAACTGTCCATTCTAATGAATGCAGTTCTTGAAGGTTCGCCAGAAGTCGTCAAAAATGTCCCAGAATGCATAAAAATGTATTGGAGATTTCGAGATGAGTTTGCCGTACATGAAGTCATTCTCTTCAGAAGTGATAGGAATAGTGATACCTGAGAAATTGAAGGAACCAACGCTGAAAACAATTCATCTTGGACATCTAGGAATTCACCGTTCGCTGAATAGAGGAAGAGAAAATGTTTATTGGTACGGGATGAACAATGATGTGACCACTTACGTCAAGAAGTGCAAGATATGTCAACAGCGTCAAAGGGACGAGCCTGGAGAACCCTTGATGCTAAACCCAATACCTGAAAGGCCATGGCAAATTTGTGCGATCGATATCTTTCATTTCGATAGAAAAAATTATTTAGTGATAGCAGATAGTTATTCTGGCTATTTTGATTTCAGCATTCAAATTTGAGATTTATCTTCATCATTCTATTGAGATTTATCTTCAACCACCGTGATCAAGACCTCGAAAAATTGGTTTGCCACACACGGAGTTCCAGAGACTCTATGCTGTGACGCAGGAACTCAACTGATCTCGAGAGAATTATACACGTTTGCCGAAAACTACAACTTCAGCATACAAGTTTCAAGCCTTGAACACAAACACTCGAATGGTCTGGCTGAACGCTATGTTCAAGAAGCAAAAGCCTTAATATCAAAATGTGTTGCAGATGAATCTGACATCTATTTAGCTCTACTAAATAGTAGAAACACGCCAAGAGCAAATCTATAAGATCACCTACGCAGCGACTCATGGGTAGAAGAACGAAAGGAACATTGCCCGTCTGCTCCAAACTCCTTGAGCCGAGACTAATTAAGAATGTTTCGTACAAACTTGGAATACTGAGACAGATATCGAAAGCTTATAGGGATAGAGGATCGAGACCAAAGCAACGAAATGCGGTAGGACAGAAGGTATTGTTCCGTAGACAGAACCTGATTATGACCAACGGGGGCCCGGGCATTGATGAAATTGGGGGCCCCCAATCTATGAAATTTGTTTTATTTTTCATAAAACTTTGATATAAAAATATATTTCAGAAGAATATTTCAAATTGGGGGGCCCTTTCGAGCCAGGGGCCGATTTGCCCATGCGATAATAAGGCTCTGTCCGTAGAGGACACAGAAAATGGAGCCCAGCTGAAGGAATTGCCCCGGCTCAAAGGTCCAGGTCATACATCATCCGTACTCCAGAAGGTGCCACCTATCGAGGAATTTCGTGGCTTCTTCGGCCCGACTCCTCCAACCAAGAAGCTCCTTAACAACCCGTTGATGACACTCCAACCCTGCCAACATCACCGCAGGAAGACAGTGGCGGCTCGTGGGATACAGCAAGTACAGCCGGGCTGCACTTGAAATTATCAGCACATACTTTAAAATAATTTATTCTACTAATTTTCCTAAATTCAGATTAGAATTGTGGAATTCCTACGGTAAATTAAAAAAATCTCCGAAAAAAAAAAAAAAAAAAAAAAACGTATTGTGGCCGGATCGCTCATTCAGAAAAAAAGCACTTTAATCTTCCCGCAATTCAATTGGGAAAATCTTTGGTTCAGCCCAGACCGCTGAAAAGAAAATTGGCAGCACCGTTGCCATGACAACGACTACGTTAGCAGCCTCTCCGGCATAGGGAGTATGCAGCTGATACAGCCGATGGAAGATTTTTTAACGGCGGCTGAACTTGAGAACTCGACTAACTGATTCGCTCGGACGAGAAGTGAGGGAGGGGGGTAAGGAGAATATATGTTTGGAAAACTCTGGACCCTCATATTGCTGAATTTATCAAGAAGGGAAGCCTGAATAGACGCTTATGAATGGACAATTACCCATCAAAGCAATATTATTTTTAAGTAAGCAAGAACTGGCATTTAGACATGGCGAGCGAGAAAATTCTTTAAACATGGGACATTTTAAAGAGCTTTTAAAATTATTGATATCTGAATTAAAAAAACGCCTTTTTATGGGGACATCACTGACCGATTCGCATGTTTAAAAGAAAGGAGGATTGATTTGACATAAAAAAAAATAAGTAAGTTTTCTTTTTTTTTTTTCTTCTTCTCAAGTTATCGTTACAAAAGAAAATTCTAAGGAAACTTCGAATCAGACACGGATTAATGCAATTTTGAGGATAAAAGTGCTGGTTGAAATTTATGTCCATTTTATGGAAGTAAAATAGGATCTCTGACATTTTTTATGTAATTTCTTTTTTCCTCGGTGAGGGCTTAATCCGCCAGCTTTCGAATTCAGTAACAAAGATCTTCTAATCCTCTCCGGAGGAAAGGGGGGGGGGGGCTCATATGCTTCCGGCTGCACTAACATTTTTGACCATGGGCCGCCACTGCAGGAAGAACAACCAGGTAGTGAGTTAGAGCTTTCGCTGCCAACACCACCGGAGCCAGTTCCTGAGAGACCAAAGTCAACAGTGACTGATACTACCCAAACCAGATCGGGAAGGACAAGGAAAACCTCAGAGATTCGATTTGTAAAATTCTTAAACTGAAATCTAAAAAAAAAAGAAAAAGGACGAGGTAATAATATTTGAATTAACTGTGATACTAACGGTGCCTAAGATTAACTGTAACCCACCGTTTAGCTGTACGAGTAGAACAACAATAATAATATCTGTTTGTTTACTCTCGTATTTGTTGCTTATTGTGTATTGCTGGCTTAACGACATTATAATTAATGTAACAGGTCGTGATTTTGTAACTTTTATTTATTTATTTATTATTATTTTTATTTATTTGTTTAGATATTATTTATTTCATTTATTAATTATTTCTATTATTATTATTGTTATTATTATTATTATTTTGAGAATGACCCCAGTACGTTTCACTTCGGTTTTATTCGCATTGTACTGATGTCGATTGCTAAATACTTTTCAAATATTGCGATATTATGTGCAGGTACAACAAAATAAGAACCTTGCCGACTGACATCTTCGCAGGGATGCCCTTGCTGGATGACGTAAATCTGAACTACAATCTCATCCACATGATTCGCCAGGACACTTGGGGCTCAGTGTCTTCTCAGCTTTCGTCACTGAAATTGCAAGGTATGCACAAGATAGCTTATATCATGCCGACCTTTTTCTTTCTTTATTTAAACACTTTCGGACAATGCTGGAAAGTACTTATGATTTCGGTGTGGTCTCCGTTACGCATTTTTAATGATGAGAGCGAGCAAGGAAAAGACGGGTTCCATATTAAAAATGGAAATGTAAAAAAAAAAAAAAAAGAAAGAAAGAAAGAAAAAAAAAAGAGTGATCCTCTTTCATAATATATTTCATCATACTTATCGTCTTTCCCTTAAAACTTTCCTGGATCCGTCACTGACTGACTGATGGTTGCAAGCAACAGGATGAATAAAATAACGACTTCAATATTATAAAACCTTTATTAATAAACTAGCTGCGTACCCGTTCTCCGCACGGTAGGGAACAAAGCTTTTTCTTACATGTATAATTCGAATTGATTCCAGTAATGTGGAATCTAAAAATAAACAAAATGATTTGACTCTTGGCGTAAAGTTACTCATTATTCTAACTTTACGAATAACTAAATACTGATCTGAAAACATTGTTAATATTATGAAACAAAAAACTATGTCAGTGTCATTGGCGATTAGAAAAAGAAAAGCGTGACGGTTCCTAAAAATTTCTAACTTTCAAAATGTCTCATTTCTACATCATACTCTTTTTTAGATTTAAGTTATACCATTAATACCTTAGATACTACATGATGTGAAGAACCGATTTTTTTTAAATAATTAAATAGTTGTGTGTACCCGCTCTTCGCAACGCAAGAAGAGAACATTTTCCTAAAATGTTATCATAACTACTTGTGACAAACAGAATCTCCAAGAAAAAAAAAGTTCAGGTACAGAATTTTCTGTTGAAATTACTGCGGGATATATTAACGCGACGTAGAATTATTTAATGTTTAGTTAGCTGTGATGTAAGATGGCTGTTGAAAAACGAAAAGAAACGAATAGATTCACGAAATATTTATTAACGCGGTATATTGTGCTTTGATTAATATTGCCCTAGCATATCTAATAACTAATACTAAGAGTATCCTTTACTGATACCAATATATTTTCGTTTTTCCATCTTTAATGTTTAATTTAAAGAAACGGTTTAGATATTTGCCACTAATGTAGTTTTTTATTCTTTGGTGATTCTTTGCAATTTACGCATTAGTATAAACGATAATCATTTCACTTTCTGGCTGCCATTAAAACAGCTCTCCATACATTCTTATGCATAACTCTTGTCAGATTGGCATATTTAGCACGTAAAATATTTCCTGCGATTCGAAAACGTGTCCCGTTTAAAAATTATATCGAAAATAATGCTGGATAATTCATCGTTGAAAAAACAGCATTCAATTCTTTTTCTGGCAACGTATTATAAAATAGGGAATAATTTCATGCGTGGCGTATGTTTTGTTTGTGAGCCCGTAATTTTGATTGAGTTTCGAAAGGGGTTTTAATCTCGTGAAATCTAAGTCATTTTGATCTAACATGTGGAAACTCAGTTATTTTAAAGTCATTTTATTCATTATGTTTTTCAAATGGCAATTTTATTCATTGTTACTGTTTCCCAGACAACCATAGCGGAAGATATACCGAAATCTTGAAACAGCTTTTATTAAATTCAAAATCCTTCTTTACATAAAAATTCGTAAAAAATCTCCTAATTTATATTTTTCCTCCGTTCTTCTTTTAAAAGTGGGCGAAATATATGCTCCGTCTTTCGCCGAAATATAAAAAAGTTATGACAGATAGAATGAAAGATGCAACAGTTTTAAAATTACTTTTACGCAAACGTCGTCAAAAGAGAAATTCTTTTTAAAAATTCCCCAAAATCGGCAAAATATGTTACATAGTCAAAACAAACTGTTTTCGAAAGAAAATTTTCTCCTCTATCCGATGATGCAAATATCGTTTTATTGCGAGTGCAATGACCGGCGTTATTACGTATTATGCAAGAAAAATCGCTAAAAATCGGACAAAACATAAAATAAAACATTTTCTAATTCGAATTTCGAAAAAATCGCTCCGAGGCGTGTTAGTATCTGTCCTAGTGAAGCCGTATGCAAAATTCGGTAGGTCTGCGACCAACCGTCTCGGCGCAATGCGATCGAGAGACGCGCGCAAGAAGATCGGAGGTCACAAACCTACCTACAAACCTAGCTACATACAATGTTTACTCTCGGATTTTACTATATATAAGACTAGCTGCGTACCCGTTTTCCGAACGGTAGGAAAAGAACATTTTCCTTATACATATAATTCGAATTAAGCCCATTGATGCGGAATCTATAAAAGTAAAAAATTACTTAAATCGTGATAAAACGTTGACGTCATGAGTGCAAATCTGAGATGACTGCAACATGATGGCACAAACACTACGTCAATGTCACTGGACTGGGATAAAAAAAGAAGCAGCTTCTCTTAGATGACCTTGCCCAGGCTTTTTCTCGATGGATCCGGTATCGTAGAACTGCTTCTATAAGTTGCACACGACGCTGGGCGTTCAATTGAACTCTCTACAAATCTGGAGACTATCCTGCTTCTAGTCTCCACACATGGGATCTAGGTCAAGGGGTGGGGTTGTCCTCCGTAGGGGTCTTTCTAAGGGTCCTAACCGGTATTTACGCTACGTTTTGGAGGAAACCAGACATATATGTTTCCTAACATATGCATGTTGCGAGTACAGTTTTATTTTCCAAACGGAATGCAGGAAAACTCCGAACGGTTAGGTCGGCGGACGCGACCTGTTTTGAACCAGAAACCTTCCGTCTCCCAGTTCAGAGCGCTAGGCCACTGGTCGGACTAAGTCATTGCTAGGGGAATATTATAAGCAATTGGGACCTTTGTTGTACACATGATTGCAATGTCATTCTCGTATTACTATTACTTATATCTCATATTATTTGATTTATTTTTGATTTTCATTTCATATTCCTGACTTTTCATATTCTCTTGATTTTTGGGTCCTTGTGCATGCGCATATTCAATTATCATTCCCCATTAAGGTTACTGAATTAAGTAGTTCTCCCTATCGCCCCTTCTACACCAAAGACGTCAATCTGCATTTTCCTCGTTTCAAGAAAAACGCTTACAAAGTTTCATTGCTTCAGTTTATACTGATTAATCAATTTTCTTGCAAACTAATCGGAATTAAGATATGAGGCTTTGACATAGTACACAGGATTTCTTAAAGACCTTGAAAATGAATTTAGTTAAAAATAACCAAAGTTACAGGTTCGCGTTATTGACGTTGTGATTGTGATAATATTCTAATTGTGTCATATCCAATGCGTTTTCATTTTTCGAGTCAAGAGCTGTAGAAATGAGTGTTTTCACTTAATTGTTAAATTTAACAGCTTGAGTGGCAACAACGGATTCCGTAACTACGGAAACTGCAGCAATATTAAAATAGAACATGAAATGAAATTTATTTATGCTTGCTAGAACTGCCATATTGGCGTAATTAGCGCTTATAGTCGATGGCAAATAGGCAAAATGTATCCTAAATTTAACTTCACAGTAAATGCAATATTTATAGGCATTCTCGTTCATCTCCAAAGACTTTCGTATTTATACAGAATTCCTTTTTTACTATACTCTGTTTGGCGGGATTAAAAAAAAAATTATCTATCCATCCGCTCGTAACATTGGCTCATCTCAATCGTGCCATAGAATTAGAAATAGAAACGCAAAAGACGCACGCTATTAAACACGGAGTTACACTACATTTGAATATTTATCGCCAACTTTTCTAAGAAAGGTACTAAAGAAGGAATCTACGTATGCCATTTTACGAGATTTTTTTTTCTTATTTTTTCTTCAGAGAATGATTCTAAGCACTGATTTAACAGCAATCAAAATAGGAAATAGTTATTTGTGTATTGGTGCATCGCCAAAAATTAATGCAGGAATCTATTTGAAAAGTAGCATAGCAGTATTTTAAATTACTATAACGTGTTTTATTTATTCCAATTTACCAAATGCGAGAATTTCATTTCTTTTGAAATTTGGCGGCATTCCCTCAAGGTAAATCAATTTACTTAATTTGGGGAAAATTCCGAAGATCAATTGCTTAAAATCGCCTTAATAATTGCACTATTTCTGCATGGAAAATTAAAGTTTAACGCCGTATTTTAATAAAACCTACACACACAAACCTAAACCTATTTCGGTTTGCTCGCAGTAAATTGCGCCAAGCCAAAAACTGCAAATCGGTAGAATCTACTACTTTCTCAAAATCACCAAATCAGCCATTTTTTTTCGCCAAACAAAAAAATAAACATATTAGTCTCGGAAATCTCCCAATACCTTATTCTTTTACACATAAAAAGCATTGAATTCCTGCTCTGATTTCAAATGCACGCAATACTTCAATTAAAAAATAACTTTGTAAATAATCTAAACAGAAAAAAAATCATTATTCTTTTATTTTTACTACAGGAGTCTAAATAATTTAATAAAATAGCCAAACATGGCAACCTCGATGCTTTTTTCTGACATTTTCACTACAAGGGTTACGATCGCGGAATTGCGAAGAGCAAAAACTAGCGTTTTTGACGGGGTTTTTTATCAATGTAAAATAATTCGAATTTCGAAATTTAAATTAGCGGAGGTTCTTTCTCGAAATTTTCCGAATTCGTGGATACCTCGGTCGAAACTCAACTCCCAGCCGATTAGGAGGAGATGATGCTACACACACACACACACACGCACGCACACACACACACAGACAGACGCGCACAGATTTTAATAGTATAGACTAGATGGATACCCGTTCTCCGCACGGTGGGAAACGAATATTTTCCTTACACATATAATTCGAATTAAACCCACTAATGCGGAATCTCAAAACGTGAAAAAAATACTTGAATCGTGACTAAAAGTTGACGTCATGAGTGCAAATCTGAGATGATTGCAACCTCGTCAATACAAAAACTTCGTCAGTGTCACTGGCGATCAAAAAAGATCTTCACGGTATGCCGATGAAACTTCTCTTTTTCGAAAAATGCCTGATTTCTACATCATATAATTTTGTTTTTTAAGCTTAATTATAGCATTTAATATATACCAGATGAATAAATTACATGATGTTGACAACTATTGTATTTTATCTTGCATTTCCTAAAGCGTGGACAATGCATTCGCGCAGTTATTTTGCAGATGACTTTATTGAGTTTCACCTAAATTAACAAAACCTACATGAAATAATAGATGCACCACGTACGTTATAAGCCAAAATTGCACACAGTTTTCGTGAAAATCGTCACATTTCAAATGAAAACATTTGTGACGTAACTTCAGCGATAAAGTTTATCACCCTTACTAAACTCTTAATGCAGTATCACACTTGTTACATAAAACTGACGTTGGTCTCACTGTCAACTCGCGTAAATAAATAACCAATTTCATGTTTTATTTTTTACAATTTACAGTAGACCCCTTCATAACACGGGTCTATAACACGAATTCGTAGAATACGGAGAAAAAATTGTGATCGTTTTCGTGTAACACGTTAAAAGAGACTCGTATAGCACGGTAAAATGAGACATATGTTCTGGTATTATGACGCTTTAGCTCCTGTAATTAACATAACTTTTGAATGGCAATACCAAACATCATTGTATTTCTACGGAGTGCAAATAAGTTTTGCCGCTATTATTCCGCGCAATCCGCACTCCAGGTGGAGTATAGCGCAGGACCAGTACAACACGGATTCCTATAACACAGAACGTATCTACCGTGTTATAGGGAATCTACTGTAGTTGCATAGTGTCAAATTCAAAAGAAAATTCTAGGTTACCGTATTTAGTAATATTTCATCTCACCTTGATGGCAAATATCCGAACTGTATCAAAAGTAAACTTTACAAAATTTTTAATTCTGTATAACCCTCGAAACAACTTCGGTATTTACCATCTACGACGGTTTTTCATGACGTGACAACTTATGCTTGCGTGCAGTGGCGTAGGCAAGGAGGGCATAGGGGGTCACAACCCCCCATGAGGAGTTTTTTGCCGTACAAAATGTATATTCTTCACTCCCTTATCACACACGCGTATACATACATATATGTGAGCTGCAGTAGTCGTAACACCCCCATGAAAAATTTCTGGCTACGTCACTCCTAGCGCATAATTGATCATTTTTCTTTTCATGTATCAGTGATCAATATACTTCAGGATGAGAATCTCCATTGAAAAAAAAATGTTCTAAAAAATCTGACCCCAGAAAACTCTGATTAACACAGTGGGGTTACCATGCGCCCTACCCAGAAACATTTTTCGGGGGGGGGGGTTGTACAGAAATTAAATTTATAAATTCATAAAAGATGAAAAAGGCCCAATTTTTCACAAAAACGCTTCATTATTATTGTTTTGTTACCAAAATTTTAGATTTCGGGGGGGGGGACCCCTGGTCTCCCCCGGTACGGCCAGTGGGTTACGCAAATACGCGCCGGACATACGCTCTTGTTTATGTCCGGAGGAGCATATACATTAGTGCGTGTGTACTGCTCCGAATAATCTGCCAGCAAGTCAGCAAAAATTGACATGAAAATGGCATCCACATGCCATAATAAGGAAATAAAATTAAAGGTATATAGAATTACATGAAAACTTCGATTATCTTTAAACTGCAAGTCTCTTACAGTTCTATTTGTTTCACATTTGATGCGTTTTCACTTTTACAAGTCTTAAAAGCTGCAGAAATGAGTGGTTTCACTTAATTGTTAAATTAAATAACTTAAGTGGCAACAATGGATTCCGTTGCTACGGTAACTATAAAAATGGAACATGAAATGAGTTATTTATGTTTACTTTGCTAGAACTGCCATATTGGTGTCATTAACGCCACCAGCCGATGCCAAATAGCTCAAATCACAAATTAAACTTGACACTAAAGGCAATTCGCAATACCCTGTTTGGCGGAATTAAAAAAAAAAAAAAAATATCTATGCATACGCTAGTGACATCGGCTCATCTCAATTGTGTTGTGGAAATAATAATACGAACAGAGTTGTACTACATTTGAATATTTTTCGCCTACTTTGCTAAGAAATGTACTAAAGTAGGAATCAACACAGATTTCAATTCGTAAAACAAAAAATACATTAGACAGTATTAATTACACTCTAACAGTTTGCAATAAAAGAAATATAGCGCTGCTTTAACATATAAGAATCAATTATTTATTACATGTAAGTACTTCAATCGCCAAAATGCCAACATACACCATTTTGCGATAGTTTTTGTTTTCAGGGAATCATTCGAAGGTTTGATTTAACAGCCATCAAAATGGGAAATAGCTATCTATCATTTATATAGTTCGCCAAAATTTAATCCAGACATCTAATTGACTGGTAGCAGTTATTCAAATTATTAACTATAACGTGTTTTAATCCCCGTAACTACAATGTACAAGATGCGAGAATTTTAATTTTCTGAAATTTGGCGGAATTCCTCTAACTTAAATCAGTTTACTTAATTTGGTGAAAATTCTAAAGATAGATCGTTTAAAATCGCCTTAATAACTGCATTATTTCAATATGAAAAATCGAAGTATAGCGCCGTAAAACTTATACTTGTTATTAAAAATACTATTTCGTTACGCTCTCAGTAATTTGCGCCAAGCCCAAAACTGTACAAATCGGTAGAACCTACTACTTTCTCAAAATCGCCAAATGAGCCATTTTTTTTTCGGCCAAACTAAAAAATATACATATTAGTCTCGGAAATCTCTCAATGCCTTTCACACATAAAACACATTGAATTCCAGCTCTGATTTAACATGAACGCAATATTTTAATTAAAAAATAACTTTGTAAATAATCTAAACAGAAAAAAATCATTATTCTTTTATTTTTACTGCAGGAGTCTAAATAATTTAATAAAATAGCCAAACATGGCAACCTCGATGCTTATTTCTCACTTTTTTGACTACAGGGGTTACAATCGCGGAATTGCGGAGAGCAAAAATTAGCGTTTTTGATGGGGGTTTTTATACATATCTCCTAAACTAATTCGAATTTCGAAATTTAAATTAGCGGAGGTTCTTTCTCGAAATTTTCCGAATTCGTGGATACCTCGATCGAAACTCAACTCCCAGCCGTTTAGGAGGAGATGATGCTACACACAGACAGACAGACGCGCACAGATTTTAATAGTTATAGACTAGCTGCTTACCCGTTCTCCGCACGGTAGGAGACGAATATTTTCCTTACACACATATAATTCGAATTAAACCCAGTGATAGGAATCTCTAATAGTGAAACATTGCTGGAGTTCTGACGAAAAGCTAACTCCATGAGTGGAAATTTGAGACTATTGCAACATGATGACACAAAAACTGCGTCATTGTCACTGGCGATCAGAAAAGTAAGAACTTTACGGTATGCAGACGAAACGTTTCTCTTTCGAAAAATGCCTTATTTCTACATCATATAATTCTCTTTTTTAGGTTTAATTTATAGCATTCATACATACCATATGAATAACTTTACATGATGTTGAATACTATTTTATCTTATCTTGCATTTCGTAAAGCGTGGACAATGAATTAGCACAGTTATGTTGCAGATGACTTTATTAAATTTTACCTAAATTTAAAAAACCTACTCGAAACAATCGATGCACATTGTACGTTCAGAAACCAAAATGCATCCTGTTTCCGTGAAGATCTTGTCGCTTTCGTAAATGAAAACATTTGTGACGTAACTTAAGTGGAAAAGCTTATTACCCTTACTGAACTCTTAATACAGTAGCACACTTGTTACATAAAACTAACGTTGATCTCACTGCCAATTCACACTAAATAAATAACTTATTTCATATTTTATTTTTAACATAGATTAATTGCATAGTTTCAAATTCAATATTAAACAAAATCTGAAATCGTTTCTAGAGCTCTAGGTCTTGTAACTGGAGTAACTGGAAGATATATGAAGAAATAAATAGAACTTTAACAAAAAAGTAATTTATATGAAATATTCTAAGCACATTGGATCCCGTTATTCGGAAAGATTCCACAAACGCCATGGGAAGAAAGAGCAATTAATTTCATATTATATTTTGTATTCCTTGCAAGCGCCTTTGTTATGTACATGATTGCAATATCATTCTCGTACACGATGCTTATCCTGTAGTCTCTGGTGATTTATTTTGGATTTTCATTTCATATTCCTGACTTTTCATACTTTTGAAATTTTGTTGCTTTGCGCATGTGAATAATCGATTATCATTTCGCATTTCGGCTACCAATTAAGTAGTTTTCCATATCGCTTCTTTCACGTTAACGACGTTAATCTGCCTTTTTCTAGTTTAAAAAAAAACGCCTACAATGTTTAGACACACAGAGGGGTTAGGCAAATACGCACCCGACAAATTGCTTCCTTATGTCCGCCGAAGCAGCATATACGTTAGCGTGTAATGTGCTTCTCCGGATAATCTGACAGCAAAACAGAAGACAATGACGTGAAAATGACGTCACACGCGAAGGAAATATGTTAAAATTCTATTTGTTTCATATTTAATGCGTTTTCACTTTTTTGGGTCTTAAGAGATGTAGAAATGAGTGGTTTCACTTAATTATTAAACTGAACAACTTAAGTGGCAACAATGGATTCCGTTGATACGGAAACTGTAGCAGTGTTAAAAACAGAATATGAAATGATTTATTTATGTTTACTTTGCTAGAACTGCCATTTTGGCGTAATTAACGTCGGCAGTCGATGGCAAATAGCCAAAATGAATCACACATTAAACTTCACAATAAATGCAATAATTTAAAGTCATTACCAGCTAGTCTAACTGGGTTTTAAAAATATTCTCATTCATCTCAAACAGCATTCGTATTTATAAAGACTTCCTATTTTACTACACCTTGTTTGGTGGGATTAAAAAATATTATCTATTCATACGCTCGTAACACCAACTCATATCAATCGGGGCATAGAATTAGCAATACAAATGATAAAGTTTAATTTTCTGAAATTTGGCGGGGTTTCCCTAACTTAAATCAATTTATTTAACTTGATGAAAATCATTTAAAATCGCCTTAATAACTGCATTATTTCTGAACAGAAAATTAAAATTTCAGGCTAAATTCTAGTAAAACCTGCACTTGTTTTTAAAAATACTATTTCTTTACGCTCTCAGTAAATTGCGCCAAGCCTAAAATTGTGTGCAATCCACTAGAATCCACTTTCCCAAATCGCCATATAAGCCAATTTTTTTCGCCAAATTATAAGGTTATGCACTTTAGTCTCTGAAATTTACAAATCCTTTTTCTTTTGCGTATAAAAAATATTGAATTCCTGCTCTGATTTCCCACGCAGACGATATTTTAATTAAAAAATAACCTAGCAAATATTCGAAACAGAAAAAAAGTATTATTCCTTTATTTTTAATGCAAGAGTGTAAATCATTGAATAAATTCGCCAAACATGGCAACCTCGATGCTTATTTCTCACATTTTCACTACAGGGGTTACAATCGCTTAGTTGCGGAGAGCAAAAATTAGTGTTTTTGACGGGGTTTTTTATCAATATATCCTAAACTAATTCGAATTTCGAAATTTAAATTAGCAGAAGACCTTCCTCGGAATTTTTCGAATAAGTGGACACCTCGATTGAAACTCAACTCCCAGCGGTTTCGGAGGAGATGATGCTACACACAGACAGACAGACAGACAGACGCGCACAGATTTTAATAGTATAGACTAGCTGCGTACCCGTTCTCCGCACGGTGGGAAACGCATATTTTCCTTAAGCATATATAATTCGAATTAAACCCAGTAATTCGAAATCTCAAAACGTGAAAAAATACTTGAATCGTGACTAAAAGTTTACGTCATGAGTGCAAATTTTAGACGATTGCAACATGACACAAAAACTACGTCAATGTGACTGGCGATCAAAAAAGAAAGAACTTTATGGTATGCAGACAAAACTTTTCTCTTTCGAAAAATGCCCGATTTCTACATCATGTAATTCTCTTTGTGAGTTTTACTTTATAGCATTTATATGTAGTATATACCACATAAATAACATTACATGATGTTGACAATAATTTTATCTTGCATTTTTCAAAGCGTGGACAATGCATTAGGGCAGTTTTGTTACACACGACTTTATTAAATTTTACCTAAATTAAAAAACCTACATGAAACAATGGATTTCAATGGTTTCACTTAATTATAAAATTTAACAACTTAAGTGGCAACAATGGATTCCGTTGCTACGGAAACTATAGCAATGTTAAAAATAGAACATGAAATGAGTTATTCATGTTTACTTTGCTAGAACTGCCATATTGGCGAAATTAACACCGCCAGTCGATGGCAAATTCAAATTAAACTTGACACTAAAAGCAATACGCAATACTCTGTTTGGCGGAATTAAAAAAAAAATATCTATGCATACGCTATACTCCAGTTCAACTTAACCTGACAGTGCGTGGAAAGGTACGAGTGCCTTATTGCGCCGTTTGTCAAGTATTCGTGCGCGCTTTGTGGTCTTCCTCCCTTGTACTCTTTGACTAATTGCCCTATTTGGCGATCTATCGCCCGTCCTTCGTACTAATGCTGCTCTAGTATGTACACGTGTGGGAGTATTTAGGGGTGATAAGAAAGGAAGGACATTCCTTCAATCACCCCTTCTTGACCTTCCCCTGAAAGGTACGTGGAGGTCAGAATTGTTCTGAGAAATGTCTCTTTTTTTTCTTTTCAAAGCAAAAATGTGACTGGGATGCGTGTGCTTACAGATTAATATACATATTCTTTTTTAAATATAAAATAGTTTAAACAACTGCTATTTTTTTCGGCGTTTTCTATTGCAGTGCAAGTCCAGTCAAAAAAGAAAGTGAGAAAGAAAAACAAAGAACGTAAGAAAATCCTCTAATTTAAATGACTGGATTGTGAAACTCGTAATGCTTTTTCCTTTCTTTCCCCCGAATGTGGCAATATTGAAACAGGCATCGATGTGCCAGTAAAATATGCTTCTTGAGACAAATAAGGCGTTCAAAGCACTGTATTGTGCTGAGAAAAGAAAAATTAAAAGGAATTCAGAATGGTCGACCCTACCGCTATCACACTAAGATGAAAGGCAGTGTTCTGGTAACTAAATTACGTGCATCATAAATTAGACTTTAAAATACATATGGGCAACCTCCGGCCCGCGGGCGGAAGGGGCGGGCTTTTGATCCGGCCAGCGGATCAGAAACCCAGTCGAACTTGCTCGCTCTCATTGTTATAAAAACACAACGGTATTTTTTTTTAAATTCTTTGCCAGTGTTGTTTCTCAAACCAGATCTTCACATACAAACTGACTGCATTCAAAGACAGCAGGATGAGAAATAACGCTGGGCACTGAATAAAATCTTCATCGTAGTATCTTTGCAAACGATGGGAGTGAACAGGTTAATCCTGATATCCCCTTCTCATCACTTTACATATACAACTCAGGGGCCGATCCAGAAATTTTTTCTAGGGTACCATTTTTGTGAATTTTTATGCCAATTTTTTATAAGTCACTTTTTAGGTTAAAATAATTGATAAAACAGATTAAAATACAAGGTAAAATGCGAATGAAGGGCCGTTTCAATTGATTGTGTTGTGAAAGGGCCGCAAAACGGACCCAGTTTTCGTCTGCACCGACCCCTACACTGCTTGAACTTTTTTGTTCCTTTCAAAGATGGTCACAGGGATCTTACATTTTTCAAAGCCCCGAGTTTAAAGTTACCCCCGAAGTTAAAATTAACCGCGAGGAGACGTCACTGCCGGCAACGGGGGGATGGGAGTCACTGAAAGATGACAATTTTAAAAGAAGAATTATCTTCTGTAAAATGACTACGAAGGATGCGTGGGGAGGGGTAAAGAAAAGAGCCCGATTCACGCACGGGCTAACTGGGTCACGGCCCTTTTTGTTTTTTAGTTTTAATCTTTTAATTAAAAAAATTACAAATATTCCATAAAATATTATTTCATGAACTCTGCTCAAGGGACTCTGCCCAGGGCCCCCGGTTCGAAAGGGGCCCAAATTTCAAATGTTGTTCTGAAATATTCTTTTTTATGTCAAAATTTTATGAAAAAGAAAACAAATTTCATAGATGGGGGCCCCCAAATTCATCAATGCCCGGGGCCCCTGTTGGTCATAATTGGGCCCTTCGAACTTCTAAGTGGTGTTCCAGCCTTATGCGGTTGGAACGTAATATAATCATCCAATACAGGAGCAGTAGCCATTATTACCGACGTGCGAAAGCGGAGATAAGGAAGAAAAGAAGTAAAGAACGGAGAATGCGAGAATGTGTAATGGATTTTCCCGTTCTGGCGTGGGGGAGGGTTGCTACGATCTTCGCTCCTTAAAAATTCCGCCAAAACTTGCTTTGACACTATTGGATAGCAAAGCGTTGACACAATAAACACATTTTCATTTATATAAAGGCGATATATTAAATTATTGAGCACGCTTTCATTATATAAACATGTTTTTTCCCCTTTACAGACGAATTTAACATAAAAAGTAATACATATACGGACGAACTATATTGTAAGGTCGGAAGAACACAAGGCATAGCCTTCCACGTACTGTCAGGTTAAGCTGAACTGGAGTATAGTGACATCGGCATCTCACCTCAATTGTGGAATGGAATTAATAATATGTACAGAGTTGCACTACATTTGAATATTTTTCGCCAACTTTGCTAAGAAATGTACTAAAGTAGGAATCAACAAACATTTCAATTCGTAAAACAAAAAATATATTAGACAGTATTAATTACGCCTTTCTAACAGCTTCTAGTAAAAGAAACTTCCGTAGCGCTGCTTTAACAACTAAGAATCAATTATTTATTACACAGTACTTCGATCGCCAAATGCCAACATACACCATTTTGCGAGATTTTTTTGTTTTCAGCGAATCATTCGAAGCATTGATTTAACAAAAATCAAAATGGGAAATAGTTATCTATCATTTATATGGTTCGATCACCAAAAATTAATGCAGCGATATTATTGATAAGTAGCAGTTATTTAAATTATTATTAACTATAACGGGTTTTAATCACCGTTAACTACCATGTAAAAAATGCGAGAATATCAATTTTCTGAAATTTGGCAGAATTCCTCTAACTTAAATCAGTTTACTTAATTTTTGGTGAAAATTCTATAGATCGTTTAAAATCGCCTTAATAACTGCATTATTTCTGTATGAAATATCGAAATATAGCGCCGTAAAACTTATACTTGTTATTAAAAATACTATTTCGTTACGCTTTCAGTAATTTGCGCCAAGCCCAAAACTGTGCAAATCAGTAGTTCCTACTACTTTCCCAAAATCGCCAAATGGGCCAATTTTTTTCCGCCAAACTAAAAAATATACATATTAGTCTCGGAAATCTCCCAATCCCTTATTCTTTTACACATAAAAAACATTGAATTCCTGCTCTGATTTCACATGAACGCAATATTTTAATTAAAAAATAACTTTGTAAATAATCTAAACAGAAAAAAAATCATTAATCGTTTATTTTTACTGCAGGAGTCTAAATAATTTAATACAATAGCCAAACATGTCGACTTCGATGCTTATTTCTCACTTTTTTGACTACAGGGGTTACAATCACGGAATTGCGGAGAGCAAAAATTAGCGTTTTTGATGGGGTTTTTTATGAATATCTTCTAAACTAATTCGAATTTCGAAATTTAAATTAGCGAAGGTTCTTTCTCGAAATTTTCCGAATTCGTGGATACCTCGTTCGAAACTCAACTCCCAGCCGTTTAGGAGGAGATGATGTTACACACAGGCACGCAGACACACAGACAGACGCGCACAGATTTTAATAGTATAGATAGCTGCTTGCCCGTTCTCCGCACGGTAGGAAACGAATATTTTCCTAATACATATAAGTCAAATTAAACACAGTAATGCGGAATCTCTAACAGTGAAAAAATGCTGGAATTCTGACGAAAAGCTGACTCTATGAATGGAAATTTGAGACGATTGCAACATGATGACACAAAAACTACGTCATTGCCACTGGCGATCAGAAAAGTAAGAACTTTACGGTATGCAGACGAAACGTTTCTCTTTCGAAAAATGCCTTATTTCTACATCATATAATTCTCTTTTTTTAGGTTGAATTTATAGCATTCATACATACCATATGAATAACATTGCATGATGTTGAATACTATTTTATCTTATCTTGCATTTCGTAAAGCGTGGACAATGCATCAGCACAGTTATGTTGCAGATGACTTTATTAAATTTTACCCAAATTTAAAAAACCTATACGAAACAATCGATGCACATTGTACGTTCAGAAACCAAAAATGCATCCTGTTTCCGTGAAGATCTTGTCGCTTTCGTAAATGAAAAAATTTGTGACGTAACTTAAGCGGAAAAGCTTATTACCCTTACTGAACTCTTAATACAGTAGCACACTTGTTACATAAAACTAACGTTGATCTCACTGCCAATTCACACTAAATAAATAACTAATTTCATATTTTATTTTTAACATGGATAAATTGCATATTGTCAAATTCAATATTAAACAAAATCTGAAATCGTTTCTAGAGCTCTAGGTCTTGTAACTGGAGTAACTGGAATATATATGAAAAAATAAATAGAACTTTAACATATAAGTAATTTATATGAAATATTCTAAGCACATTGGATCCCGTTATTCGGAAAGATTCCACAAACGCCATGGGAAGAAAGAGCAATTAATTTCATATTATATTTTGTATTCCTTGCAACCGCCTTTGTTATGTACATGATTGCAATATCATTCTCGTACACGATGCTTATTCTATAGTCTCTGGTGATTTATTTTGGATTTTCATTTCATATTCCTGTCTTTTCATACTTTTGAAATTTTGTTGCTTTGCGCATGTGAATAATCGATTATCATTTCGCATTACGACTACCAATTAAACAGTTTTCCATATCGCTTCTTCCACGTTAACGACGTTAATCTGCCTTTTTCTAGTTTAAAAAAAAAACGCCTACAAAGTTTCATTGCTTCAATTTAGACACACAGAGGTGTTATGCAAATAAGCACCCGACAAATTGCTTCCTTAAGTACGCCGAAGCAGCACATACGTTAGCGTGTAATGTGCTTCTGCGGATAATCTAACAGCAAAACAGAAGACAATGACGTGAAATGACGTCACACGCGAAGGAAATAAAATGAAAAATATGCAGAATTGCCTGAAAAAACTTCGATTATTTTTAATGCGCAAATATGTTAAAATTCTATTTGTTTCATATTTAATGCGTTTTCACTTTTTTGGGTCTTACGAGATGTAGAAATGAGTGGTTTCACTTAATTATTAAATTGAACAACTTGGCAACAACGGAATCCAATTGGCAACAATGGATTCCGTTGCTACGGAAACTGTAGCAGTTTAAAGATAGAATATGAAATGATTTATTTATGTTTACTTTGCTAGAACTGCAATTTTGGCGTAATTAACGTCGGCAGTCGATGGCAAATAGCCAAAATGAATCCCACATTAAACTTGACAATAAATGCAATAATTTAAGGCATTACCAGCTAGTCTAACTGGGTTTTAAAAATATGAGAATATTTTTCATTCATCTCTAACAGCATTCGTATTTATAAAGACTTCCTATTTTATTACCCCTTGTTCGGCGAGATTAGAAAATATTATCTATTCATACGCTCGTAACACCAACTCATATCAATCGGGGCATAGAATTAGCAATACAAATGAAAAAGTTTAATTTTCTGAAATTTGGCGGGGTTTCCCTAACTTAAATCAATTTATTTAACTTGATGAAAATCATTTAAAATCGCCTTAATAACTGCATTATTTCTGAACAGAAAATTAAAATTTCAGACTAAATTCTAGTAAAACCTACACTTGTTTTTAAAAATACTATTTCTTTACGCTCTCAGTAAATTGCGCCAAGCCTAAAATTGTGTGCAAACCACTAGAATCCACTTTCTCAAAATCGCCATATAAGCCATTTTTTTCGCCAAATTATAAGGTTATACACTTTAGTCTCTGAAATTTACAAATCCTTTTTCTTTTGCGTATAAAAAATATTGAATTCCTGCTCTGATTTCCCACACAGACGATATTTAAATTAAAAAATAACCTAGCAAATATACGAAACAGAAAAAAGTATTATTCCTTTATTTTTAATGCAAGAGTATAAATCATTTAATAAATTCGCCAAACATGGCAACCTCGATGCTTATTTCTCACATTTTCACTACAGGGGTTACAATCGCGGAGATGCGGAGAGCAAAAATTAGTGTTTTTGACGGGGGTTTTTATCAATATATCCTAAACTAATTCGAATTTCGAAATTTAAATTAGCGGAAGACCTTCCTCGGAATTTTTCGAATAAGTGGACACCTGGATCGAAACTCAACTCCCAGCGGTTTCGGAGGAGATGATGCTGCGCACAGATTTTAATAGTATAGAAGAAGAAGAAGACTAGCTGCGTGCCCGTTCTCCGCACGGTAGGGAACGAAACTTTTTCTTATATGTATAATTCGATTTAATTCCAGTGATTTGGAATCTTAAAATAAGCAAAATGATTTGACTCTTCGCGTATAGTTACTCCTTACTTATTCGTAAAGTTAGTATAAGTACTGACCTGTGACCATTGTTAATATTATGACGCAAAAAACTATGTCTGTGTCATTCACGATCAGAAAAGAAAAGCGTGATGGTTTTCAGTGAAAATTGCTAATTTTCAAAATGTCTCATTTCTGCATCATACTCTTTTTTAGATTTAAGTTATGCCATTAATACCTTAGATACTACATGAAGTGGAGAACCGTTTTATTTTATAATTAAATAGTTGTGTACCCACTCTTCGCAAGGCAAGAGGAGAACATTTTCCTAAAATGTGATCAAAACTACTTGTGACAAAACAGAATCTCCAAGAAAAAAGAAAGTTCTGTTACAGTCTTTTCTGTTGAAACTACCGCGGGATATATTAACGCGACGTAGAATTACTTAATGTTTAGTTAGCTGTGATGTAAGATAGCTGTTGAAAAATGAATAGAACACTTAGTTTCAAGGAATATTTATTAATGCGGTATATTGTGCTTTGATCAATATTGCCCTAGCATATCTACTATTACTTATACTATCTTTTACTGATACCAATACAATATACTGTCGTTTTGCAACCGTTAATGCTTAATTTAAAGAAACGGTTTAGATGTAGGCGAATGTAGGCTTTTACTCTTTGGTGATTCCACGGAGATATACTATAGGAGTGGACACTCTCCATAGCTGTAATGTTAAACTTTTGGTACCCCAAATAAGTTTCAATTATGTAAACATTGGAAATCTAGTGACGTGCAGCGATCCTAGCGGCAAAAGAATAAAGCATTTCCCGTGCTGATTGATAACTAATATTACTTGTTTTTAATTTTCCGACCTAGCATGTGAACGAGATTATGAACGCGAACACTAAATTTAAAATATTTCTTTCGCTTTTGCTTACATGGTTGCCTTAGTAACAAATGTATAAAAAAAGATTTAAAAAATGTTCTATCTTAAGATTATTAAAATATTGAGTTTATATTTGTGAACGAGTGTGCATATCGTGGCTCACAGAAAAGAAGTTTTCGTCTGCCGCGGTATATATTGACATTAGAAAATGGTGCGAGTTCTTAATGTAACATGAATTTAACATTTTAACATGAGATTTTTAGCGGCAATTTAAAGCTGTGTTAAAATTTGCCACAGCATGAAATAAATGTAAATACTGCTTTTTTGAGTGTGATCGTTATTATAAATGAAGACTTTTTAAATATTGCATTCACACATACAACATTCTTCTAAATTTACTACTATTTCTTAAAATTCAGCTTTGGGCAAAATAATAACACGACATTACATACATAATATTACTTCGCTTCGAAATTATTGCCTATATTAATTACGAAATAATATTCTAAGACAATCAGGTAATTAAAACACACCTGAAGACAGAAATTATTATATATCACGTTCATAAGACTATGTATTTCATATTTTTTTGAAGTTCAGCTAATTCAACGATCTCCATTTACTTCGTATCGATGGAAATATAAACAACCTGGATGCGCAGAAGAAGGAGATGCGCAGTTACCCAGTGTGCGTAGCGCCATCTGTTTGCAACAACAGCGTTATCCAACTTTCTAAGAGAATTGTCCCCTCCTATACATTTACCTTCGTGGGTGATTCATTTCAATTTACGCATTAGCATAAACGATAATTATTTCAGTTTATGGTTGCCACTAAATCAGCTCTCCATAAATTTTTACGCATAGTTCTTCTCAGATTGGTGTATTTAGCACCAGGGGCCTATTATCGCACGGGCAAATCGGGACTTTTCCCAGGGGCCTCCGGCTCGAAATGGCCCCAATTTCAAATGTTGTTCTTTTTTTACAAAAATGTTTATGAAAAATAAAACAAATTTCATACATGGGGGGGTGTCCCAAAATTCATCAATTCCCGGGGCCCCCTGTTGGTCATAATAAGGCCCTGTTTAATACCGCAATATATTTCCTGCTATTCGAAAACGTGACCCGTTTAAGATCTCAATCGAAAATAATGCTGGATAATTCACTGGTGAAAAAACAGCATTCAATTATTTTTCTGGCAACGTAAAGTAAAATATAGAACTATTTCATGCGTGGCGTATGTTTTGCTTGTGAGTCCGTTATTCTGATTGAGTTTCGAAAGAGGTTTTAAACTTATGACATCAAAATCACGCACTTTTCACATGCGAAAACTCAGTTATTTTAAAGTAATTTTATTTATTTATTTTTTCAACTGGCAATTTTAATAATTGTTACTGTCTCCAAGACAACCAAAACGCAAGATATCATACCGAAAAATTTAAGCTGCTAATATTGAAATGAAAATAATTCTTTACTTAAAAATTCGTAAAAAATCTCCTAATTTATATTTTTCTCTGATTTTTCTTTTAAAAGAGGGCGAAATGTATGCTGCGTCATTTGACAAAACATAAAAAAGTTATGACGGATAGAATTCAAGATGCAGCAATTTTAAAAATATTTTACGAAAGTCAGCGTCAAATTTAATTTTATTTGAAAAATTCCCCAAAATCTGAAAATTATGTTACACAGTCCGAACAAACAATTTTTAAAAGAAAATTTTCTCCTCTATCCGATGATGTAAATTTCGTTTTCTTGCGAGTGTAATTACCGCGTTATTACGTATTAAGCGAGAAAAATCGCTAAAAATAGGACAAAACATAAAATAAAACATTTTCTAATTCGAATTTAGAAAAAATCGCTTCGAGGCGTGTTAGGATCTGTCCTAGTGAAGCCGTATGCAAAATTTGGTAGGTCTGCGACCCACCGTCTCGGCGCAATGCGATCCAGAGACGCGCGAAAAAAGATCGGTGGTCACAAACTTGCCTACAAACCTACATAGCTACATACAATGTTTACTCTCAGATTTTATTATATAAGATTAAAAATCCAAATAAATTACGTTGGAAATCTGTTAAAGCTCATATTTATTTTAGTCAAATAAAATTAAAATAAAGAACTTTGGAGAACTTAAGAAGATTACTTGAAGGTCTTAAAATAATAACTGAAGCGCTCTTATGTCTTAAATACGCACTAAAGTTCAGTGTAACAAAATTGTATTATAATCCATGCGTCACTCCTTATTATCTTTCTTTTTCTATAATGACTGTGTTGAAGTATGTGCATCGCAATCCATGAATGGGTTGTATTTGGTTTTCTAGGTTCTTTTTCTTTTTAAAGTAAGCAATTTGTTTCATGTAAAGTGCGTCTTTTAAGTGCGTCTTTTTCTTTTTAAAGTAAGCAATTTTTTTCAAATTCATTACGTCTTTGGAATTATTTTATTTTAAAGTTTATGATGAATATTTTAAATCTGTGTTATCGTCTAAGCCAAAAATTAATGGACTGCTGATAAAATCAGTTGTTATCGTTTACGTAGAGCTTTATTTAAAATTCCCTTTTTTGTCACGAATTTTTATTTCGCCTTCTAGCCTTCTAGAGTGCACATATTGGATACTGTTACCCAGTACTTAAATCTCATTATAGAAGACTCTGAGAAAAAAGAATGTTCATAGATGGCAGCACTACTGAGAATCAAATTATTCTTTCTGTCTCTAGTGCAGTAAAATGGAACGAATAAAGAGCAAAGCTAACTGATTTTTCCTCAAAGAGTTTTATCGCTGGGGGTGTAGCTCATGTGAAAGGCCCGGGCTTCGATCCCCCGCACCTCCAAAAGGTGGCTTTGATGTCGATATTTTTTAAACTGACGATGCGTTATCGCCACATAGTAAAATAAAACATTCGATTTTAAAGTTACCTGTATAATGACACTTGTTTTAAACACGATTTTGTGTTTTTAAAATGTCAAATTTTCTTTTTCTTATCTGCATATTTGCATCATATGCTCGTTATGTTAGTAAATAAACAAAAACGATTTTGGCCAACATTCCGACTTCAACTTTGGGAAAAGCAGAATAATGTTCTCTGAAAATGTATGTCTGAAAGATGTTTAGATTGTAAAATTTAGTTTTGCTCATGTCATTCAAAATATCTTAAGTAGATCAATGTAGCAAATATCACTAATAAGCATTTTATATTTATTATTGAAATAAAGATTATATTTTGGAAATACTATTACAGTGTTATTTATTCATTAGTGAGTCTTAAAAAGTCATTATTATAAATGACTTTGAAGAAAGGAAAATGCATGCGATCCTTAATGAGTGAAAAAATAATGTCCATCTACGGGCAGTTACATGTTTTTTTAATTAAGACTATTCCTCTTTTCTTTCTTTGTTTTTTTCTTTTCCTTACGTTTTCATCAAAGTAACAGTTAGGCACACCCAGTGCCGTAAAAATAGGGAGGCATGGCGGGGCGAATGCCCGCCCCCCCCCCCCCCCCCACGTAGGGGCCACAAAATCCATATAGCTATTTCCCCAACTTCTTGGATTTTTTATTTATTTATTTATTTATTTTTGTTGTCTTTCGTAACTTTTTAGATTTGCACATCTAATATTCTAAACGGATGACCTAGCTAGAAGTCTGCGCCGCCGCGCCACGCCGCCGCCGCCGGGCATTTGTACCACGCCGCCGCCGCCGAGGTCTAGGCCGGCGCGCCGACAAAGAACGCCGATTGCCTGCCGCAGCGTACAATCGGCTTCAAAACTTTTTAAAAAATTGTGCCTATATGGATACTTCTTACCTTTTTATTGGCCAGTGTTCCCAATTGAGAACAAGAAATTAAAAAAATTTTGAAAAATTAAATGTTATCAATATTGACTAGAGAAAAATATCAGATAAAATTAAAAGTTGACTTGAAGCAAAGTTGAAACGCAGTTGCATTTCTATCCTTGTGGAAAACTGGAAAAAAGATCATAAAAATAGCCATTTTCATAAATTTTTACAGAGCTATCTTGACCCACCTCCGCACTTCAAGCTTAATTCATACCTTTATTTAAATTTAAAAATAAATCTTTCATTAATTCTTAATATTTCACTTATTATTTAAGCCATTGGTCCACAACCCCCGGGCCACGGACAGGTCCCGGTCCTCAGATCAAATAGTACCGGGCTGCCAAGGAACATTAAATTCTTTGGATTTTATTTACTTTGGTGTATTTCTCTCGCGTTTTTGCGACTTTGTGGTGTTTGTGTTTATTTATACCTTTGCAACAGAAGAAATATTGTAATTCTTTTAACATTTCTCTTTTCTTTTTGCTGTTTATTAAAGATTTCAAGAACATGAATTAAAATTGCAGTCATAAAATAGAGAATAAATGTTCTTACCTTAAAGCTATTCGAGACAACAACTCTGCCGTTTGAAATGCTGCATCACTTTATATTCTTTCTTTTTGTGTGTGTGCGTGGGTGTAACTGTATTTTATTTTGGAGGCATGTTTAAATATAATTAAAGGTATTAAATCAAACCAGTCTAAATTAGAAACATTGAACGCCCTCGAACTCCCACCCTCAGCGGGCCGCTGTAAAATTATCAAACGTTGACAGGTTCGTGGCGATAAAAAGGTTGGAGTGCACAGATTTAAGCTACCCATCAATATATCATAGCTGCCAACCGTTCCGATTTTATCAAATAATTTTCCACCGCTATTTATGAACAATTTTATTTTAAATTAAAAATATGGACTTAATTTAAGATGCAACTGCCACCGAAAGAGTAGTGGTAAGCAAGAGCTGAAAGGGAGATGTGAAGTGATGCCTGAAATATGAACGATTTAAAGTAATACATTCTTAAACAAGAACTCTTGACAAATACTGGTGTTGGAATGTAAAATTGACAAAAATTTTGTATAGTAACACACGCATATAATAGCACATTTAAAATGAAAAACCAAATCTACTAAATTTAGAACTCATGATAAAGGCACATGAAAAACTTAATATGATGATTTCTTTTAAAATAAAATATATTGGAACCGTTAATGTCCATATTTTTATGGTAAGAGTATAAAATAATCAGCTGTTAATTTATAATGAGTTTTAGCTAAATTTAGTAGCTTTGTTTTCTTGTTTAAAATTTATAAAGACTTAAAAACAAAGTTCTGCAACTAAATCTTTCGACCTTTTTAAGTGGAGAAATTATTTTATGTATATATATTTCATTTTTAAAAAAAGGTGGAGAGGGCTTGAATTGAAAACAAACTATTTTTAAAATAGAGTAATTAGTTGTTTTAGATTTTTTTTAAAACGATATAGAGAAGGAAAACATATGAAACATCCATAAATGGTATGTTATAATACAATTTTTATTAATTTTACATTTTAACACCAGTATTTATTAAGAGCTCTTGTTAGTAAATTTATTAATTTAAATTAACTACATTTCCGGAAAGGTAGGCAACGCAAGTGGCACCACCTAGCATTTAACCTCTCTCATTGCATTATTCCAAAGATGACAGGCAAGAAGGTGATGGTAACACAAAAAATTCAGATGCCCTTAGGAGAGCCAAGAAAAAACAATTATTCCCATTTTTATTCCTTAGCTTGAAAATACACTTTCCTATTCCAATTTTAATTCTGAACTTATTTCTATTTTCATTTCCGAATAGTAATGGCAATTTTATGAATAAACGTTTGTCAACTCATTTTTATTGTAACGGTTCGCATGTTCTTAAAAAAAATTGAGTAGCGAAGATTTTATAGGTAAGAAACTTCATTTGCAGGCAAACAAAATAATTTCATTGATTGCCCAATGGACAACCGAAAAAAATCACAAGATTCTATCCCTGGTGGTGAGAAATGTTCCGATAAAACGAAATGTTTGGCAGCTATGCTAATTCCGTTTTTGAAACCAATGTAAAAGTTTGTCCCCCCATTTATAGACTAATATCCTTCAATTAACGCATTAGAAGGCAAAATATGCAGAAAACGAATTCAAAATATGGCTGGATCTGAATTCGGTCTGTAAAAGGTTAACACTAGTAAGTAGTACACTCATAACACTAGATACCATTTAAATTTTTTGAATCAATGGCGTAATTTGATTGCTTAAAAGCAAATGTATCAATTGTACACTAACAGCTAAATGTATCGTGAATGTGCTATAAGAGCAATATAAGCCTATGCGATTTTGATAAAATCTATTGCTTCTTTTGCAGTAGAAATGTTTTAAAAGTGCACCGAAACGGCAGGCTCATACTCTGGAGCCCAACCACTGGCCGAGTGCATAGTGCTCTGAAATGTGAGACGGAAGTAGCCTGGTTCAAACCTAGGTCACATCCGCCGACCTAACCGTTCGGAGTTTTCCGTCGTTTCCTCCGAAATGCTTGTTCGGACCCCTTAGAAAGACCCCCACGAAGAACACTCCACACCTCGTCCTAGAGCCCACATGTAGCTAATTGGCCGTAATCCCACAGCAACAGAAACTCATACTCAAGGCTAGTTTTCATAGTCTTGAGTATGTCACCTTTTAACGTCAGTTAATACATAGGTGTGTGTGTGCTCTTACGCATACGCCCATTTTCATTATGCTCTTTTTCAATAATTTTTTCACGCCGCGGCGTGCCGCCGCCGCCGGGTGTCTGAGTTCGTTACGCCGCCGCCGCGAATTTTTGTGCGGCGCAGACCTCTACACCTAGCACTGTTTAAGCAGAACAAAAAGTGTCTTAACGGCTAACAAAACAGCTAACAGCTCACCAGCAGATCCGCTGTATTACGATATGTACATGTACAGCTGATTTTGAAATGTTAAATTTATATGCCAGTTCTTTTAGAGTCAAAGTTCTTTAACTAATGACCTTGTATTTCCTTTACTTGTATTCTTAGAAAAACATGATCTGGGCCTCAAAAAGCCACTCAAGCAAACATCCCTTTTGGGGGCCCACTTTTATTTCTTAAAATTATCATATCACTTAGTTAATTTCAAGCAAAAGGACTGTTTTTCCTTTTTGTTGTAATTATCACTTACAAAGAATGTGCAAATGTATGGTACGTTGCAGTGGTGTACACTGACTTCTTGTAGTAAGACATGGGCGGTATGGAAGTAATCTTTATTTTAAATAAAAGTCGTAATCTATATGTTTAACATTAAAAATGTACAGACTTATTATGTTAAAAATGCATGGACAAAGGGGGGGGGGTGTTGAATCCCCACCCACCCCACACGCACACCACTTGTGTACGTCACTGCGCAGAGTAAATATATGGAGCTGAAGTTTCCTTCCACGCTTTTCTAGAATAAGTCAATGCTCGGAAATTTCTTTTTCCTTTTAATGAGGATCTAAATTAGGAATGGCATGGCATACAAAGCTCCAAATTCCAGTTGGCATGAGCTGCTTTTTCTCGCATATGATAAAATTCAAAATTAACCTACTTAAATTGACGCTATATACTTTAATTCTCCCCTCTAAAAACCAATGGTCTGAGCCCCTCTTGCAAAATATTTTAATATTTTTTGGTCGTAGTATATTTTTACATTGGTAATAATTTTGTACATTCTTTTACATACATTACACAAATGATGTTTTGTACATTCTTTTACATACATTACACAAATGATTCAATAATTATTTGTGTAAACACTCAAAATAAATAAATAAATAAATGCTACATTCCAGCTGAAATTCATGTAAAATCCATTAATTACTTCAGTATCTGAAATTGAAAATACCTTTTTGTTACAAATCAACTGATCGCTGAAAGCACTTTTATTAGGTATAATACTACTTATATCACGAACACATAAGAGCAATATTGATGATTTATTAATACGATTTAATTAAAGTAAAACTAAGATTATACATACAGTTACCCTTTATCTTATTTATTTAGAATACTGTATTACTTCTTAAAATCTCACAAAATGATATTTTTTACCTATTTATTTCTACTGTTTTTTTTCTTTTTAAACGAAATAATAAATTACTCTTTTTATACAGTATGCACATAAGTTGAAAAACTGATAAATAATATTTATAATTTAAATCCTAGGTCAAGATTTCTAAGGCATTTACTTTTTAGTAATTTTTTCCACTTGACAAACGTCCGATGTATTATATAGAAATAGTTTTGAAAATAATTACGAAATGCAATTCCAATATGCATGAGGATTTTTTTTTTAAACTTTCCTTTGTAAGAGTGTGTGTGTCTACACTCAAATGTAGTATAATACATTACTTCTATTGTAAATTTGTAAATATAATCACTATTCTTAAAGGTATTTTTATGGAAATACAGGACGAATAGATAAGCTTTTGAAGTTGATACTGTAATTTTTAGTAGTTTAAATTACATTAAAAGAATAATTTTCAGACTCACAGAATACTACTGTGTTTTATGTTTTTTCTTAGTAGATTTTAGTAAATTTACTTAACCATTATAATTCTTATTTCTCCCAATGTCATACCCAGGTAAAGTAGTGCAAGTGTCTGGCAACAAAATTGCACTTTTTTTTTCTTAGTGAGAACGACACCGATCTTTTCGTTTGTAAATGGCCATTCTTTGTTTGTTCCATGGTTTGTGTTGTGGTCTTTGATTACGCAAATGAAAAAACTATCACAAAGTTAGGTCACAATAAGTAGTGTGTTATTGACTTTAACCTGTTCGCTCGCATCGTTGCAAGGAAGCGATGATGGCGATTATCTTTTCTGTTCTCATCGTTGCATCTTGTTTCGAGCAAGCGTTTGTATTCAGATGCATCATAGGCATTCAAGTACCCACACGGGAAGCAACGATGGGTACAGAAAGGAGAATAGCTGTCGTCACGTCCTTATAACGATGAGATCGTACTTGTTTAACTCTTCTTTTATTGCATCAGTCTAGCAATAGAAATCTGCACCCCTTTTCAAGTGTCACACATGACACATCTATATCTTAGAGGTACTTGCTATATCTTAGAGGTACGCCACTGACTTCTATTTAGTGTTGTACGTATTGTACTTTTTGTAAATTGTGTTCTTAAAGTGAATTTTTCAGAAATAGAAAATTATTTATTTAAAATAAATGTCTGATTTTTAAAATTTTTTGTATAAATACTTACATTATATCATATCTATTATTATCTAAAAGTATTTAATTCTGTCTTTACTTACATACAAAAGTAATGTATGAACGTGCTAACCTATTTCCGTTTTTACCAAATACAAAATTAAAAGGGCGGCCAGATTCACTCTCGCCCCTGGGCCTCGTAAACCCAAGTTACAGCACTCGGCACACCTCACTCCTATTTTTCAATTCCTGCAGCAATAAAAACCAACGAAAATTATTCGTATGCTTTGGCAAGATATTCACTATTTACAAAAGTTATTACAAGATTTCTTTCCTTTTTTAGCCCCAGGGTGCTATTAATTTCAGGCAAGTAAAATGTGTGGAAATTTTATAGTTTCACTCTACAAAATTTGAGAATACATTTTTAAAAAGTTTATTTATTTATTTTTTTTCTGTACTTTGTTCTGTGAGAATGACATAGGATCGACATGTGATTTATGATACACGTCCAACACAATAAAGCAATAATAAACAGTGGAGGCGCGTGGATTATGATGTCCCTAGTAGCAATGACTGCTCGTTTTCTGCATGGGCGTTCATCCACTCATCGTTAACTCACCGACTCATCGAATTAAGACATCGGCAAGAACACTTTTGACTTTCTGCAATAGATGAATTTTTTATTCATGCATAGGGGTAGACGAGCAATCTAGACGAGCAATTTCGCCGATAGGAAACCGACAAACAATTTTTTATCCGAAATTGCAGCTCTATAGTCATCGGGCCTTGCAGGTCTCTCAGTGGATTACATTTTACTAAAATTCCTATGAATATTTGCGTAATTTAGATGTGCCTTTGCATAATCTAAGAAAAAATTTAACAGTTCTTGAATTAATCGCATAATTTACTTCAGATTTCCTATATTGGGATCGAGACGGGGCAGGGGGGTGGGGTGGCGTGGGGGATCCCCCCCTTGACCCCTCCCACAGAATTTGTATTTGAAAAGAAATATTTACAAAAAAAAACATGTAAGTGCTTATTATATGAAATAATTTGTAATATTTAAAGAATTTAAAAAAACTGCATTAAAAAAAAGAAAGAAAGTCTATTTGAGCGTCATATAACGGAAACTTCACTAAAATGAGCAACTCTTTTGAAACCTCATTAATGTAAACAGCAAGAAGAGAAATCAGCTAATTTTTAAAAACTATCCAAGAAAGATGAAAGTTAAAATCACCCTAAAATTCCTATACAATTTGCAATATTGTTTTTTAATTTTTAACTTTGAATGTTGTTGCTACTTACATACATTGGTAAAAATTGAAATTAATTTCTTACCAATCGAATAATTTGACTATTATTAATAATAGCTGAACATCACTTTGACAAAATTTCACACCAAGTCCCAATCTGAGACTAAAATAACCGGTCTATAACCGGACTAATAACCGGACTTCTATCTTTGGCTGTTACATGACATATCTGGATGCAACGCATCTCTGATAATATTCATTGCCTTACTTGCACCTGCCTTGAAACTTTTCTGGATTAGCCACTGGATGGTGAAAATTGTTGAGTACTTTGTTGTTGGCATCCAAATACTGAGTGTAATTTGCCGAAAAATATTGCCTACAAACCAGATATTAGGCAGCCTTTCTCTAAGTATTTGGCAGTCCACAAATTTGTAAATAATGATCTGAATCAAGCAGAGAAATGCATAGGTTTTTTTTTCCAATGGCAAGATAGGAAGACAAATACAGGAAAGGAATGGTAAAAAACACAGAAAACACACGATCAAAAAACTCAGCTGTATCAAATAGTGTATGTATCCAAACGGTCCCTGGCATCCCAGTAGCGGTCTGCAAGTGAGGACTTAGAAATGCCAGAAGGTGTAGATCGTTTAGCCACAAAGTTGTGTTACCAGGGTGCACCACGAGGAGGTAGATCTACTTCCCACCCCGAGAAATGATAGTAAAATGAGTTAAAATAACAAGTCCTCAAACATTAGATAAGTTCTTGTTTTGACTAGGACTATCTACCAAAGGGAGAAATATCTCACGCGCAGGACTTTTCTGATCCAGTAGCGGATCTAAAAAAGTTTCGAGGTAGGTAAGAGCGATAAGTATGGCCATGACCAAGCACACTATCAGAGACGGATTACTTTTTTATTTTTACCATTCTATTTTCAATATCGAACCCATATTTAAAAAGATCGCTCTCATAATTTAAAAAGACGCAAAGGAAAATACTCTCCTCCTTTGACATATTTTGCTTCCCAAAATGTTTTTTTTTTTAATGCTCCGCTGGGACTCAGCACTCAGCATCGCACTTTCGCATTGAGGGGGGATCTTTGTAGGGGGCTGAAGAAGAGACTCTCCTTATCCCTTCCCCTAGATCCGCCACTGTCCACTACAGTAAAGCATACACAATCCTAAATTTTCGTTTTTGTTTTAGGCAACCCTCTTCAGTGCGATGAACATATTTCATGGATTTGTGCAACTAGCCTGAGAGATGTTCTTGGAAAGTGCAGTTCTCCGAGAGAAAAACAAGGTTTGCCTCTGCGGGAGTTTTGCAAGCGATAATCATTCATGTTGTGTAACTTTATATCAAATTAAATAAAAGAGAAATTTATTCTTATATTATATTGGTAATTATATTTATCCTGCGGTTAGCAATCTTCAAATTTTGGTACGAGTTGTATATACTGTTTGAACTATTAAGACTGGATTCCGGTATTGTAAAAGAGCTTTCTTTTTAACACGCTTCTATTAGCCTCACCTGTATGTATGTTTGTATGTTTGTATGCTTGTATGTTTGTAACCGACTCCTTTGAACTCGATTTTGACCCACTTTAAACGGTCAGATTTAATTTAAACTTTTTAGATTTATCAAGGATCGATGACAATACAATAATTTGATAAGTTTATCCCATTATCCTGATTTTAACACGCATTTATTTATTAGCTTCACCTGTATGTATGTTTGTATGTTTGTAACCGACTCCTTTGAACCCAAATTTAGCACACTTTAAACGGTCAGCTTTAATTTAAACTTTGTACATTTATGAAGAGCCAGTGACAATACAATAATTTGATAAGTTTATCCCATTATCCTGATTTTAACACGCATTTATTTATTAGCTTCACCTGTATGTATGTTTGTATGTTTGTAACCGACTCCTTTGAACCCAAATTTAGCACACTTTAAACGGTCAGCTTTAATTTAAACTTTGTACATTTATGAAGAGCCAGTGACAATACAATAATTTTATAAGTTTATCTCATTATCCTGATCAGGATCGCCAGGAATAAATAATTTCCTCATTTTTTATCCTGATTGAAAGTAGAACACTTCCAAAGATTACAATCTTAAGAAAACTTTTTTTTTACTGTGGCCGTGATCGTATAGTGGTTAGTACATTGCGTTGTGGCCGCAATAACCCAGGTTCGAATCCTGGGCACGGCAATATTTTTATTTTTACAAAATATCGTGATCCATCACATTATGGAAGAGCTGAGTACAAGAACATGTTAAGGCCATTCTTTTAAACACGCTTTTATTTGTTGATTAGAGACCTATTTTTCCTTTTTAGTGAGGAAGGTAGCATTTAACTGCAGGTTGATTAATACTTTGTTGCACAGCAGGGGCGTAGCAAGAGGGGGGGGGTCAGGGGGCTGCTCCCCCTCCGAAATGTCGCCGTTTACATTTCCGGGCACAAGTTTCTGAGTGAATCTTCTTTGTTATGGAATGACAGACCAGCATGTTAAGTCATGCTGGTCGTTTGGCAACGATCTTTTGAGACACCCTGTAGATATATCTAATTAAATTTCTGAATGTTAAAGCATATGAGTGAATCTAATTTTTATTTCTTACTAATTAAGATACTTATTAATTTATTATTTTTTAGCACTAAGTTTTGAATTTTCCTTTTTGATTTTATGAACAGTAGACAGAACATTCTAGAATTATTTTTCTGGTAATTGCATCATATGGAGAGCTTCGTACTTGAGGTTGCATCTCTCACTTCGACATTCTTTCTGATGCTGGAATTTTGCCTCAAGTGGATTTTTGAGACTTTTGTTGAGCCACTTACGGAAATCCTGCTATTTTTATATTTAAAATATGTTGTGTGGTCCCTAAATAGAATCGCAGCGTTTGCAAATATTTTTTTTTTCGAATAAATAAATTATATTGTTTCTTGTGATTTGGTTGAATCTCATGTGACCGGCCCACTGCTTCGCTGATTCTTAGTCGCATCGAGGTATGTTTTAGTCATCAGTTTATTTTACCTTTGCTATATCTTTAATTATACAAAACAGAAAACAAAATACAGCGGCAAATTTTTAGAGGAAGGTAGGGCACATAATTTAGATTTTGAGGAGTGGCGGAACCAGAAAAAAATTCTGGAGGGCGCACAAAACATTTTTTGTTGTATTTTCATTTGAAAAATCATTTAAATTACAAAACAAGTCAATCACCTGGAGTGTAAACTTAGTTCGTCGGGGGGGGGGGATTGCCACTCCGTTCCTCCCCTCTGGATTCGCCATTGATTCTGAGTCACATAGAAATGTGGAGTCAAAAAAGTCATTTTCAATTGCCTGTTAATAATCACTTTTGAAAAAGTGTCGAAGCGTTTGACTAATTCCTTAGGATACTTTTATAAACAATGGGTTTGTCTCAGAGAATTCTATTGACGGAATGAAATGCAATTTCAGCCAAGTTCTTTCTTTGTCAGTTAGATCCGTTAGTTTTTGACGAACTGTTGTCGGGAAAATCTCACTATTACGTCAACATTTCTTTCACAGTCTCTATTAACAGCAGCAAGAAGACGGCGTTTCGAACCCCGCATTGCTTAGGTGGGTTCCTGAATTCTTCGCACATGCCCTACCTACCCTAAATGCTTATTGCTATATTTTTGGGACATACACTATGTAGACAAATAGATATAAGGGATATTCAAATACAAAATTATTTCAAACGACATATTTGCAACTTAAATTGCATAGTGCCATATATGTGATATTTTTTAAAGTACACATTAAACGCAAATGGACTTCATCAACCACAACAAAATTTAAACTATATATTTTTTTATCACAAATTTCCAATCGCTGATTCTAATGAAAGAGAAATTTAATTCCTAACTAAAGTTGTTTATTTTAAAGTTAGTATATTTTCTAAAATTTGCTTACGTCAATTCTTTATCTAAAAATATCAGATGTACCTGAAACTAATGTCGTTGTTTCTACATTAAACTCAAACAAATAAATTTTCAACAAGTTTTTAATCACCAGCAAGAGTTGAGGCTAAACACAGAATTCATATTTCTATAAATTTAAATCAAGAATTTTATATTCGAAGATAATTTCATTTGATTTGAAGAAAGATGTTGAAAAAAGAAAGGGTGGCCGTTTACCCTCCTTGAAGGACAAATGAATGAATTGTCCAGAAATTGACTTTCAAGTATTAATAAGTAATGTATTTTAGAGCAAGGATTTTAAAGATATCTCTGTTTTTCTCTGAGATCACTTGGGATAAGTTAAAAGAGCGTTTCATCCCCCTTTTCTCTTAGGTAACGGATTTTCGAAAATTCTGTCTAATCCAACACTTATGTTATGCGATGATATCGGGCATTTATGTTGCGTACATGCCATTTTTAATATTATTCTTTAGTAATTTTGGTCCTGTAACCCCCACTGGTTACGAATTTAGGAAAGTGTTCTCTAATTAATCCCCTATGCTGAGAAACTCTCACGTTAGCTAAATTTCGTATTGTTACCTTCAGCAGTTTCAGCTAAGCCAGCGGTTCTCAACCTTTTAACCTGCCCCCCCACAAAGGCTAACTTACGGTGGCGCCCCCCCCGCCCTTTACTTTTTCCAGCATCAGTTTTTTAATCTTCAACAATGAACATTTAGTCGAATTTTCTACAACATAATGTTATCAGTAAACTTTGTATGAACATTTTAAACGAAAATGGATATATTTTTGAGTAAAAATGAGAATAAATAAGATGATTTTTTAAAAACATGCATCACTACTTGCTCTTTGGTCTTGCTCTTTGGCTCCCCCTTGGGGGACGCGCCCCACAGATTGAGAAACGCTGAGCTAAGCGAAAGATGGGCGTTCGAAAAAACTTTGATGGTCCTCCTAATACTTATTACTATAGCTTTGCTTCTTAAATTGTACTTTTGAAAGTAAATTCGCCCCATCATTCTTTTTCCATCAAAGCAACCTATTACTTTTAGACATTGTCGTACAATCTGATTCAGTATGTCTCTCCTGTGCTTGGGGTAAATATTTCGATACAATAACAGAACAGACGAAATATCTAGAGTTCATTGTTTCATTTTATTTGCTTAAAACGAAAATACATAGGGATTGTGCTAGTATGTCTGCTGAGTCCGTGAGCGAGACTGTGTGACGAAATTTCATTATTGTCTTCTGTTTCGGATGACGTCGGACAATTTTTGACCTGCCACCTCAGCAGGCGTCTTGCAGGTTCCATAAACCTTAGGTCCCCTTTTAATTTTGGTCATCCAGTTAATGTGGTCGTCACAGTGCAGATTGGTACCTGCGCATTAAAAAAAAAAATTACTCAGTAAAAAATATTTTCTAAAAAGACCGGCCAGGAATATGGTCGGGTCATCGGCCTACTGGAATCTTGACCACTATGAGGGTCACTGACTTTGGTCATTTTCATTATGCGTGCGCCTATTAGGCAGACCACGTTGCGCCCTATGAGTGGTCTCCTAATTTTCAACCAATATCAGATGAGAGAACTAGCACCTGAAATCGGTACCCCCAGAGGTATCGTTTGAACATGGAGGAAGATGGAGCCACGAACATATTTTACATGCACCAGCTCCCATTAGCGTACAGGATCCCACAGTACCCGGCCAACAGCGGTTTTCACCCTCCCAAGCACTGACCAAACCGGTGTTGCTTCACTTTCCGTTTCCTTACGGGAGCGGAGTTTCACAACTAGGCCAATGTAGGACTTCATTGGGTAGAAGACAGGCTTAGCTTGGAATCTCTTGATTTTTAACCCATTCTGGATGAGAAACCAGCGCCTGCAGTTCTAGAGGTATCGTTTCAACATGCGGGATATTGGAGCCACGACCGACTTTACATACATCAGGTCTCCCTTTGTTGTTGTTTATAACGCCCTCTAGCAACCGCGGAGAGGTGCCAGATCCTCCCTGTGGGACGGCGATGGGCGAAAGGGAATGGTGTCCAGTTTAATGAGTCCAGTGGGAGGAAGACCACCTGATTTCGAACCCTTTCCAGATGGGAGACCTAGTACCTGAAGTCTGCACCCCGAGAAGTATCGTTTGAACATGGAGGAGATTGAAGCCACAAATAGATGTGTCGTGCACCAGCTTCCATTTGCTTACACAGTTCCAGAGCAGTCCAGTCGACAGAGGTCCCCCCCCCCCCTACACGCCGCGCTGACTGCAGATGGTGCTGCGTAAATTTCCGTGTTCTTATGAGAACCTATATTCAGCCGAGTGGGACACAACGGAAACTTATTTTCATAAGCATTTATTTCACTAAAATCTATAAAAAAACATTTTCATGCATCATGCGGACAAATTTTACTTCAAGCAATTTCGAGTTATGAGTTAAAAATTTAAAATATAAACTAAAGTACAGGATTTTCGCAAAATCCCAGAATTTATTGAAAAATTTTGCAAAAATGTAAATTCTAATATTTTTAGCAATAATAACTTATCGTATGCTGCTTGGCCAACAAATGCCATCCAATAAAGGAGCTCTACACTTTAAAAATCGAAAAGAGGAAATAAGTTTTCTGAGATTGAATCCCTGTACGAGTAAATTAGCAGTGAATGAGAACTGATACAGGGCTAATGGAAATTAAATGTTCGAGAATGGAGAGTCATTCCCGATTTCCTAAGAATCATCTCTGGGAGAAATCAGGAGTCATACCAGGATTCATTCAAAATAAGGAATCGACCCTGAGATAGAATTCCAAATTAGAAGTCTATGCAGTTGTCATACAATGACATGAAATTAAATTTAGGCAAAGACACATTTCAAATCATGAGCTTCTGATAATTAAAAAGAGGGGTTACGAAACCGCCGATAGGTAGCGCTGCAGGCTGACAAAACGTTCTATATGTGTTTCAAGTATCTGAACGCTAGCAACATCATTCGGCTATTGGTTATTCGTTTTCAAGACTTCCGTATCCAAGTTTCTTAACGTTTTTTTGAACACAACATGAGTAAATAGAAAAAAAAAACTGATTTGCTGATCCTCCCCCCTCCCCGTTTAAAGGACGATACTTTTTTTTCCCCAATGAACATTGTAAATTGAAATGTACTTACTTTCGAATGTGACAACGCTCAGCTGTGGCCATATGGATTTCCATGTGCTTTCCCGCACGTACTGCAAGGGGTTGCCAGCTACATTCACTCGCCTCAGGTCCGGCATATTTTCGAACATGTTTTCTGGCAAATCTTGTATCTTATTATCACTGTTGAAAAAAAATTGTCTCTAAGATGAAAACATAATATCCATTCTGTTAAAGCAGAGACGGCCCGAGGAGCGTGCGGGGCCCCAGGCGAAGCGCAAGAGCGGTGCCTCTTCTTTATCATGTCTTATGAGATTGCAATAAAATGGCCCAGGAGCGGGGCCTCTATAAGCGCGGGGCCTTAGGCGATCGCCTACATTCGCACCCCCCTTGGGCCGGCCCTGGTTAAAGTATACAGGGTAAATCTGAAAAAGTGGCCGAAACTTTATGTGGTAATAGAATGCATCTGCACGAGTAAATTCCGTCATAGAATGTATGGGCGGACCGCAAACGGCGAGCCGCTAGGTGGCGTTGTAAAAAGTGTAAATGGTGGGTCGGAACACAAACGGTGACAAGGCAAAAGGTAGTTTTATTCTGGCACATTGAAAGAATTAGCTCCTCTTATTAAGAATGAGCGGAGATACTTCAGAAAACAATGTATATTAACAGAAATGGTACTGGTGTACATGGTCAAGGAAATTGCTTAGAAGAACGTCCGCCAGCTGTAATGCAGGCTTCACACCTACGGGGTAGTTCATATCCGCCATTTCGTGGCTTCATGTTTCGTGGTTCGTATAACCAGCCATCCTCTCGGCGATCCACGAAAGAAAATGACTTTGGATGGGAGCACCGACCCTTTCATACCCTTTCATACGTCACCTTTCGGCGTTCAAGCTCCCGTGTTCAACACCGCCAAGCGGCTCGCCGTTTGAGCTCCGCCCATATTTTATAGGACGAAATTTGTTCGTGTAGATGCTGTCTGTCACCCCATAAAGTTTTGGTCGCTTTTTCAGACTCACCCTGTATACTTCTTTTTCTGTGCTCTAGAATGTTTTCTTAATGATCGATCACCTTATGCGATATGCAGTGGCTTACCCAGGATTTTAGATGAGGGGGCACGAATGCACTTCTTTTTTTTATGACAGCTTTTTTATAGTGGCAAAATATTTTGTATCCCTCCACTTCCTTTTAGAAGCCCACTTATATCGTCACTCGTATGCTATAGTTGAGCGGCGAAATCAAAATTAAATTTAATTTTTAGTAAAGAATATAGTGGTTGCATAGTTCACATTGCGTTAGCAAATAACCTATTTCGTGGCACTCCAAATGAATGAGCAATAAGGACAGATTTTAACTTAGTTTATTTAAAGCTGGAACTCAAAGCCCGTTGTGGAGGCACTTATAATAGGCGCTAGGAAAAGCATTTGACGAAAATATGTCTCCCCTCAATATGTTTGATCTTTGTCCACCTGAAATGAATGACTTCTTATTCAATTTTTATTATACACCCAAATCGGAATTGCATTTTCTTCTGAAAACGTGCGAAAACTTTTCGCATTCGAAAGATTTCGTTTCGCTGGGAACATCTCCTCTTATATCAGCGTTTCATACAAAGGAAATCATTTTATTTGTGGGAAAAAACAAAGACTGTATAATGTGAAAAACTATTTTAATCGAATCCTAATTTTCTCTTCTAAACCTGATAACCGTGACTTCAGTATAATGTAACAATCACTTGCGACATGATTTACTTTTTTTACTCTTGGAAATAAAATAGAGCTGAAAATAGCGAAAAATAGCTTTAAAATTAGAAAACGAGTGGATTTTCGGATTTTTAAAGTAGCGCAGATTGTTATTTTTCTATTTTGATGCATAATTATGTAAAATTTCAAGTGGATTGTACAAACGGTGTAGATGTCATTACGATTTTTTTGCTTAACTTTTTAATCCTTTTGGATTAATGGTGGTAAAAGTTTTATCTTGAAGTGATTACCCGGCATTGTTACCGAATCAGTGAATAAGTGATAAACGTAACTGTATAGTAGGATAATAGCAGGTATCATAGTGGCGGATGGTAGCTTCAGTAAAAACAATCATGGCTTCACATCCGACGCAGAAAAGGGCATGGGTATGACAGTATGGCATGACAGTAAGACAGCTTTGCGATACCTGCATTTCCCCAGCCCAACCACATTGGCAAATGCAAATTCGAGTTATACCATTCGTTTGTACCGGAATGTACCGAAATATTTTCGTTTGTACCGATACCGATACCGAGATACAGCGCCCCCTTTGTGGTCCGGCTGGGGAAACGGCAGCCCGACCACAACGCAAATTGCAAATTTGAGCTATGCCAGCGGTCGACATCCGGAAGACAACGAAAGACGGGGGGAAATTCTGAGCCCCAATGTTTTGGATAGGGGTCGATGAACCCTTGTGTTCTATCAAAATTGATTGTGGAAAAACCGCTATATCTCTCTTATTATAAGAGTACAAACGAAGTACAAACGAATGGCATAGCTCAAATTTGCAATTTGCGTTGTGGTCGGGCTGCCGTTTCCCCAGCCCGACCACAAAGGGGGCGCTGTATCTCGATATCGGTATCGGTACAAACGAAAATAATTCGGTACATTCCGTACAAACGAAGTACAAACGAATGGTATAACTCGAATTTGCATTTGCCATTGTGGTTGGGCTGGGGAAATGCAGGTCTTTGCGATAGCGCCATTAGCAGGAAAGAACGGTCTACGATCAAATCGCCAAATTGCAAAAACTCCAGTTGGCAGTTACATATAATTTAGTTGTAATAGATTTCAAATGCAGACTTGCCAACAAGTGATGATTAAAGAGAGCTTGCAAGCCAAGAAAATTTGTTGAAGCTTTGGGGAGATCAAACTTCTAGTTTGACCAAATTCGCTAACTTGGGCGACTGTCGAAAAATAAATAACACTTGAACGGAGAAATCCAAAGCAATATACAAAACGATATATTTAGATAGCATAACGGCGAGAAAGATGGGAATTAAAAAAAAATGGCAAAGAGTGTCACATTTAGAATAGGGAAATTAGAACTAATTGAAAATATGCGATGAACTGCATCATAGTTCGGTTATAGCGTCTTTAGCAATTATCTCTTTTCTTCTAGGACGTTATAAACGTCCTGTATATTTGGTATAAACTGTACATGTGGTAATTTGTAAATATTTATGTAACAATCAACTTGTTTCGTGGAAATATTTTGAAAACAATTTTTAAACTAAACATTTTAATTCCTTAATCTCGTAAGTAACATATCTTTATTTTTAAAAGATTTTCACTTTTCCTTTACTTGTTCACCTTTTCCCCTATAGGAGTGCTTTAGCCGTCTCCTTCAGAGTGTCTATATGAACATATCTTCAAATGCTGATGTATGACCTTTGACATACATTGCTCAACATTCTTTTTTTCAAATGTCGGGCCTTAACAATGCCTTGGAGGCACTGGCACTACTAAGGCCGGAGTTGTTGGTCACTTTATTATGGGGGCACCTAGTAAGTGGACCAACGTTGCCCCTATGAAGGGACGGATACAATGGCATTCACGCCCAGTCGGGCATCGAACCTCGACCGCCGGCAGTTGAACGCGAAACCGTAGTACGGTGCTTTACCCACCATGCAATCCGGTCGGCCCTTTAAGCTCAACAAAAATTAGACTTTCTAGTACTTATACCCGAGACATTTCAGATGTTTCAATCTTTCAATGGCAATTGCAGAAATAAATACCGTTTAATTATTTCTGGGCTTTTCGTTTCAAACTGTTGTTGAGCCTGGTTTTTGGGTGCAATACCGGAAATAGTCATTGTGTCAGTTTTTTTAAAATATAGGTATAGGTGACAAATCTTTTTTCAAAGCTGAAAGTTCCATAAAATTGAAATTTTTTTTTTTTTGCGACATCGCAGGCACTTTCAAAAGGTGAAATGGGTGAATTTTCAGGTGTTTTAAAATAGGTTACATTTTTTTTTCTCTATGTGGTTTTGTGCATAGTTATGTCTAATTTCATTGCGATTGATCTAAGATAGGAAATACTCTTTCAAAATAAAAAATTGCAAGAAACTGCTAAAAATAGAAAATGGAATCTCAGATTTTTAAACTAGTTAATTTTTATTATATATAGACTAGCTGCCTTCGACGAGATATTTTGGCCGTCGATGGCCAATTCGCGGCCCAAATATGCAACCTAGAGCACACTGGCCGCTTCGCGACTGGCTTGTGCAACCTACGGCACACGGTCATCTTCGCAACCGAAATTTGCGACCTGTGAGTCGTCCGCCGGCTAGTAATTATAGATGTACGACAGAAGTAAAATAAACAACACCAAATTATCCTAAATAAAAGCTATGAAATCCAATAACCTTGAAATCAAAATCCACCTGGCTAAATGAATTCAAAATTAAACCCTTTTGACAAAAACATATGTCACCAAAAACAATCTAAAACACTCAGTTAAACACTTCGAAATTAAACAAGCACTTATGGATATATGACAAACGAAAAAAAAAATGTCCAAAACAAGCGAAATAAAAGTTGCGATCCAACAACGTTGAAATCAAAATGCATCCGTTTAAACGAATTCAAAATTAAGCAAACGCTGTCACCAATCTAAAACACTCAAACACTTTTAAAATAATCCTGGCTACGCTACTGCATAGACGCGTAGTCGTAAGACTGACTGACAAAGTTAACAGAGGCACGAAATCTACCTTACTGGTCGGCAATTTTTTAAAGCAAATTTTCACGGGCCAGCGCTGTTGGACGGCTTGTCGGCTAGTAATAATAGATTTACGACAAAAACAAAATAACCGATACCAAATAAACCCAAATAAAAGCTATAATCCAACAACGTTGAAATCATAATCCATTAAATTTTCACAGAAACATTACATTTAAACAATTTTAACGTTTAAAACCACAGCGGTTTTTGAACTGAAAAGAGCCAATGGCAATTTTTTCAGAAGACAAAAAAAGCTTCCCACAACAATGAATACAAAATTAAACAAACATTTCTGGATTTACAACAAAAATAAAACACATGTCCCAAAACAATCTAAATAAAAGTTACGATCCAACAACGTTGAAATCAAAATCCATCCGGTTAAACGAATTGTAAATTAAACAAATGCTTAAGATAATGTCCCACAACAATCAAAATAAAAGTTATCATCCAACAACGCTGAAATCAAAATCCATCCGGTTAAACGAATTCAAAATAAACGGTTACAACAAAAACAAAATAAACAATCTAAAACACTCAAACACTTTTAAAATACGATTTCACACAATGTGAGGCCGTTAACATAAAAAACACTCCGGTGAGAGCAATAAAAAAAAAAGCGTGACTTCCAAAAACAATAACAATGTATGTTTACTTTGCCAATTTCTAAAAAAGAAATCCTACAAATGGATATTTAAGTGTTGTGCCAAGGCTAAACTTGATGGCTAAACTTGTGCCTTGGTTGTGCAAGCAAAATTTTAAGCATTCTAAATAAATTTGGCCAAAGTCTATCAACATTTTTCAGTTAAATAGAACTTAAATAACGAGTATGACGTCACTATGACGTCATCTAATCGATCTACGACAGAGATATTTAGATTGTGAAGAAGCAGCAAGTTTAAGAAAGGTAAATTTTTTAGAGATCCTTCGAACTAAATAAAAAATTTTTGCTTTTAGTTAGAGATAAAAATGTCGTTTTTATCAAAATTTAAATATGGTGACAGATTCACCGGGGCGATGAGTCGAACCCGGCAGCGTTATGAACTGCACTTTTATTATTTAGATGCGTGTATGTGTATGTGTTTTGTGTATCTGTTGAAAATGTCAAATGTTTAAAAGTTCGTAAACGATACTTTCCATATAGTATTCTGACATCGCAACAAATGCGGTAAACGTTCTGATTTCTTAATTAATTTTCCGCCCTGCTCCTCTTCATATCTTTGAACAAAAATCAGATAGGTCCAGCAGAGTAAGACTCATTAACGACTCGGAAAAAACTAACACACAAACAAACAAACAAATTTTCTGTTTCGCAGATTAGAAAGATCGGCAGAAAAGTGCTTACCGCAGATTAAATTCGTATAGATTTTCAGCTGGGTTGGGAAACATGCTGCGGGAGACCTTCTCAATTTCATTTCTTTCCACGTTCAAGTAGCGCACATTTGGAACTGCGGCGAAGGCCCGATCGCCAAGCTCGGCTATTCCGTTCTCTACCAGGAAAACTCCGGTGAGATTGACCAGTCCTGCAGGGGTTTCGTCTCCACCCAGCCATTCGTTTCCGAAGACGGAGATTTGGTTTCTGTTAAGTGAAAGGAATTCCAACTCGCGGAGGTGGCTCAGGGTGAAAGGAGCTCTCTTCCCGGCTGATATACTGCGAACCACTTCCAGGCGCTGAAAAAAATTAGGAACAGAGATATAAATCATGCCAAATGCCTCCATTATAAAACCCCTTCCAGCACAAAAACACGCATTTTCTATTGGGGGAAGAAAAAGAAAAAAAATATCTGAAACACTTTCTTATTTTAAATACGCGCTAAAGTGCTACCCTACTAGCAATTTTGCTCGGGCTACCACCGGCCACGTAGCCAGCCGATGATGGCCCGAGCAAAATTGCTAGTAGGGTATTTATAAAAAGGGTATCCTATTCCATGCGTCGCACCTATTTTTCTTCCTTATTCCATTAAGTTGGAAAGTATATAGTTATGAATGCGTGTGCAGTTTTTGTCTTTCTTGTTCAACAAAGCACTTCAGCAGAATTAAAATCTACATTAAAATCGCTTACCAAAACTGTTTAACAGTTTTCGTTAGGTATATTCTAACTATACTTCTTTCGCGTTTGCCTTTCTAGCCTTCTTTGGAAGATATCTCCAAGCTTAGTTCAGTTTTGAAGACATTTTTAGAGCGATAAATAGTAAAAAAAATTGCAACTTTCAACATTTTATTCCACCCCCCCTCCCCCCATGCCAGAGCCATTGCTAAGACTTTTTTGAGGGGAGAGGGAGTTAACGATAAACTGCCTAGTTAAATATTGGTTTTTTACCAACTTACTTATTTTTTAATCACCTATATTACTAACTTTTTACTTTAGACAACTGGTTTTGCGTAATTTTGCAAAGTGTACCGGAAACAGAAAGTAAATGATCGTTTTCCGTAACATTTTTTCACTAATTATGCCACCTAGGTATCTAATTTTGCCAAGTTTAATATAATTTTGTGAGTATTGGGGGGGAATACTCCCCCTCCCGCCCCTTATCCTCCCGCCCTTGGCAGTTTTTCAATTACTTAGAAAATATCTACCTCGAAGATAAGACAGGCTCCTTATCAGTCAAAAAAAATATTTTTTATTAGACGTTTCAATACTTCTCATTATACATAATTTTGTTAATTTGAAAGAAGTATCTAAAACTGTTATTATCATTAGTTTTTTTCAGTAGTTTATTTTTCATATTTCAATAAAATTGAATAAACCGCCCCTCAAAACTTTCCCAAGGGTGTAAGTCAGTTTTATAAAAATCTTAAATCGAGGTTTAACATTGGGAAAATGATCTATCGTTTGGACGATTTAAAAGGGGCACCTATATTACTAACTTTTTACTTTAGACAACTGGTTTTGCGTAATTTTGCAAAGTGTACCGGAAACAGAAAGTAAATGATCGTTTTCCGTAACATTTTTTCACTAATTATGCCACCTAGGTATCTAATTTTGCCAAGTTTAATATAATTTTGTGAGTATTGGGGGGGGGAATACTCCCCCTCCCGCCCCTTATCCTCCCGCCCTTGGCAGTTTTTCAATTACTTAGAAAATATCTACCTCGAAGATAAGACAGGCTCCTTATCAGTCAAAAAAAATATTTTTTATTAGACGTTTCAATACTTCTCATTATACATAATTTTGTTAATTTGAAAGAAGTATCTAAAACTGTTATTATCATTAGTTTTTTTCAGTAGTTTATTTTTCATATTTCAATAAAATTGAATAAACCGCCCCTCAAAACTTTCCCAAGGGTGTAAGTCAGTTTTATAAAAATCTTAAATCGAGGTTTAACATTGGGAAAATGATCTATCGTTTGGACGATTTAAAAGGGGCATTTATATAGAATATCAACTTAAATCAAGATATTTCTGATTTTTCTACGATGACAATTATAACTCAATAAATTCTCACAAGTTTGATGATGTTATTTAAAAACTATATTTATTTTGTAAGCACACAAGGAAATATTCAAAATTTACGAGATTCAATAAGTTAAAAGAACTGCGAATTACAAAATAAAGTAACTGTAACTAGAATTTAAGCCTTTAAAATAACCTGAACTGTAATACTTGTCATTCCGTGGGATTTATTTTTGTAGTCCAGTGTCATAGACGTCTACCGCCAGAGAAAGGATACAGAGTATCACAATTATTTGCAGTCTTCGTCAATGGAAAAGTGTTGCTCGTACAAGAATTTCTTCAGGAGCAAGGCACTGGAAGGGAAACCGATAACCTATTGGCAATCTATGCTTCCAGTGACTTGCACCTGAAGCAGGGGCCTAGCCAGAAATTTTTCATGGGGGGGGGTTATGACTACTGCAACTCACATATATGCATACATGTGTGCGATGAGGGAGTGAAGAATATACATTTTGTATGGCAAAAAATTCCTCATGGGGGGGTGATGACCCCCCCTAACCCCCCCCCCTGTGGATACGCCCCTGACCTGAAGAAATGCTTGACACTGGACTACAAAAATTTATCCCCGATATGTTACAGTTAATTTTATTCTTATCCTACTAGCAATTGTGCTCGGGTTATTACCGGCCACGTAGCCGGCCGATGATGGCCCGAGCAAAATTGCTAGTAGGGATGTTGAGAAGTAGCCGAAATTTTGTTGTATCTTTTGGAATAAATTTTTCTGAGTAATAATGCTTTGTTTTTATTTGCCGTGTGAGACTTACTTCTCGAACGAACCTTGTGATTCATATTTTGTATTTAGCGCATCAAAAGCAATTGCGACTTTAAAAAATAACCTTTTGGGATGGTACTTTTAAAAGTTCATTTTTTTTATACATAAAAGATTGTCAAAAGAGCTTACCTTGAGACTGTCTTCCAATCCAACAAAAGCTTTCCCCCCGAACTCATCAGACCAGTTGAGCAAATCCCACTCAAGAAACCTTAGATTTTTCACTGGAAGACCATCGAAATTCGCGGAAGACAAATTCATGGGTCCAGAAGAGTACGTGAAGTGCAAACTAAGTTCGGTCTTCTCGGCGAAGTGCTTCAGCAGCATGCTGCGGAAATCTTCCATTCTGCGATGCGGAACCTGGTTCCCCTTGCACCGAACGGTGTGCCGCACCTCACCGTGCCAAGTGTTGTCGTAGCAGCTGCAGCTCGGGAGCTCTTCTTCTGGTGGGCACTTTTTGGAGCAGGCGCATGCGGCCAATGCTGCCGCGAGGAGGGCTAACGAGAGGATGTGGCGTCTCATGGCGAAATTTTCCTTGCCTAGGAAAAAAAATTAATTGGGAATTTCAATAAACACGAATGCAGTCCAGGCCCTGATTATCGCACAGTCACTTGAGGGTTCGTGCCCTGGGCACACATGCAGAAATAGGCCAATGGATTGAGTTTAGACCTATATATAGGGGCACAAAAATTTCAGCTATATGCAGAAGCACAAAATTTCAAAAGTGCTCTTATCACAAAAATGTTATAGTCAGGCTCTGACAGAGTCCAGTAGAATAAACTTATAAAACTGGCTTTAAAACAATATAAATTAACCCTTTCACACCCTGCGTTCATAACTGAGGGTACAAAAATTAGCTACACTATTGTACAGGATCGATGCCCTAATATGTTTGCATAAAAAAGATTACCAGAAGACATTTTTACGGAAATGCCGGCGCTTGACCACTTAAGCATTGACAATAAGAAGATTAAATTTCTTGATGACGAGTTTGGTGTCCTGTCTGGCTACAGTTAAAGTTATTAAATCTATATGGTATACAACATTCTTCTTCTCTGTTCTATTATTTTAAAAGCGTCATTAGAAAATTGTAAAAAAATTCAAGTTATTTTACAACCGACGGCATCGATTGCGCTTTTTTTCAATTAGCAGTGAAAGTGCCGAAATAAGGGGGTTCCCGGCAAAACCACCGAACGTTAAAGTGTTAAATAACATAATCACCATAATATTTCTAGCACGTTAAAGAAACGTATTCTCTTGAATCGGAACACTGCCATACTCTCTGTTACTCAGAAATGTGGCGTACGTAATAACTTGCAATATTTCTACAATATAACTGTTACGTCTTTGCAAGCACTTTTACTTTCATCCAAGTAGCTTCAATTATAAAGCTCAATCGTAACATAAATTTTGCGACGAATTTCAAGAAAGTTCTTTTCACATATCAAGAATTATTTTTCTACGATGCCTAAATCTCAGTTTTGAAGAAAATATTTGCCTATATTGCTCCGAATTAAAAAATCGCATACGTTGTAATAATTATTAAAAGAAAAAAGAACGATCTGGTAGTCTTTTTTGTTTAAACTGTCGTCGGATTACTTATCCTTTACTCAGCTGCAAGGTGTACATTTGAAATGTTATGAATATAACAAGCACTTTTAACCATGCAAAAATGTTTATTATCACAGTATATTGTGCTTTAATTCCGTATTATTGTAGCAACTCTAAGTATGACTTATGCCAATATATAATCTCTAAAAAAGCGTTTGTAGGTAGAAAAGCTTAACCTGTACTTCGTTGACTTATTTGCAGCCACTGATTTGAAACGACTCTGTACATATTTTTCCGCCACCAGGTTTATTGAATTGCAAAACTCTTTCTACCAAAAGAGGGATCCTGCGATCTCTGGACATCATTGACCAACCTCTTATAAAAAATATTTAAAATTAAGTTTTTATTTACATTTCATATTTCAGAAGATAAAACATAAAGCACCTTTCATATAATAAGATGTAGTTACACTTAAATCAAAAGCACAGTAGGTCGAAAACAAGGCTTCTTAGTAAAACGAAAGACTGAGAAGGAAGTTTTGTTCTATTTTGCTTAGTTGTGAGTACACTGATTATGTTGCCTTTTGCTCTTTTCTGCTTAGCTTTTGGCTTCTGTACTTGGTGAATGATGAGGACCATACCTGCTAGCGACTGGGCTTTTCAAACTGAATGACATTTGCTGGAACATTCGATTAACGACTGGGCTTTTCAAACTGAATGACATGTGCTGGAACATCTCGATTTGCTGTTAAATGTTTAATGGTCTGTATTTATGGCAAGCTTACAAGGGGCATCTGATTATATGGGGGGGTGTGTGCCTTGGTCGGGCGACTTTTTAAGGCTTTCTTACGCGTATTCACGTTAAAGCTGTAGAAAGCCGATCAAAACTCCCTCCGTTAGATCGGCAGCCGCGCGGTAGGCCTGAACGCTGTACCTTCACACTTCAGCCGTTTACCATGTTCAGTGTCTTATTCACTCGGCCATGGTGGGTCCCCCTTCCCGTTAACATAAAGCGGAACGTAAAAGAAAAAATTCTAAAATTATTTATGACGCGATGCAATAACATGGAAGAATTTTTTAAAAAGCTATAGGACTTTTTTTAAGTACAGGGAATTATTCCAAAAAGAATAAAAACAAACATACCTTATCAGAAAATTGGTTTGTAAAATTGTAGCTCCAGTATATCAGTGACCACTATATATACTCTGAACAGAGGTGTGATGTTCACAGGTGCCTAAACGATTTAATCAGTACAGATAAGTAATTTTGAATATTCTCGGGTTATCTAGCATGATTGCTATCCACAGTATCAAAGGAATTGTTGTAAAAAGGATGTTATTATTTCCTTTTATCTTTTTTCAACTTCCTGAGAATCAGATCGTTTGACGCAAATAGTAAGAGATATAATTTATTCATCGAACCAGGACCCAATTCAGATGTGACTTTTCCCGATTGTGTTCTAATTATACATGATTTGAGGCATTTTGATTTCTCGGAAAGAAGAAAGTAAACAGTAACAGCATATGAATAGTTTTATCTTTCCTCGGAATTTGAACACGCAAGATGCAAGTAGTGAAAAATGATACGCAAATGGTATTTCAACGATGGATACATTTATGGTGATTCAAGTTTGTTTAGATACTCTCCTCCAAAAGTTAAGGAACAACATGTTTTTCGAAGCTCACCCTAAAAAAAAAAAATGACACGAACATTAAAATTTATAGATTATATAAATAAAAATGAACTTTGTGCAATTTTAATCAAAAACGATAGCTGCCACTTTTTTTATATATATAGAAAAGAACCGACATACATGAGTGAGAGAAAAATGTGCATATATCAGGCTTTCATAATTACACGTGTAACTTTTGTTTATTTACATCTTTTGTTCATAGACTCGTTGACACTAGGCAGTAGGGATGTCCGCAATGTTTGAGAGAAGCCGTTTGCCCGATTCGTTAAGGTGGTGGGTGGTGGGAGGATGGAAATACGGTTGTCACAGGCTGATGCTGCTAGGCGTCTTAATGTATCTCGCAGTGTGGTCCACCTTCTCCGGAATCACTATCAAATCGAAGTTTCTGTGTCCAGAAAACATGTTCGAAGAGCTACAATATCTGCAGAAGACCGTTTTATAGCTCTTTGGGACCGAAGGAGAAGAAGTATTTCTGTGCCGCAATTTGGTTTAGACCACTCTGTATCATCAGGGAGAAGAATATCCGCTAGTACGGTGTGAAGGCGTCCTCACAATCCAGGTCTGCAAGAAAGGCAACCAGTTGTCCCCCCCCCCCTCCAAAAAAAACGGCGACAGAGAAGGGCCCGCTTATCTTGGGCAAGAGTACACGTTTTCTGTACCAGACAGCGATGGGCTTTTACTCTTTACAGACGAGTCCAGATTCACACTGGAGAGCGATTCAAGGAGCATGCTGATCTAGAGGGATACCATCAATTCAACACTTGAAAGACACAGTTACCGAGGTGGTTGAATAATGGTTTGGGCAGATCTCTCTCGGTGGTCACACTGACCTGCATGTGTTCCAGGGAGGAACTGTGACTGGTGTGAGATATCGGGATGAGATCCTTGATTCATATGTCCTTTACATATCGGTGCAACTGACAATGATTTCATTCTGATGGATGATAACGCACAACCTCACTGAGCTGTAGTTGTTGAGGAATATCTTGAGGGTCTTGGTTTAGAGCGAATGGGATGACCAACTCTAGTGCTGAGTCGTATAGAGAAACTTTGAGACTATCTTGGTAGATAGTTTGCTGCTTTAAGTCCACCTCCAAGGTCTTTAGGAGAGCTGGACCAAAGCTTACTCAGTGTCTGGCCTTCGCTTCCCATTTCGGTAATCGAAACGTAATTCACAGCATGGAAAGTCGATGCCGCCGATGCATTCAAGCTAGGGCTGGCTATAACCTTTATTAAAACTGATTTTTGTTATGTTTCTATGACTGTATTATATTATTTTTTCCTAGAATGGACTTTTCCAGCGAGATTACTTTTTTTTGTTTTGCTGTAAATCATCTTGCGTTTTTCTCATGTAAAGTTCCATGTTGCAGTCAATACATAACTGATTTGTGCATACGTCATCAAAACTTGGTGTACTACATTCATTCATTCATTTGCAAAATAAGGCGCAAAAACCGGCTGTTCCTTGACTTTTGGAGTCCAGAGCAGTAAGTAATTTTAAACCAAAGTTAACGCGTTCTATTCAAACGTCACACTTTTTCAATCTTTCTTTTTTTTTTAAATTCAAAACTTCTTTAGGCACGTTGAGCACTATTGGGATGGAAAAAAAGCACTGAATTCGCCTGACCATCACGCTCAGATACATATGAGGAAAACGTGGATTGTGGAAAAGTGAATTTTGACGTCATAGCTACGCCGTCTCCTGCCTGCAGAGATTTCTTCCTCATTTCTTTTAATTTTAGTGCTGACATCTGTTATCATATTAAGAACTTCAAGTTACTTTTAAACTACGTCCTTCTAGCTTCCGCGATTGAACTGTGGACCCAAGGCGTGGCAGGCGAGCGTTCTAACCACCAGACGGGTTCGACTTGGGATGAAATGACCAAAGTTTGAAGTGATTGTTGTTTCAATTTCGGAATTGGAACTTTTATGTATCTAAATAAATAAACTTAAGACTTTAGCAGTACACTACTTGGTATTAAAAAAATTTGCGATTTCTCTCCGTTTTTATTAAGCACAAGTGTATACTTTCAAAACATTCAAAAATATCCACTTTTTATGAACAAATTGTGTACAGTCTATATGTTTTCACATAAAAAGTCCAGACTTTTTCTAGCTGGGTAGGTGCTATAATTTTAGATTATTTATTTTGAAAACTGTAATTAATTTGAATAGCTATATATACTAGTTATTGTGGTATAAAGTTAATTTGATAATGTGTGGAGTGTTAATAATTTTATAATGTGATGCCGAGATCATATATTGATTTTTAGCACTAGTATTACTGTTTTATACAGTACTAGTATTAGCCGAGATCGCATATTGCTTTTTAGCACTAGTATTATATTTTACAGCACCCCTGTCCTGTATTTTATGTGGTGCATGTTATATACAGGCCACACATCAGCTCAGAGCATTTCGGTTCTTTGTGGTTTATGACCGCAGTTTTGCTAATTCTTATTCAGTACGTTTAAAGAAAATTCTTTTGGATCTGCTCACTTTGGGTAAGACTGTTAATTTTTGCTTTTTTCAGCAGTCTCTCGCAGATGTCATGCTGGCGATTTTCTTCATTGACACGTTTTAGTAAACTTTTCAAATTTCTGCACCCAATTGTTTTTGTTTATAAAATTAATACATTGATTTATTCTTAACGGCTCCGGATGTGTGCGCCTTTTTTTTCGTTCATTGGCGTACTTTTTGTTAGCGCTGCACTGCCAGGTTTGTAGGTTAGGTCTAATTGCCGGTTTGGGCATCTGGTAGGCCGAATAATTCGGCAGTCCATCCCGCCCCCTTGCTATCCAATTAATTTGTAAGATGCTTGCATGTTTTCAAATAAAATCAAGTTAAGGCGTCTTGCAGGCGACTCTCTCTGAGTTATTGCTACTTACACAACGCATAAAATGGAATACTTTATCATCTTCTAATCCTTGCCTACATCTTTTACGGCTCCTGAAGTAAAGCACGCATGACCTGCGTCATATATACTGCATATTAGTATTTGACCCATATAAAGATATCTATTGGTCATCTATAAGGAATCTGAGTTGGATAATGGGTATATCTATTAGAAGTCCAAGATCCTCCAGATAACATAAAATGGACCTCTATAAGAGATTTGAGGTGTGATATCTCTGAGGACTAGACAACATCTATAATATCCAGGATGTCTGTAAGAGATCTTTATCCAAGTAGCATAGATATTAACTGGACGTCCAAAATATCCTAGATTTCTCAAACAGCCCAAAAATGGATATCTATATCATATCCAGAATATCTGTGTAATCTGCAATAGGGGGATGCGGGAAAAGTTAATTGTTACGTCATAACTACGCACAATCTCTTATCCGCTGAGTTTTCTTACTCCATTCTATGAATTTTGGTGCTGCTATCTATTATCAACAGAAGAACTTCAAGTTACTTTTATTAAAGAGACCTATTTTCGGCGGCTGATATCGCACCATGGATCCAAGACATGGTCTAACCACCAGACAGATTTGTCTCAGGTTGCGATGACTAAAGTTTGAAGTGATTGTTGTTTCAATTTCGGAATGAAAACTTTTATGTATCTTAATAAATAAAATTAGAATTTGCCGTACATTACTTGGTATTACAAAATTTTGCAATTTCTATCCGTTTTAAGCAATTTGAACCACACTACAACCGTTAAAAAAGTTTGTCTGTCTGTCGTTCTGTCAGTAACGCTTTTTTTTACTTGCACATTACATAAGATTGATTGAAGCCAATGAAATAAGATTTGGTGACATGATAGGTGGTCACTTAGCTTAAACTATAGCAGTCAAATTTTTAAAAAATTCATTAGATTTTGAGATTTTCCGAAAATTGTTTCACACTGTGCAAATTTTTGTTCGCACATCACGTAATAACGACTAAATGAAATTTGGTGACATTTTAGATGATCACTCAACTTAAGCTACGGGCGTTGGATTTAAAAAAAAATTCTTACTCGATATTGCGATTTTTCTTAAAATACTTTCAAACGAGTTAATTTTTTTTCTGTATGCATAAAAACTGCATATAATTTGCCCAACAATTGCACACACACACACACACATACCTTCAAAAGATTAAAAAATATCTACTATTTATGAACAAATTGTGTATAATCTATATGTTTTTGCAAAAAAAGTACTGACTTTTTCTAGCTGGGTAGGTGCTATAATTTTCGATTATTTATTTAAAGAACTGTACTTAATTTGGATGGCTACATAGTTAATGTGCAATAAAGTTAATTTGATGATTTGGAGAGTGTTAATAATTATATACTGTATATTATTTGAATTATAAGTGTTATACTAAGTGCAACTTTGTTCACTTGAATTTGAATCATAAATGCGTCATTCATTACAAATAAATAGCATTGCTGTTTATTACAGTGTAAGTACATAATTATTAATAATTAATAAATTCACATACATAATTAATGATTAAATCGAACAAAATCTAACACGTGGAGAAAAATGTGCATCGCTGACCGTACGCATATACCAGCTGTGTCACTTTGCTGCCTTGCGCGTACTCCCTCTCTCTTTTTAAATTTTAAATATGTGCACAAATCGAGAGCGAAATTTGAAGTGTAATTAAATTTTAAAATAAAAATTTTCCAATGCTGACACAGTGAAAATTGCGTTAAAATGTGAACAAATGTACAAAAATATGTGAAATTATGAGAATATCATAAATTAATGTGCAGTACCCTTACAGCCTTAAAAAAACATTAAAATTGTTTTACAAAGAATGTCAAATGTATAAAAATGTGAGCAAGCTTTCATAAATGTTTATTTTTTGTTAATAAAAATGCAATAATGTGTGAAAACCTGTTTAACAGTATAAATATAAATTTTAAAGAACTTCACAAGAAGTTTTCACTTCTGACGATCTCAGCAGCAGTGTAACTGAGAATGTAACGTCACAGAAATCAGCCGTGGTTGTAGATCCAGTCATTTCCAATCTCCAGAAGCCATCCAATCTTCTATGTAAATAAGACGTCTACAAATGAATCGCTTATGGATGTTACACGCGCACATCCAATAGAGTTGTTGCTTTGGATGACAATTAAATATCTATGGGACATCTGTTTCATTAACTACATAAGATGTCTACAGATGGATTTCTTATGCATATCATAAATACATATCCAATAGATAAGTAGTTTCGGATGACTATTGGATATCTATAAGCTCTCTAAGGAAAACTTATAGATGTAGCAATTTAGATGTCCTATAGATATATATTTTTCTCCGCATATAAATAGCCTTTAAATGCCCTGGATGTTATAGATCAGTTTGGATATCTATTAGCCCTGATTCGGACATAGTGTGTTGTGTGGGAAATTATAAGTGTTATGCTACAGCGCATTTTAGTCTGAATAATAAATCTATCATTCATTAGAAATAACGTTGTAATAAAAGAAGGATTACTTTTAAGCTAACGTAAGTACATAATTATTGTTAATTAATTAATTTACGTACATAATTATTAATTAAATCGAATAAAATCAAACACGTGGAGAAAAATGTGTATCGCTGATGCGTACCGTATGCATATACCAGCTGTGTCACGTTGCGGCTTGTGCCTCTCTCTCTCTCTCTCTCTCTCTCTCTCTCTCTCTCTCTTTTAAAATTTGAAATGTGCACACAAATCGAGTGTGAAATTTGAAATAGAATTAAATTAAAAAATCAAAAATTCTAACACAGTGAAAATCGCGTTAAAATGTGTACAAACGTACAAAAATATGTGAAATTGTGAGAATATCATAAATAAATGTACGATACTTTTACAGCCTTACAAAACACTTACTAAATTTTTTTACAAGGAATTTCAAATGCATAAGAATGCGAATAAAAGTTCATAAATTTTTACATTTTGTTAATAAAAATACAATAATGTGTGAAAACCTGCTTAACTGCATAAATATAAATTTTAGAAAGCTTGACAAGACATTTTCCCTTGTGATATGCAGTCCTACGACTGACTGTTTTCGAAGTAAAACTTCTTTAGTCGTGACTAAGGGGTAACTCAGATTTTTTTGCTGACGGAAGTAACGCTCAGTAAAGGAAGTGACGTATATGTCATATACTCCACGGCAAGCGCGCCTGAAAAAGAAGAATCACGAAAAATACTACATTTTCGACCGCTCGCTCCTTCGTGGACTTCATTGTTGAAAATGCATTATCATTACTATCATTATTTAGTTTTTCTTGAGATGGCAACGTTATCCACAAAATATGTATTTAAATATCTGTTATTTAAATATCTCGTTTTGCCGATGGCAACTAGTTGTAAAATTCTATACTCTCTGAGGAGTTTGTGAAGATTTCCGTTGGGAAATAACTATTGAATTAAATTGTTTTTAAGAGGTCTAACGTTTATTTTCTTCATTGTGTATCGTTAGATTGTGGCTAGTACTTATATTCAGACATAGAATTATTACTGCCGTAGTGGTATTTGATGAACATACAAATGCCAAACGCGTTTTAAAATAAACGACTTGGTGCAGTGATTAATATTTGGCGTCCGCTTACCAGAAAGCTGTTTTAGTATTTTGACTAACTCTTGATACGCTTTAACATTCATCGTTTAAAAATACGGGGAACCTGTTAGGGAAAGAAACGGCGATTTCTCGCCATTTCTTTAAAACATCAATCTTTATTTATATATCAATAAGCGTTTTGAAGGTACATCCAACATAATATTTTACATGTAATCCCAGCCTCACAGGAGGTTGTCGATAATCCTTATTTTTAGATGAATAATATACAAGGTTTTGGAAAAGCACGAAGAAATGGAACCTGTCTGCAATCGAACCGGAAAAGTAGTTGGAAACGTCAGTTTAAGAACACTTTTCCTGGATTCTAACCCAACTTGAAGGCAGAACATCGGTTTAAGAACAAGGAGATGGAACACCACAATTAAAGGGACAGTGGCTGCAAATGTACCTAAACAGCAGAGGGGAAGTTTCGTTTAAGAACACTGTTGGAGGATCATACTTCGATCCCACGAAGGTAAATTTATAGGAGGGGACACTTCGCTTAGAAAGTTGGATAACGCAGTTGTTGCAAACAGATGGCGCTACGCACACTAGGTAACTGCGCATCTTCTGCGTCTGCGCATCTCAGGTTGTTCATATTTCCATCGAGGCGAAGTCAATGGAGATCGTTGAATTATCAAAAAATTAAATGCATAGACTTATGAGCGTGATCTATAGTAATTACTGTTTTCAGACGTGTTTTAATTACACAATTGTCTTATAATACTATTTCGTAGTGAATATAGGCAATAGTTTCGAAGTGAAGTGATATTATTATTTGTGAAATGCCAGTTGCATTGGCCGTTAGGCCACTAAACTCCTAAATATTATGTATGTCGTGTCTGTTATTATTTTACCCAAAAGATGTATTTTAAGAAATGTTAGTACGTAAGAAAGGGACCCTGGCTGCAATCAATCCCAAACAATGGACAGAACCTGCAATTTAAAAACATGGATACAGAATAATAATTCGAAACCTATTAGCAGACGAAATCAACGCTTAAGAACACTGTGATAGAAAAACACAACAAAAATTACACTACCTGATTTCGAACCCAACAAACAGAGGAAAACATCAATTAAAGAACACAGTTAAAGTATAATACTAGACTACGGACATCCCCCCCCCCATTAGACCCAACCTTCAGACGGAACAATGGTATACGAAAACAGTTAAAGAATAATACTACAACATGGACACTTCCTGGATTCTAAGTAATTATCATGAATTACCGACGATTCTTACTGGAGATTTTAATGTTAATTTTGGCTCTCAAGAATCTCAGTCATTAGTTGATTTTTTAAAAGAAAAAATTGATCTAACTATGAATACTTCTCGACTTCAATCAACAACGCGTTTCGGTACAACGATAGATGCTGTATCTTCAAGAAAATTAGCAAATTTAGAGAGTTAAATTTATGTTTCACATTATAATTACCACAAACCTATAATTTCATATATAAAGATTATGATGACATCCAAGTACCTATTTCCAAATAATAATATGAATATAATCTTCTTATATAATAAAATCTGAGACTAAACATTGTATGTAGCTATGTAGGTAGGTAAGTTTGTGACCACCGATCTTCTTGTGCGCGTCTCTCGATCGCATTGCGCCGAGACGGTGGGTCGCAGACCTACCGAATTTTGCATACGGCTTAACTAGGACAGATCCTAACATGCCTCGAAGCGATTTTTTCGAAATTCAAAATAGAAAATGTTTTATGTTTTGTCCGTTTTTTGCGATTTTTCTCGCTTAATACGTAATAACACCGGTAATTACACTCGCAAGAAAACGAAATTTACATCATCGGATACAGGAGAAAATTTTCTTTTAAAAATTGTTTGTTCGAACTGTGTAACATAATTTTCAGATTTTTGGGAATTTTTCAAATAAAATTAAATTTTACGCTGACTTTCGTAAAATATTTTTAAAATTGCTGCATCTTGAATTCTATCCGTCATAACTTTTTTATATTTTGTCAAATGACGGAGCATACATTTCGCCCTCTTTTAAAAGAAAAACCAGAGGAAAATATAAGTTAGGAGATTTTTTACGAATTTTTAAGTAAAGAAGGATTTTCATTTCAATCGCAGCAGATTAAAACTTTCCGTATGATATCTTGTGGTTTGGTTGTCTTGGAGACAGTAACAATGATTAAAATTGCCAGTTAAAAAAAAAATAAAGTTATTTAAAAATAACCGATTTTTCACATGTGAAATGTGCGCCACTTTGACGTCACGAGTTTAAAACCCCTTTCGAAACTCAATTGCAGAATAACGGACTCACAAGCAAAAAATACGCAGAGCATGTGAAATAATTCTATATTTTACTTTACGTTGCTAGAAAAATAATTGAATGCTGTTTTTTCACAAGTGAATTATCCAGAATTATTTTCAATTGAGATTTTAAACGGTTCACGTTTTCGAATAGCAGGAAATATATTGCGGTGTTAAACAGGGCCTGATTATGACCAACAGGGGGCCCCGGGCATTTTTGAATTTGGGGCCCCCGTCTATAAAATTTGTTTTATTTTTCTCATTCATAATTTTTTTTATAAAAAAAGAACAACATTTGAATATGGGGGCCATTTCGAGCCGGGGACCCCTGGGCAAAGTCCCGATTTGCCCGTGCGATAATAGGGCCCTGGCGCTAAATACGCCAATCTGACAAGAATTATGAGTAAAAATTCATGGAGAGCATATTTAGTGGCAACCATAAAGGGAAATGATTATCCTTTATGCTAATGCATAAATTGCAAAGAATCACCAGTGTGAAAGACTACATTCGTGGCAAATATCTAGACCGTTTCTTTAAATTAAGCATTAACGGTTGCAAAACGAAAATATATTGTATGGGTATCAGAAAAAGATACTATAAGTAATAGTAATTAGATATGATAAGGCACTATTGATCAAAGCACAATATACCGCATTAATAAATATTTCGTGAAACTGTCTTCTATTCATTTTTCAACAGCCGTATTACATCACAGCTAACAAAACATTAAGTAATTCTACGTCGCGTTAATATATCCCGCGGTAGTTTCAGCAGAAAAGACTGTAGCACAACTTTTTTCTTGGAGATTCTGTTTTGTCACAAGTAGCATTTCAGGAACATGTTCTCTTCTTGCCTTGCGAAGAGCGGATACACAACTATTTAATTATAAAATAAAACGGTTCTCCACAGCAAGTAGTATCTAAGTTATTAATAGCATAACTTAAATCTAAAAAAGAGTATGATGCAGAAATGAGACATTTTGAAAATTAGGAATTTTCACTGCAAACCGTCACGCTTTTCTTTTCTGATCGCGAATGACACCGACATAGTTTTTTGCCTCATAATATTAACAATGGTCTCAGGTCAGTACTTATACTAACTTTACGTATAATTAATGAGTAACTTTACGCCAAGAGTCAAATCATTCTGCTTATTTTTAGATTCCACATCACTGGAATCAATTCGAACTATACATGTAAGAAAAAGTTTCGTTCCCTACCGTGCGGAGAACGGGCACGCAGCTAGTATTTATGTAATCTTTGTAAAGTACATGAATAATAAATATAATTAAATTATAATATTGTAACAGGTGTTCCCCACCTGAGCAGCCAAACTCCAGGACTGCAGCGGCAAAATAAAAGCAGTGACGCTTCCGGCCAGGGAATCGAGTGAGTTCGTAGATGAGTAGCGAGGCTAAGATGGAGTGAGCTATGGCTGTTGTTCTTTTTATGTGTAATCCGTGCAGTGTTTATTTTTTTTTAATAAAATATTTTTTGTGTAAGTGAGATGCGAGTCTCTTCTGTCATTTTGGGAGTTCGTGTCGTCTTACAATTTGGCGCCCAACGTAAAAGGCCGTGGAATGCAAATAACGTTTGGATTTAGCTGGATGAGGTAGAACGTTGTTTTCGTTTTCGTCTGCTGTTAAATGAGTCTATTAGTGAATACTCTAAAGTTGAGTGAGTCTTGAGTGAATATTCTAAAGTTATTTTGTAAATAGTATCTATTTGTATATTTTAGTATGTTTTGGCAATCCTTTTGCCTGATTATGTTTTTAAGAACAATTTCGTTTGGATTTTGTGTTTTGTATGTGCATAGAAATTTGTTGGCGGTTTCCCGCCCAAACTGGCTGTAGAGGTAAATAGCGTATAAAAGAATGTTTAACTAGTATTTTGGGTATAATTTGGTGCATAAAGCGAAAATAATATTCTAAATCATATTTTGGCAAAACCGTTGCCTGGCGGATATAGTTGGCAAATCTGCTTGCTTGAAAAGTTTTAAAACAAACAAAAATGGTCCTAACTGACTGTGAATAGAGAAAAGTCACCCAGACTTTTGATAGAATATTGATTTCTGAAACGAAACTCTGTGTAGAGTTGTGTGCACTAAAATTGTTGGAATGCCCATAAAAGTGGAAATTTATGCTACACTGCTGGCCACCCAAATTGCAACACCAAGAAAAACAAGAGATATCACAACAAAATTTATTGTGTAGATAACATGTTGACCAAGTAACAAATGATTAAATTTACAGCATTCTATGAAGCGTGGTTCCTGCCAAAATCAGTACCCAGAGTAGCCGCCGTTGTTGGAGATCACAGCTGCCACACGCCTCGGCATTGATTCAAAGAGACTTTGAATGTGTTCTTGGGGTACAGCAGACCAAGCAGCTTCCACACGTTGCCAAAGTTGATCTGGTGTGACAGCTGGGGATGAACTCTGGGTCAGTCGTTGAGCAACCATGGACCACATGTTTTCTATCGGCGAAAGATCCGGAGAGCGCGCCGGCCAGGGAAGTAATTCAATCTGGTGATTGACGAAGAACCCTTGGACAATGCGTGCCACGTGTGGCCGTGCATTATCCTGCTGAAATATGGCTGTTGGCAAGCCCTGAAGGTAAGAAAGGACAACTGGCTCCAACACCTCGGAGATGTAGCGCTGGCTGGTTAAAGTACCGGCAATGCGTACTAGAGGAGTGCGAGAGAGATATCCGATACCGCCCCATACCATAATACCCGGTGCAGGACCAGTGTGACGGTGCATAATGCAGCTGTTCAGCATCCTCTCTCCACGGTGTCTCCAGACTCGAATCCGACCGTCGTGGTGTTGCATACAGAAGCGTGACTCGTCAGTAAAGAGAATTTCATTCCATTCTGTCGTCCACATCCTTCTTTCATCGCACCATTGGCGGCGGAGACGTCTGTGGTTCCGCGTCAGAGGTAGACAAAGCAACGGACGTCTTGCGGACAGACCATTCTGCTGTAAACGACGTCGAATGGTACGCGCAGACACTGGATGATGCGTTACAGACTGAATCTGCTGTGATATGGTTCGTGATGTGACTGAGCGGTCCGTCACTGCCATGCGTACAATCTGCCTGTCATCACGTGACGTGGTGCACTGAGGTCGATCACGTCTGTCCGTCGTACCCTCCTGCACCCAACGATCACATATCCGAATCACAGTTGTTTGGTTTCGTCCAATACGACGACCGATTTCCCTGAAAGATAACCCACAATCTCGGTATGCCACTATCCTTCCTCTGTCAAACTCGGATACTTGATCAAAAGATGATCGTTGTTTCCTACGAGGCATAATTTATCGTTTTTTTGAAAAAAAAGCAAGAAAAACACAATTGCTGTACTTGAAACCGTCGAAATCTCCAAGCCTTAAATAGCGCTTTGAGGTGGCGCCACAGGCGCGCTTGATGTGCGTCTGCGCTGAAATTCTAATCATTTGCATATCTCACCTCAGCTAATGCATGTTGTAAATTTCATATTATTTGCATGCTTCCTTCAGGGTGTTGCATTTACGATGGCCAGCAGTGTAGTTAAACTGAAATATATGTTCTATTGATTGTGATAGCTAGTTATGTTCTTGTATATGTATATATCGGATTTTGCAGTTTGATGTTTTGTTTTAGTAGTGATGAATAGCATTAATTTGGTTTGATGAGTAAGATTAGTTTTGATTTTGTAAAAATAGTTTTGTTTCATTTTGTTCAGAAAATGGTATTGTTTTGAATTTGCTTATGATTAATTTTGGTTTAATTCTAATTTGATGAAAATTTGAAATTGGCAGAATTGTATTTTTGGTTTGTTGTTACTTAGTAGTAAGTAGTTGTATTGGTGGCCCTAATCAATTAAATTGTTGCATTTTAGTTACTATTTTGAAAGTTATGGATAATTCTTGTTTAAGCGAAGTTCAGGTCTAATGGCATCGGTGTGAATGTTGCTCAGGTTAGGTTTTGTTTCTGCTCACTCCTGAGAATGCCTGAAAATTAAATTATCTAAGCCTTTCTGTCAGTAAATATAAAAAACCGTAACTCAAGAAATTCTATTTGTGCTCCCGTGATACAATGGCTTACCTCGGTAAAGGCCGAAAAGATGACCTACGACTCCTCGCCCTAGAACTGGGTTTGGAGGGGGTGGAAAACCTTAAAGTGCCCCAATTAAAGAAACTGATAACCGATTCAAAAGAATATGATGAAGAATTAACAAAAAACATGTTGACATCCATCATTGAGGAGCGCGTAAGAAGAGAAAAGTTAGCTGATACGGAGTTGGTGGAAAGGAGAGAGGAAGAGAAAAAAGCCAGAGAACGAGCCCTAGAGGAAGAGAAACAAGCCAGAGAACGAGCCCTAGAGGAAGAGAAAAAAGCCAGAGAACAAACTTTTGAGCTAGAAAAGCTGAGACTGCAACTTGAGATTCAAAAATCCGCCCAGTCAAACCTTGCATCTACCACTTCTTCAGCTCTTGAGCCGGAACAGCCCAAGGTGGATCTGAAGGGGATCTTACCCAAGTTTGATCCAAAAGAAGATGACATGGCGCTATAACTAAGTTTATTTGAACGGCAGTTAACATTTTTGAAGGTTCCGGAGACTACCTGGGTCCCCTACCTGATTGGTTCCCTCCCGCCGGAAGTCGGCAGAATGGTCGTTCGGGAACCTGAGGAAGAATGCAAAGACTACCAGAAGGTCAAGGGCCTACTTCTTAAGCGTTTCAAACTCTCTGCTGAAAGGTTTCGACAGCTATTTTCATCTCACCGCAAGAATCTCACCTGCACCTGGCGAGACTTCTACTTCGAATTAGATGGCTACTTAGATGGTTGGTTAACAGAATTAGACATCACCACCTTCGACAAACTTAGAGACCTTGTCCTCACAGACCAAATAAAACGACGAGTTCCCCCTGAAGTGAAAGAACACTTTCTCGACTCTTGGCCCGATCTGAACACTCCCTTAGAACTTGTGGAAAAGCTTGATGCTTACGATAACATCAGACTGAGCCACAAAAAATACAACGCCCCACCAATGCAAAAGAAACCTTACCCCGTCAAAGAGGAAACTTCAAGAAATGCTCTAAACAAGAAACCAGGCAATCAACTGCCTAAATCCGAAAAACTCAACGCTGGTGAAAAACAGGAGCGTCCAGCTCTGACTTGTTATGGTTGCGGTAAGCCTAGAGTTGTCAGAGCTAAGTGTCCAGTTTGCACTCCAACGCCAAACCTTGCCTCCGCCAACTTTGGACACTTCAACCTCCAGAGCCTGTCCACCTCGGAACCCACCGCGTGCCTGCTGGTTACCATAAATGGAGTAGTAGGCACCGCCTGCCCAGACAGTGGAGCAAGCCACACAGTAGCTAGTGAAGGACTATACAAGATCCTGAGGAATCAAGGGGTCCAGTTTCATAAGTCCAATCTACGGATGACTCTTGCTGATGGTAGCCAGACTGACAAAGACGTATACACTACAAGAGTGACAATACAACTCGAAGGACGTACTTTCAAGATGAATCTTATTGCTCACCCAGAGGCAAAAGAAAATCGTACCCTACTCGGGACAGACTTCTTGAAGAAAGCTAAAGTGGTGTTAAACTTAGGAGACCAAAATTGGTATTACAGGGACAACCCAAGAAAGCGGTTTCCCTTCGTCGAAGGCTACAAAATACCTCCTTTGGCAGAGGAACGAGACGACACTGGTCTCAAAGAAAAAGTCAATATGGCCCCAAAACAAGAGGTCATTGCGGTTGCAGAAGAAGACGTCACCCATACCCCAAAGTGTGACTTCAAACTCCGTGCAGATGAAGGTGAACAACTGACAGAGGGTCAAAAGAAACAACTTGATGCTCTATTGATAGAACATGAAGATACGTTCCGGCCGGGGGGAAAGCCGACTCCCTTTATAGAACATAGGATCGAGACAGGAAATGCCCCTCCCGTGGCTACTATTCCTTACCGACTATCTCCTGCCAGGAGAGAAGTTCTTAAGAAGGAAATCGATGCCTTGCTTGCGGCAGGAACCATAGAAGAGTGCGATTCTCCATACGCAGCACCTGTAGTCTTGATCCCGAAACCAAATGGAGAGTTTAGATTATGTGTAGACTATCGCAAGTTAAACTCTATCACGAAGCCTGACCCATATCCATTGCCACGCAAGGATGATTTGTTGCATAAAGCCAAACAGACTGCCTATATGTCAACTATAGATTTGAAATCGGGGTACCATCAAGTACAAATGTATCCTCCGGACAAGGATAAAACGGCTTTTGTCTGCCAGTATGGGGTCTACCGGTTCACCAGGAGGTCTTTTGGCTTGAAGACAGCGCCAGCGACCTTCCAGCGGTTAATGGATCTTTTCAGAAATGGTCTGAAGGTCAATACGCTTGTATACCTGGATGACATCATCGTGTTGTCTTCGACCTTCGAGGAACACATAGAGGACTTACGGCATGTTTTTGAGAGACTCCAAAAGTTACATGCAAACCGTGCTAAGTGCCACTTTGCTTGCCATAAAGTTAAGTATTTAGGACATTTCATTACAAGCAAAGGAATAGAAGTGGACCCGGCTAAAGTGGAGGCAATTGCCCGAATTCCTCCCCCGAAGTCCGTAAAGCAGGTTCAAAGATTACTACAGACCTGTAGTTGGTTCCTCAGATTCATTCCCCAATTCGCAGACCTCTCGAGACCTTTGAGTCAATTGACCAGGAAGCGAGCCACGTGGAAGTGGGGGGAGGATGAACAACAGGCCTTTGAAACCCTGAAAAGGAAGTTGATCTCATCGCCAGTGTTGAGTAAAGTGGACGAATCAAAGCCTTTTGTCATAAGGGCGGATGCATCCGGCTACGCTCTGGGAGCTGTCCTTACCCAAGGACAAGGTCCAGAGTTACACCCGCTCGAATATGCCAGCCGACTTCTACTACCAGCTGAAAAGAACTATTCCACAACGGAAAGAGAGGCCCTAGCAGTTGTTTGGGAATAAGAGAAATTCAGGGGATACGTGGAAGGAGCAGAGATCACGGTGATTATTGACCACCAGCCCTTGAAATGGTTATTAAGTCTAAAATCGCCAACCGGCCGATTAGCAAGATGGGCCCTACAGATTCAGTCGTACAACTTGAAAGTCGACTACTTGCCAGGAAAAGCCAACGTTATTGCAGACTTGCTATCACGTCCTGCATGTGAAAACAAGGAGCCATCGGGTGAGATTTGTGTGGTTGCCATTGACCTCCCAGTCCGGAAGCCAAGTGACATCCGGGAGCAGCAACTCAAGGATCCAGATCTGAAAAAGATAATAGACTGTTTCGAGAGTAACACCACAGATGAAAATTATGCCAACTGGACACAGCGGGGATATTTGATGTCCCAGGGAATCCTTTACAGGTATGCTCCAGACTCGGAAGCCGAGGAGGCTCAACTAGTCGTCCCTATCCATGAACGAACGAGAGTGCTAAAGGAGTACCACGATTCCCCAACTGCCGGCCACAACGGAGCCGAGGGCACCTTCTACAAAGTGGCCTTGCGATATTACTTTCCTGGAATGCGGAAGTTTATTACCGATTACGTCAAAAATTGTGCCGAGGGTAGCAGATTTAAGCCAAGCAATCAGAAACCTGCAGGTTTATTGAGAACTCCCGCTTATGCCCAACGCTTCGAAACACTCGCCATAGATCTCTTTGGTCCCTTACCAGAGACTGCAGATGGAAAGAAGTGGATTTTCATCGTAGAAGATACCTCGACAAAATGGGTAGAACTTTTTGCTCTAAAAGAGGCGACGGCGAAAGAGTGTGCCATAACTTTGTTTGAAGAGATTTTCCTGAGGTATGGATTAGCCAGCCGTGTCATAAGTGATAATGGCCCACAATTCACAAGTGCTGTCCTACAGCAACTGTGTTACCTACTCGAAGTGTCCCAAGTCTTTACACCCGTATATTGGCCCCAGGCCAATCCAGTTGAAAGAAAGAATCGGGATCTAAAACCAAAACTAGCAATACTTGTTGGTGAGGATCATACGTCATGGTCAGATAAACTTGCGACCATCCGTTTTGCAATGAATACGTCGAAGTGTGATACAACAAATCACACAGCTGCATTTCTCCAATTCGGAAGAGAATTACGAACAATTGATGACGTGCAACATGATGTAAGAGCGATGATTGACAACGATAATTTCATCGCTGAAATTATACCTTATCTGAAGAAATTCACCCGGATCTCAACCGAGATCAAAGATCTTGTAGAAAAGGAGCAAGACCAGCACAAAATGTATGCCGATGAGAGTAGAAGAAGGGCACATAGGTATGAGCCAGGTGATAAAGTATGGGTAAATTTACATTGTTTAAGCAATAAAGCGAAAAAGAAAACAGCTAAGTTTCAAACGTGTAGAGATGGCCCCTATATTTTGATTACCCAACGCTCCCCTACAACCTATGAAGTTGCTAACCCGGAAGCGCCGGATATCCTGCTTGGCACATACAACACTTCTGCTCTCACCCCTTTCAATGAAACTCCTCTTTCTGATGTTGTGCCTGTCGCCCTCCTAAGGAAGAGGGGACGACCTCCCAAGAGTAGCTCTCCAAAGACTGTTCGTCGAAATGCCAAAAGAGAGACTCAGTTACCATCCAGCTCTTCTGGCCACTCGCCGGGACGTCATCGTGGCCAGGGGGGGGGAGGGAGTCTGTAACAGGTGTTCCCCACCTGAGCAGCCAAACTCCAGGACTGCAGCGGCGAAATAAAAGCAGTGACGCTTCCGGCCAGGGAATCGAGTGAGTTCGTAGATGAGTAGCGAGGCTAAGAGGGAGTGAGCTATGGCTGTTGTTCTTTTTATGTGTAATCCGTGCAGTGTTTATTTTTTTTTTTATTAAAATATTTTTTGTGTAAGTGAGATGCGAGTCTCTTCTGTCATTTTGGGAGTTCGTGTCGTCTTACAATTTGTTATTTATTTTAAGTTTAATCATTTCAGTGATATGTGTCGTAAACACGTCAAAGAAGTTTTACTTCAATCGCGCGTAAAGATTACACGCATACACTTTTTTTTTTATTTAACTTACTGGCTGATGTATATTTTTGAATGCTATCCGAACAAAGATTTATTGATAATTATACGTATTTTGCACGATGTATATATATGGACTCGCTATATTCCTACTTTTAAACCTCCATAAGCAGAGCCGATGGCCGAGAGGTTAAGGGTATGTCCTCTTCTCCGCTAATCGCTTGAACGTACGGTCAACGGGAGCAGCAGCTAAAGAATTTAATATTATTGATGAAATGATTTCAAGAAGTATAAATGCTGAAATCTTAGGGTTAGGATTATTTTTCTTACACGGGTGGGCTAGCATGTTTGAATGCCTTTTACACTTGGCCTACAAATTACCATTTAAAAAATGGCAAGCTTGCGGGAAAGGGCAAAGAAATTGTGTTTTGTCACAAACCACCAAACTTTAAACTTTTTTTCCCCTTCATTCATTCTTTTCTTTTGTCACGTTGGCAACACTTGTTGCAGAGAGATGAGTTTGGTGTGGATGTTCTAAGAGAATGTTAATTGTAACGCGCGCGACTATGTAATAAATGTTTGCTTTGTGGTGTTTATATTATGTGTAATTATTTAGTAGCTCCGAGATTATGATATTTTTTAGAAAGGATAGTGTGCGTTGTTATAATGTGGCTGCCAACGTCGGGCGAGAACAAAAATAGAAGTTTCGTCATTCGTCCGAAAGATGGTTCTTATGGAAACACAATTACATGATAAGTATTTTCATATGTAATTTGAAACTGTTTAAAACAGGAACTAAAGGAAAAATTATTTCGGTCGCCCTGAACAAAGTTATTTCGAATTTCACAAATATCTCGATCATCCAGAACGCATTAAGATTTTCTGAAATTTTGATTCAAAAAAAATTTTGAAAATAAAAAATTTCTTTTCAAAAGAAATTTTGATTCAGATTTTTGAAATTTTGATCAAATTCTTATAATAAGTTGATCACCCCGATCACATAAGAATTGTTCTCAGTTTTGCATACCAGTTCCTTTAGTACCTGAAGATAATTGTTTTGTTATGGTATACTTATCCATTTGTATACAGTGTTAGTAGTCAGAGTACTACAGAAATATTAAATAGTTAATGCTTGAATTTAAAAATTTTGATTATCGATTATCAAATTGCTAATATAGTACTTCGCATTTCAAGTTAATTAATATGATGATGGTTAACATTCCACATTCGAGTGTTTTGTAGCTTCCCGCTACATTGATATGAAGAACAATTTTGAATATAAATAAGTTGATTGAGAGTATTTTGAATACTATTAGTGTTCTATTAACCATATTCTGAAGTGTGTTAAGTTTCGGTTTTAAAGAATTACATTGGTCTGTATGTTATAATAAGCTTAATCCTTGGAAGAATTCTGTGCCAATTTTAAGAACAGTGAATTTTATTTTGATAATAATATTAAAGAATTTATGCCGTACATTTGATTACAAGCATCAGAAACGAAAGTAAAAAGTGTTCTTATTTTGAATTTTGTTTTATTAGTCTGAGTTGCATTTGAATATTTATGTTTAAAGTGTATTTAAATTAAGTGCTTTTTGAATGGTTTAAAGTATATAAAAAGGTGATCTCTGCGAATTAAATAACATATGTTTGAACCCATTTTAATTTAACCCTTAAGTTTTACGGGTAAATTTTAGTGGAAAAAACTGTCACGTTCTCATTTTAATATGGCATTCCTAGCAAAAGGGAAGAAACAGGACTTAATTGAACTAGCGGAGGCATTAGATGTCACTATTGGGGAAAATTTTAAAATACTCGAAATAAAGGATGCGATAGTTAAAAGCCCAACGTATGACGCGGAATTTGCGAAAGAGTGTCTGAACCGCATAATAAATGATAGGAAAGAGATCGAGATCGAACAACGTGCTGAGAGAGAGAAGGAAAATGAGCGATTGTTTGAATTAGAGAAACTCAAAATACAATCTAGCACTAGTACTACTTCCAATAGTACAGATTCGGCAGCCGTGTTATCTTCGTAGACATGCCTAGGTTAGAATTAAGCAAATTACTCCCTAATTTTGACCCTAAAACATCCCACATGAGTTTATTTTTAGACTTACTTGAGAAACAGTTGACTTTTTTAAAAGTGCCCTCTTCAAAGTGGGTAGTCTACCTTGTTGGTCTTTTGCCAACTGATATTGTCAAACTAATTGCGAAAGAATCGGCTGACGATGCCCAAAATTATGATAAAGAAATTCTATTGAGGCGTTTTAAATTAAGTGCTGAGAAATTTTGGCAAATGTTTGCCGCACACCGTAAAGATCCAGAAAGCACCTGGAGACAGGGGCGTAGCCAGGGGGGGATATCGGGATATATCCCCCCCCCCGAAATTTTTGGATTAGTGATGAAACTCGGTCTATTTATACACATATACGTTCATATACCCCCCTGAAATATTTTCCAGGCGCATATCTCCCCCCGAAATGTTTTCCTGGCTACGCGCCTGCCTGGAGAGATTTTTATTTCGATTTACAAAATTATTTCGATGGTTGGCTTAAAGAGCTAAAAGTTTCTACTTTCGATGAGCTAAAAGACTTAATTCTATCGGATCAAATTAAAAGGAAGGCCCCTCCAGAGTAAAAAGAACATTTTTTGGATCACTGGAGTGAATGGAACAATCCCTTGGAACTTGTTGACAAATTAGATTTATATGAGGAAGCTAGACAGATTAAAATTAAACATGCGAGTAGGGAGCCTCCCGGATTTCATCAACGAGATAATTATAAGCATAATAAAAACAGTCCTAAAAATGCATCATCGAGGAATAGAGTAAGAAATGAAGATCGGCCAATAGTTATTTGTTACGGCTGTGGGAAGCCAGGGTTCGTCAAGGCCAAGTGCCCCAACTGCTCTCCCCCTCCTAAAAAAGAATCAGCCGAATTCAGAACTATTCGTCTTCAGACCCTGTCTATTGATGAACCCCAATCAACTCTTTTGAGTGTTAAAATTAATGGAATGAACGGAATTGTGTGTGCTGACACGGGAGCCAGTCACACTATAGCTGGGGAAACATTATATCGCCTTTTGAGAGAACGAGGAACAGAATTTGAGGTTACTACTATGAAAGTAATCCTCGCTGACGGAATCCCGCAGGAAACAGACGTTTGTAAGGCCAAAGTCGAAATTTAAATTGAAGGACGTAGGTTCCTCAACTTTATTTGCCTTACCTGCTGCAAAAGATAACAGAACGCTTTTAGGAACAGATTTCTTGTGTAGCGCTGGAATTGTTTTAGACCTTATAAATCATAGTTGGTTTTATCACGACAAACCAGAACAAAAATTTAGCTTTAGTTCCGATGACAGTTTTAAATCACCTGAGTGTGTAGAAAATGCTCCGGAAGTTAACACGTTGCGGTTACGAGAAAGTGAGGGAAAACATTTAACCGATGAAGAAAGAGCAGAACTAAATAAATTGGTAGGTGAGTATGATGATATCTTTCGTCTAGGGGAAGACCCGACTCCTATGATACAACATTACATTGATACGGGAAATAACCCTCCTGTTGCTGTTCCACCATATCGCATGTCTCCCGTAAAGAAGGACATACTTAAGAAAGAGTTAGAGAAACTTCTGGCCAATGGCACAATTGAAGAATGCGAGTCTCCGTATTCTGCACCTGTGGTGCTAGTGCCTAAACCTAATGGTCAAGTTCGACTTTGCGTCGACTATAGGAAGTTGAACTCCATTACACAAACGGACAAATATCCTTTGCCTAGAATGGATGATTTGCTTCATGAAGCTAAACATACACCGTACATGTCGACCATAGATTTACGATCCGGGTATCACCAAATTGAAGTAAATCCCTCTGACCGGGATAAAACAGCTTTTGTGTGCCCTTTTGGTACGTATAGATATTGCCGTATGCCTTTTGGACTTAAGAACGCGCCGGCGACCTTTCAAAGACTAATTGATAACTTCAGAAATTCCCTAAAAGATGTTTTGGTTCTGTCGTACTTAGACGATATAATAATTTTATCTGAAACATTCGAAAAGCATATAGATGACTTAGAAAACGTGTTTTCAAAATTGCGTGAGTTTAAGTTACATGCTAAGAGAGAGAAGTGTAATTTTGCGTGCAACCGAGTAAAATACTTGGGACATTACATTACTAATTCTGGTCTTGAAGTTGACCCAGATAAAGTTGCCGCCATCCAAAATTTGCCTCATCTCAGAAATTTAAAGCAAGTCCAATCCTTTTTACAAACTTTCTCGTGGTACCGAAGATTCGTACCAAACTTCTCTGAAATAGCTAGGCACTTAAGTAATCTCACGAAGAAAAAAGTTACCTGGAAGTGGGGAGAAGAAGAGGAGAACGCATTTGAAACCCTAAAGCGTTGTCTGATTAGTCCTCCTGTCCTACGACAAAATGACCCAAATAAGCCATACATCTTACGAACAGATGCTTGCAACTACGCTCTTGGAGCAGTTTTGTTACAAGGTGCTGATGCAGACGAACGCCCTATTGAGTATGCAAGCAGGTTACTCACAAAAGCAGAAAGAAATTACTCCACTACTGAAAAAGAGGCTTTAGCCGTTGTATGGGCCTTGAATAAGTTTCGTGCATATATTGACGGACAAGAAATCACTGTAGTAACCGACCATCAACCCCTTAGATGGTTGATGAAATTGAAATCTCCTACAGGTCGCCTTGCGCGATGGGCTTTACAAGTACAGGCGTTCAACCTGAACATAGAATATGTGCCTGGTAAAAAGAACGTTGTTGCAGACATGCTGTCCAGACCATTTTGCCAGCATAAAGAAGAAACCTGCGAAATTTGTTCTATTACTTTTGATCTTCCTACTCGAAGCGTTAAAGAAATTCGGGAAGAACAGTTAAAAGATGAAAATGTTAAGAAAATTATCGAATCATTAGAACGTGTCGATAAAGATGAAGATTGGGCGAATTGGAGTGAAAGAGGTTATCTCATGAATCAAGGCGTTTTATATAGCTATACTCCCGACGTTGATACAGAAGAAGCCCAGTTAGTGGTGCCGTGTCAAGAAAGAGAAAGAGTACTGAAAGAACATCATGATGCTCCGTCCGCAGGCCATTACGGAATTGAGGGAACGTATGACAGAATTTCAAAGCGGTACTATTGGAGTGGTATGCGAAGATACATTACTGAATATATAAAGAACTGTCCTGAATGTTGTCGTTATAAACCTAGCAACCAAAAACCATCTGGACTGTTGCAGACCCCGATCTACAATCAACGATTTGAAACTCTTTCTATTGATCTATTTGGACCGTTGCCGAAAAGCAACGATAAAAGATGAGTGTTCATAGTGGAAGACTGTACAACCAAATGGGTGGAACTGTTCGCACTAACTTATGCCACAGTTAAAGAGTGTGCAATCACGTTAATCGAAGAAGTTTTTCTAAGATACGGACTACCAAGACGTGTCGTCAGTGACAACGATCCACAATTCATTAGTGCGGTAATGCAACAAGTTTGCTTCCTGTTGAAAATTAAACCGTCTTTAACCCCAGTTTAGAACCCACAAGCTAACCTCGTGGAAAGAAAAAACAGAGATCTAAAGCCCCGGTTGTCTATGCTAGTTGGTAACGATCACACAACTTGGTGTGAAAAGTTGCCAGTTATCAGATTCGCCCTAAATTCTGCAAAATGCAGTTCTACCGGTCAAACTGCAGTACACCTTACGTTCGGGCGTGAACCACGAACAATAGACGATGTTACCCATGATTTTAGAAGTGTAGTAGAGAATGATAATTTCGTCCCTGAAATCACGCCCTACTTAAAAAAATTTGCGAAGTTTAGCAAACAGGTCCGGGAAAGCATGGAGACCCATCAAGACCAACACAAACAACAGGCGGATAAAAAACGCAGGAAGGCACCCCCCTTAAAAATAGGTGATAAAGTATGGGTGAAAGTTCACCCTCATAGTGAGTCCAAAAAGACTAGAACATGAAAGTTCATGCCAAGGCGTGATGGCCCGTACGCCATTTCATCACAGAGATCACCAGTCTCTTATACATTAACTGCTAATGATGATTCTACTCCCATAGGTCCTTACCATGTTTCACGTTTGACCCCAGGACCGGAGGCCACTCCCGTGAATCCCTGCGAGGCAGAGGCCGCCCCAAAAAGAAAGCTCCAGCCCTGCCGAACCGACCAAATAAACAACGGTCTGCCCCAACAAGGCAACAGCCAACCAGAAAGGCAATTTGTATGCCGGGGACGACTTATACAGCTTGAGGGGAAGACTGTCACAAACCACCAAACTTTAAACTTTTTTTCCCCTTCATTCATTCTTTTCTTTTGTCACGTTGGCAACACTTGTTGCAGAGAGATGAGTTTGGTGTGGATGTTCTAAGAGAATGTTAATTGTAACGCGCGCGACAATCTAATAAATGTTTGCTTTGTGGTGTTTATATTATGTGTAATTATTTAGTAGCCCCGAGATTATTATATTTTTTAGAAAGGATAGTGTGCGTTGTTATAGTTTCACAATAAAACTATTATGCGAAGAATTTAAGGAAAGGTGTGGTCTGATTGTTGAGAAACCAAACCCAGGATTCAGTAGTTCAAACCATGGCAATACAGCCAGACGTTTTTTCAAGCATACAGAACTTTCTGCTAAAATTATAAGCATAGGCATCAAATTAATTAAAAAAATTCATTTAATTAGGATTGCGGTGTCTAGCGGACATGACATTGATGTTAAATAATTCAGGGTATTTGCCCATAATATGGAGAGATACTTCGTAGAAAAGTATCCTTGGTACAACATGGCACCTACTTTGCATAAATATTTTATACACGTACCGGAAATCATATCATCGGCACTTCTGCCAATAGGGCAGTTAACAGAGAAACCATAGGAAGTTCGCAACAAAGACTTAAAAAACTATTGCGATTATTACGCTATAAAATATACTCGAGAAAAAACAGATAGAGATATTTTAAGTTTTTTAAATTGAGCTCAGATCCGTAATAACCGCTGAAAGAAAATTACAAAGCTCCAACATTTTTCAAAAAAAGCACTAGATTAATAAAACGCTCAACCCCAAAGTTTTCTAGTCATTGGGATGGTGATAATGATGATGATGATGATGGTAATGACAAGGACGATGATGACGATAATGATGGTAATGAAGATGACACTGATGACGATGATGACAGTTATAGTAACGATGGAGGTGATGATGATGTTGAAAATTTAACCAATTTTAAAGTTTCTGGGTTTTTAAGACTTTCGATGATGCGTTATGACATCTTAGTATTTAATAAAACTAAAATTTCGTTTCTTTTTGAAGTAAAACTTCTTTAGTCGCGACTAGGGAGTAACAGAGATTTTTTTTTCTGACGGACGTAACGCTCAGTAAAGGAAGTGACGTATATGTAATATACTCCACGCCAAGCGCGCCTGAAAAAGAAGAACCACAGACACGGACTAAGAGGCTTTAGGACGGTCATCGGGAAGCGGCAGACGGGCGAAACTGCGTCAGCCTCTGAGAGGAAAATAAGCGACCCCCTTTTAATGATTAACGGCATGGGCGCCCTCTGACGACACACAGCGTAAGTATCTCCCGCGGGGTGCTTCCGTTGATATTTGTTTACGTTTTAGCGACGCATGCGCCAAAAATTAATGGGTACGACCCCCAGCGCCACCTTTTGGGCAAATTTCATTTAGTTCTTTCACAATGCTTGGATGATTGTCCTGAACCCTCTTAGTCCGTGACCACAGAAAATCCTATATTTTCATCCGCTCGCTGCTTGCGCCGACTTCATCGTGTAAAAATACGCGGAACCTATTAGGGAAAGAAACGGCGAGAAAAACAGTCCAGAGCCGTATCTTTGAGACATCAATCTTTATTTATATATCAATAAGCGTTTTGAAGGTACATCCAACATAATATTTTACATGTAATCCCAACCTCACAGGAGGTTCTCGATAGTCTTTATTTTTAGATGAATAATATACATGGTTTTGGAAAAGCACAAAAGAAATGGAACCTGTCAGTAATGGAACCGGAACAGTAGATAGAAACGTCAGTCAGAGCGGTATCTTTGAGACATCAATCTTTATTTATATATCAATAAGCGTTTTGAAGGTACATCCAACATAATATTTTACATGTAATCCCAACCTCACAGGAGGTTCTCGATAGTCTTTATTTTTAGATGAATAATATACATGGTTTTGGAAAAGCACAAAAGAAATGGAACCTGTCAGTAATCGAACCGGAACAGTAGATAGAAACGTCAGTTTAAGAACACTTTTCCTGGATTCTAACTCAACTTCAAGACAGAAGAACGGTTTAAGAACAAAGAGATGGAACACCATAATTAAGAGACAGTGGCTGCAAATGAACCTAAACGCAGAGGAAAATTTTCGTTTAAGAAAATTTCCCTCTGCTGTTGGAGGATCATACTTCGATTCCACGAAGGTAAATTTATAGGAGGGGACACTTCGCTTAGAAAGTTGGATAACACCGTTGTTGCAAACAGATGGCGCTACGCACACTGGGTAACTGCGCATCTCAGGTTGTTTTCATTTCCATCGAGGCGAAGTAAATGGAGATCGTTGAATTAGCAGAACTTCAAAAAATTAAATACATAGACTTATGAGCGTGATCTATAGTAATTACTGGCTTCAAATGTGTTTTATTTACATAATTGTCTTATAATACTATTTCGTAACGAATATAGGCAATAGTTTCGAAGCGAAGTGATATTATTATTTGTCAAATGCCAGTTACATTGGCCGTTAGGCCATTAAACTCCTAAATATTATGTATGTCATGTCTGTTATTATTTTGCCCAAAAGCTGTATTTTAAGAAATGTTAGTACGTAAGAAACGGACCCTGGCTGCAATCAATCCCAAACAATGGACAGAACCCGCAGTTTAAAAACATGGATACAGAATAATAATTCGAAACCTACCAGCAGACGAAATCAACGCTTAAGAACACTTTGGTAGAAAAACACAAAAAAATTTACACTAACTTAACTGCATTCGAACCCAACAAATAGAGGAAAACATCAATTAAAGAACACAGTTAAAGTATAATACTAGACTATGGACATTCCTCCCATTCAAACCCAACCTCCAGACGGAGCAATGGTATACAATGGTATTAGAAAACAGTTAAAGAACAATACTATAGCATGGACACTTCCTGGATTCTAAGTAATTATCATGAATTACCGATGATTCTCACTGGAGATTTTAATGTTAATTTTCGCTCTCAAGAATCGCAGTCGTTAGTTAATTTTTTAAAAGAAAAATTGGATCTATGAATACTTCTCGACTTCAATCAACAACGCGTTTCGGTACAACGATAGATGCTGTATTTTCAAGAAAATTAGCACATTTAGAGAGTAAAATTTATGTTTCGCATTATAGTTACCACAAACCTATAATTTCATACATAAAAAAATACGATGACATTCAAGTACCTATTTCCAATGAATAATATGAATATAACATTTATATAATCTTTGTAAAGTACATGAATAATAAATATAATCCTAACTAATATTATAAATGCGAAAGTGAGTTTGTTTGTTTGTTTGTTTATGACGCTTTCACGCCTAAGCCGCTGAATCGATTAGGATGCATTTTGGTTTAGGTATAGAGGGGACCCTGGAGTTGGTTATAAGCTAATTAAAATTTTAGATTTTTAATTATTAATTAAAAACCGTTTTCACATTGCCATGGTTAGCGAGTTTCGCCCGTATCAATCAAATGATTCATGTTTTGAGCTAACAAGAATGCTATTACTTCAATAAATAAGCGCGCGTGCATCTGAAAAACATTAAATACCACCGAAATTAAGCCAGTTTTATGCCAAATATATCTATCTCTAATAATAAAAATGAATGTTCTCCAGACAAATCTACAGAAAGCAGAGCTTTGAAAATTTGAGCATGATTGAGCCCATAACTTCGGTAAAGTGCACCTGAGGCTCAAAATTTTGAAATTTTAACTACTTTTCATACTATTAATTAAAAGCCGTTTTATCGCCCGCACAAAATGATTTATGCTTTTGAAATAAAGCAGAAATTCTATTTGCAAAATCACATGCATTTGAAAAACATGAAAATTATGTTGATTTTACGCCAAATTAAAAAGCATAAGTAAAGAAAAGGGTACTTACGTATTATCCCGGCGGTCCGCCAAGACAAGCGATTTTTTGCCGAAATAAATGCCGGGCACATGAAATTATTAATGGTTTTGAATACGATTGGCAACAGTTTGGCAACCCATTTGACGATAAAACAGTTTGGCGAGAATGACCGCTGGGATAATACGAAAGTACCAAGAAAAATCCAGATGTGTTTCTGAAAGTTCATAAATTTCCAAATCCTACCAATAATATAAATGTGTACGTTTGTGTGTTTGGATGTTTTTGACTGAATCACACAAAAATGGTTGAACGGATTCGGATAAAATTTGTAATGAAAATAGCTTATGCCCTGGATTAACATACAGGCAGCCTTTCAAGCATATAGCATAAATAATTCTTTTACAAAGACACTCAAAATAAATCTAATGCATTGCGCTCTATGGAAATTTTGTAGCTACTAAACCGATTCTAAAACTTTTTTCACTGATTAAAAGTTACATTTTTCCTGATTATCATTGTTTGTTTTTGGATTAAGACCGATTGACTGCACTAGGGTCCTATGCCTATATGGAAAATTCCTCTGTGGGGGATTTTCTAAGGAATCCTAGCCCGTATTTATGCGAGGTTTTTTAGAAAACCACGGAAAACTGGGAGCGGCTAGGTCGACAGGCGCGACCAGGGTTTGAATCTGGCACCTCCCTCCTTGCAGTTTTGAGAGCAGAACTTCTTAGACACTGGTGGCATCCTAAGTGTTATAGGCTACCTTTAATGCATATATCACAGATAGTTCTTTTACAGGGATGCTAATAAGAATTACATTACGCTCTATGTGCATCTCTGTAAGTACTGAACCGATTCCTAAACTTTTTTTACTGACAGTAAGCTACACATTCTTGAGTATTATAGGTTAAAATTCATGCATGTAGCATAAATAGTTCCTTTACAGGAACACTCAAAATAATTCTAATACATTACGCTCTCTGGGTATCTCTGTAACTACAGATCCGATTCTCAAACTTTTTCACTAATAGAAAGCTGCTCTATTCCTGATTAACATAGACTAAAATTCATGCATATAGCATAAATATTTCTTTTACAAAACAGTTCGCAAATACTGTCATAACTGTCTCTATTCGCCAAATGCCTGAAAAAAATCTAAATTTAGTAACTCTGTGCATATTCTCTTATTTTAAATGAAGTATACTAACATGCATTATACTTCATTTGAAACAAGTAAAAAGCAAATAATATTTAAATGCAGTTCGTTGTGTCGCAACAATATTTGTTATTCACACATGCTACATTTCTGTTGGGACCTAATTCTAAAGCCGACGCGGACGAAGTCGCGGGTAGCAGCTAGTTCAATTATAATGCGATATTTATTTTAAGTTAAATTTTAATCATTTTAGTGATATGTGTCGTAAACGTCAAAGAAATTTTACTTCAATCGTGCGTAAAGGTTACACGCACACACTTTTTTTTACTTTTCGTGGGAGTTTTCAACAACAGTAATAGTCTTGTGAATAAAATCTAAGTTACAAATGCAATAATTTAGTATTTTATTTAATGCCAGTTTTGAGGCTTTCCTGCCCTACTGCGCTTTGAGTCATTGCAAGGGCGGAAGCAAATAGGCTCAACCTGGGTTCAAGTTTAAGAATTGAAAAAATTGGATAGCCCGCCTTTTTTGTAAAATAATTTTAAAAGCAACATAAAATTAGTTAAAAATATTAAACATTTCAAGCTTTAACGTTGAAAAATAACTATAAAAAAAAGTGTGTTTTTATTAAAAACAACGGTAGATATATTGTCTTCTAAACTGCATGTCAGTCAATGGAAATCTACGTCTCAGCCACTGAGAGGTTGAATTGGAGATACATTAATAAAAAACTGTTGCACAAAATCTTGGAGGATGGTTTGTATCTATCTACACCGTTTTACCAGGTGCAAAAAATCCAAAAATGAATTATGGAAATACTGGACATCTGTGATGATAAATAAATCTTTCCATCCGAAGTTTAACATAAAATCTCTTGCCAAATTCGGTGACTCAGCAATATACAACAGTTCGAAAAATTCCCATAAACGGCATTTACGCATTCCTATTGCTTTTATCAAGTTTGCAGGTGTTTTAGAATACATAATGAAGCAGATAATGCATGAAACTTTGAATCGTCGAAGAGTGATATGTTTTCAGTCCACAACAATTTTTAAGTAATCATTTACATGTTCACATTACTTTTATCAATAGAAGAAAAGTCACAGGTGCATAAAAAACAAATGATGGATGAATGTAAAAAATAGAGATGGGGAAAGAATGAACACCCTGTTCTTTTGAACCTGTTCTCAAGAAAGAACGGGAACACCGTGTTCAGTGATCACGGCAAAAACATGTTCTCAGTTCACTAAGGTCTGACGCTTCAAAATTTTATGGCAGGCAAGCGCGTTGAAAAGAGAAATTTTAGAAAATGCCTTAAAGGTGAAATTTCTCATTGAAAGGCATGATTAATATTTTTTTGCTAAGAAAAATTTAAATTCTGGGGGGCCAGACCCCCTCCCCCACATTGGCTACGTATCTGATGGTGGGGACAGAAGTTCACAATTTTAGCTTTATCAAATTCTAATTGTGGAATCTTAGTTATTTTCAGAAATAATGATAACGAAGATGATTATCTGGGGGGGGGGAGAACTTTTAACCCAACCTACCATAATTTTAGAGTGAACCCGGGTTAAAAATAAGAACCTTTCTTATATGTTCAATATTTTTATTATTCCAGTCAAACTACTCAATTTCAATCAAAGTAAAAAATTTAATAGTCTGAAACACAAACAAATCGAAAAAATATATTTTATCAACGTCAAACAATAATATAAGCATTACACTATCTGCATATAAAACGCGCCTTCGCTTCATCCATCTGTTATTGGCTGAAAAAGAACATGCTCCGAGCGGCCCTCTCCTATTGGCTGAAAAAGAACCAGTTCTTTGATCACGGCTGGTGAGGTGTTCAGCGATCAGTGAGCTGGAACACCTCAGCGTTCTTTCGCGGAACGGAGAAAGAACGGAGAGCTAGGTGTTTTTCCGAGGAACGGAATAAAAGGCGTTGTTTTGATGAACAGGTTAAATGAAGTGTTCTTTGGTGAAAGGTGTTCTTTTATTGATCTGTTCCCTGTTCTTTTGCTTCAATTAAGTTCTGAGCTAGGGTCAAAGTTGTAGACTTGGAGTCAGAAGCAAGGCCGTACTTATACGGGGGAGGGAGGGGTCCTATGAGTTCGGACGCCGCTCCCCCGATGTTATTACATTATATGTACATGGAGTATTTATACAGGGACGTAACCAGAAAATTTTTTCTGTGTGGGGATGGTGAGGGGTATGGGCGCCGGCAGCATAGGGCAAGGGGGGCATTGCCCCCCCTGGAATTTTGTATGCAATGTTTTCCCTTGCTCTTTTGCTCTTTCCAACATGGTAACCATACGTTGAAGTAGTCTTTGCCACCCCCCCCCCCATGGGAAATATTCTGCCGGTGGTGAGGGGTATGAAATGCAGTGATGTATAAATGAACGAAATGTTTGCGCAATAAAAAAAAAATAATCTTGCTAAATTAGACAGAAATTGGGTGTGGGGGATATATCCTGAAATTTTTATCCCGATATACCATGCTCCCCGACTCCGAAATTACTTTCTAGGTATGGCCCTGGTCGGAAGCATTTAATCTGGATTTTCGGAGCCATGTAATTTTATATGCCAAAGTCGTATTCATTTTCTTAAATCGTAGTCGAAGCAATCGACATATTTATACACGCGTATTATTTTTAATCTGGAGCCTGATACTTACAGCTTTTTAAACGGAGTCTTTAATTTTTAAGCTGGAGCATGTACTTTTTAAGCTGAAACTTTACTCAATTTTTCTTTTTCTAAAAGCTCTAAGAGTGTATCGACTCTTTTGTGGGCTCCCCCACTGGAAATGTGCAGGTCCATGCCGTATATTTTTAACCTGAAGGCTACACAATGATTTTTTTAAAATTTGAGATGGATTTATTTAATATTTTGAGTTAGAGTCTAAACTTTAGAGCTAAAAATGTTTGTCGTTGGAACCAAGGCCATATATTTTAAGCTGGAGCCCGAGACATATATTTTTATTTGTAGTCGCAACCATAGAAGGACTGTTTTTTTTTTTTTTTTAATTATTATTCGAGCCGGATCCATAACCTTTTAGAGCTAGACCTGGAACAATAAAATTTTTTAAGGTAAAGAGGCGGACCGAACGGCGGAAAAGGGTGAATTTTTCATAAAACGATTTCATCATTATTATTTTGTTAAAAACATTTTAAATTGGGGGGGGGGGGAGCAGACTTCCTGATTCACCTCCTCGGGTACAAGGAGTCAGAGCCGTATCCAGAAAAAAATTTATCCGGACAAAAATTTCGGAGGGGGACCAAACGAAAGAAAGGTTGAATTAATTTTTCGCAAAGACTTCATCTTTATTAGTTTGTTAACAAAATTTTAAATTTCGGCGGTGTGGTGGACTAGACCCCTGGGTACGGCCTTGAAGGGGGTACTCCCTCTCCAGCTGTCCTACAACCCCCCCTTCCCCCTCCCGTTCCTCCAAGAGTTACGACTTTGACTATAGGGTCGAAGCTTTCCCGAATGTATCCGAAAGTGGAGGTGTTGAAAATGGCATCTTCCAGTTGCGTTACTTTCGCTTTATCATGAAATTTATGGTGTGGGTGGACTGGGAATAAGACTAGGAAAGGCGGGGGGGGGGGATTTCATCGCAGATTGTCAGCTTCGGCAGTCTGCTGTAGTAGTGCTGAAGCAGAAAAAACAAAAACAAAACTGGTGTTTCGTTGGAATTGATTTTTCTCTTAGTTTAGATTTAGCTATTGCATTAGTATCTTGGAATATTGTTCATCAAATCGTTGAATAAACACTTCTGTGGATGGATCATTTTTATGTCTTGTAAATAATGATAACAGTTATCTAAATAAATTAATCCAGTCAAAAATGAACAAAAATTTGTAATTTATATTTTTTAAGTGAATCTAATATTGTTTATCATGCTGTGTATGAAGTATATACAATCATATATCTATATCGTGTATATTGAATCAGCCATTACTGTACTTAAATTTATATTCAATTAAAGTAAATTAATGTTTAAAAACAGAAGATTTTGTAATATTGTCTTTTACTAAATACGGATTTTAAATTAATGAAAGCGACACAGACGAAGTATACTAGCTCTTTAGCTCTTCTATAGTGTTTTATTATATTTAATTAAAATACTGACAAGTCTAATCAAACAGTTATGAATATTATGTCATTTTAGGAGCTTTAGAATTAAATATTGTTTACTAATGTAAGCAATATTGTACTACTCAGGTAAGTAATCGAAAATTAAGCCTGGCCTAAATAATTCTCTCTAGAATTTCAGTTTTCCATTTATTTTTACATACATGCAGGGGCGTCGCCACGGGGGGGAGTTTAGGGGGTCATAACCCCCCCATGAGGAATTTTTTGCCATACAAAATGTATATTCTTGACTCCTTTATCACACATATCTATGCATATATGTGAGTTGCAGTAGTCCTAACCCCCCCCCATGAAAAATTTCTGGCTACGCCCCTGCATACATGCTATGAGTAAGGATAACAAAAGTAAATAAAAAGCATCGGGAAAAATTTTGATTTTAAAAAGATGTGCATATTTAACAGTATATTATAGAACGTTAATATAATTAAAATATTTTTACCAAAAATTACTGTTAATATAATTGATTGAAGAAAGCCAGAATGTTGGTTGCAAAGTTTTTTTTAAACATTTTACAATTGTTGTTGTTGTTGGTAATGCCCTCTGGCAACCGCAGGGCGGTGCCAGATCCCTCAAATAGGCAGGCGATGGGCGGAAGGGGCGGCTTCCATTTTAATGATCCCAGTGGGAGGAAGTCGGACTCAGCTTGGGGTCCCCTAATTTTGAACCAATTCCAGACGAGGGAACCCCCCCTGAAATCGGCACCCCCAGAGGTATCGTTTAACAATTTGGAGGACGTGAAGCCACGACGGTTTTTACGTGCACCAGCTCCCATTAGGGTACACGGTCCCACAGCAGTCGAGCCGAGAGGAAGTTGACCCTCCCAAGCACTGGCCAAGCCGGATGCTGCTTAACTTTTTGTGTTCTTATGGGAACGGAGTTTAGTGCCCAGACCGCTGCGGGTTTTACAATTGTACTAAAGTATAATACATGTTAAAAAAGACGTATATTTTCATTTTTAAATTGAATAAAATTGTCATAATAAAGCTACCATAAATCAAAGAACCTGTTCTCAAAAGAACAGGAAAAAGAACTGTTCTTTAAAAAAGAACGGGAACGGTGAACAACTGTTCTTGAAAATAACGGTTTTCCCCACCTCTAGTAAAAAATAATGATCACCCCTCAAAACCATTTAATAATAGGGGAAAAAAACTTTCCTCGTAACTTTTATGCTGATTTGCATTACTTAGAAATAACCCACACAGATTTTCTGTGGAAAAGACGTTTAATATAATAAAAAACATTGCTTATATATTTTCTCTACCAATTAATGTCATATCTTCTGCAGTATTCTCTGAACTAAAGGATATGCTACACTAATTAACTGAAGAATGTGAATAACTTTCGTTGAGGAAAACATGTTTGTCTCAAAGTTAAAAAAAAATTAGTTAATTCAGACATATATATAAATCTTAATAAAGGTTTTATTCATTTTTGATTAAAGGATAGTTATTTTGAAACTTACTTTTACATTTAATGATAGCTCTAATGTAACACAGCAATTGTTGGGCCAGCCCTCTCCAAACACAAACGCAAAACAAGCCATGTCCAAGCATGGACGTCGGCAGAAGACATTCCAGTGGGGGGCAAGATTACTTTAACATATAGTTACCATATTGGAAGAAAAAAAAGAACACGGAAAAGTGGCACATAAATATCCAGGAAGCGCCCCCCCTCCCCTCTCGTCCTTTGCTGCCGATGCCCAAGCGCCCAAACTACTATTAACCTTTTACAGACCAATGTTTCCAATTGGGAACATCAAATTAAAAATGTATTTAAAAATGAAATTTTATCAATTTTGACTTGAAAAAATTAGCAGATAAATTTAAAAGGTGACTTGATTTTTAGACATAAAAGTGCATTTCTATCATTTGTGGGGCTCTAGATAAAAAAAATCACGAAAAGAGTGTCTTATATTTAGAAATGGTTTGTTGTTTTCAATTGAAAACAACAAACCCTTTTCATAAATTTTTACAGAGCTATTGATACACTCCACCCCCTTCAAACTTAATTCATATTTTTACTTAAATTTAAAAATAAATTTTTTATTACTTCTTACTATTTCACTTATTGTTTAAACTACAATCAGTATATTCAGTTTTTGAAATCAATGTACAATTATAGTCAGAATAATGACCCATACTCCCAATTTGGAACACAGTGAATATTGTATACAATCCCGCCCCCCTCTCAATAATTTATGACTAATATTCTTTAACTATTGAATTAGTAGACAGAATATGAAAAAAAAAAGAAAAAAACAGGAAAAACTAAAAAGAAAAAAAATTAATATATTCCCGGATCTCCATTGGGGCTGTAAAAGGTTAAAGCAACAGTGGAAACTGGGCAGCGAGCGAGCAGTGCCGTATATTCTGTAGAGAACTCCCCTTTGATCGCATAAAAGAGATTTCCGCAAACAGTAGGAGGTGCATCTAAAGCAAGATATTTTCCTTCATAATTTTTTATGCACTTCAAAAAGGAGATCTGTAAGGAAGTTTCTAAGATGAAAACTCGTAAAATTTCAATGACTCTGATTTTTTTTAAACTAAAAATTGGATATTGAGAGTACCACGCTAATATAAAAAATTGCACGAACTACTTTCGGTAAATTTCGCGTGTAGTATTTCTATTTTGCTTTCTTTTTTTGTTTTTGTGCGTGTTTTAATCATGAAAATCTAATAAAAACTTTTTAACCATTTAAAAATCGAAAAAAAGTCTAAATACTTGACAAAATAGAAATTAAGCCGAAGGAGGTCATTTCTGGTTTGAAAAATTGGAGCATAGCAAATTTCAAATGAATTGAACTAATAGTTCTTTTTGTGTACAAATTTAAAATTGGAGTTTTAGATTATCGCTTTAATATAAAAATAGCCTGAACTATTTCGGTGAAATTTAGTATGTAATTTATAATGTTTGTGTGCATTTATATACATTAAATCATACAGAGAGGACAGATTTTGTCGAATGCTATAAAAATTTCTTACATACATTTGACTTCCTTGACAGAAGAATCGATTTTGATGATTTCGAAATTCACTTTGACTACTTATTTTGAAAACTTTACTTTCACTGTATGACCTCTCAACGTGTGTATATATTTATGTATATTACTTATGCATGCACGATTTACTCTCACTTTGATGGACCATGAATCTATTTTAACTCCAATTTTTTTTCTATATGTTTATATTTACGCATGAAATATGTATGTAACTCGTATAGTTCAAAAACAATTTTAGGTAGAAAATTCGTACTTTGTAATTAGCATAGAAAGTGCACAACCAGTAACAACTAGCTGGCCTCAATACTAAGAGAGTGATGAGAACGACAAGCCACCCCCCTCATTGGTCAAGAAGCTATATTTACCGCCTCAGGCAGTTTCCAGATTTCTTCTCGTTGAAACAGCATTGCGTTTTGAAATAGTCTTGGTATAAAACACTTTTTCTGACGAATAAATAATTGTATCAATTTTCTGTTTTCGATTCCTCAATTTAAAATGCCTAACGATTTGTTGTGAATAAATTTCAAAGAAGAGATTTTCCTAAGTAATTTGTAAATAACACACTTTTGTGATAGATCCGTTTGTGAATGCCTCGTTTCTCCCTAAAATACACTTCTCTTTCACTTGTTTTGATACGATCACATTATAATTTGTGTTCCAACTGTGTAAAACTTAAGAAAATTACATACAACATAAATTATACCATACGGTAGCGCATAATAATAATATTCAAAGTTTAAACTTCATAAGACAAAAATGTCAAGTTTGGCGAGATTTTTTTTTTTCACATTGGGATAGAAATTATACTCACCAATTCACGGCTGTTTGCTTGGAAGTGAAAGAGACAGAATCCAATTTATAATATAGCATTCTCTTCCCCCCCCCCTTTTGTTGTTGTTGTTGTGTGTGTGTGCGCGTACTGAAATGCTTTTTAAAATCTTGTGTGAAATTTAAAAATAACTGAATAACATGTATTAATTTTTGTTGATTTGAACTAGGTGCCATTTAAAATATCAACGTTGTAACTTTCTTTAAGAATTTAATTAATGTCTAAATTGTTCCTGTACACTGACCTAGAGGATTTCATTTTTTAAATATTGATCATATACAATAAATGTCACGTAAAAAAAAACAAAAAACAAAATTTTATGGTATCGATTAAAATTTTCAGGAGATGAAATAAATAAAATAAAATAAAATAAAATTTTTCACCGTCCCACATACAAAAAAAAGTGTGTGCGTGTAACCTTTACGCGCGATTGAAGTAAAACGTCTTTTACGTCTACGACACATATCACTGAAATGATTAAACTTAGAATAAATATCGCATTATAATTTAATTATATTTATTATTCATGTACTTTACAAAGATTACATAAATGTTATATTCATATTATTCATTAGAAATACCTACTTGAATGTCATCGTAATTTTTTATGTATGAAATTATAGGTTTGTGGTAACTATAGTGGGAAACATAAAATTTACTCTCTAAATGTGCTAATTTTCTTGAAAATACAGCATCTATCGTTGTACCGAAATGCGTTGTTGATTGAAGTCTAGAAGTATTCATAGTTAGATCAAATGTTTCTTTTAAAAAATCAACTAACGACTGAGATTCTTGAGAGCGAAAATTAACATTAAAATCTTCAGTAAGAATCATCGGTAATTCATGATAATTACTTAGAATCCAGGAAGTGTCCATTCTGTAGTATTATTCTTAAACTGTTTTCTTATACCATTTTATACCATTGTTCCGTGTGGAGGTTAGGTTTGAAGGGGGGGGGATGTCCATAGTCTAGTATTATACTTTAACTGTGTTCTTTAATTGACGTTTTCCTCTGTTTGTTGGGTTCGAATGCAGGTAGTGTAAATTTTTTGTGTTTTCCTATCACAGTGTTCTTAAACGTTGATTTCGTCTGTTGGTAGGTTTCGAATTATTATTCTGTATCCATGTTTTTAAACTGCAGGTTCTGTCCATTGTTTGGTATTGATTGCAGCCAGGGTCCGTTTCTTACGTACTAACATTTCTTAAAATACATCTTTTGGGTAAAATAATAACAGACACGACATACATAATATTTAGGAGTTTAGTGGCCTAACGACCAATGCAACTGGCATTTGACAAATAATAATATCACTTCACTTCGAAACTATTGCCTATAGTCACTACGAAATAATATTATAAGACAATTGTGTAATTAAAACACGTCTGAAACCAGTAATTACTATATATCACGCTCATAAGTCTATGCATTTAATTTTTTGATAATTCAACGATCTCCATTGATTTCGCCTCTATGGAAATATAAACAACCTGAGATTCGCAGTTACCCAGTGTGCGTAGCGCCATTTGTTTGCAACAACGGCGTTATCCAACTTTCTAAGCGAAATGTCCACTCCTATAAATTTACCTTCGTGGAATCCAAGTATGATCCTCCAACAGCAGAGGGAAATTTTCTTAAACGAAAATTTCCCTCTGCGTTTAGGTTCATTTGCAGCCATTGTCCCTTTAATTGTGGTGTTCCATCTCTTTGTTCTTAAACCGTTCTTCTGTCTTGAATTTGGGTTAGAATCCAGGAAAAGTGTTCTTAAACTGACGTTTCCATCTACTGTTCCGGTTCGATTGCAGACAGGTTCCATTTCTTTGTGCTTTTCCAAAACCATGTATGTTATTCATCTAAAAATAAAGATTATCGTTAACCTCCTGTGAGGTTGGGATTACATGTAAAATATTATTTTGGATGTATCTTCAAAACGCTAATTGATGTATAAATAAAGATTGATGTCTCAAAGATACGGCTCTTGACTGTTTTTCTCGCCGTTTCTTTTCCTAACAGGTTCCGCGTACTTTTAAAAGATGAAGTCGACGAAAGCAGCGAGCGGTCGAAAATGTAGGATTTTCTGTTGTTCTTCTCTTTGAGGCGCGCTTGGCGTGGAGTATATGACATATACGTAACTTCCTTTATTGAGCGTTACTTCCGTCACAAAAAAAAATCTGAGTTACTCCCTAGTCGCGACTAAAGAAGTTTTACTTCAAATATATTTACTAATATGTTTGAAATCGTAATATTTTAAAAATTTGATTCCTGTTTTAATTTAGGGATATTCTCAATTTAACTAAAGAAATAATAATATTTTCTCAATATATCACATCATCTTTGTGACAGTTTTTCGAAAACTACAGAACTCGAAAGAAATATGGCCACAAAATTGGCAAAGCACCGTTCAATGCAGGCATGTATATTCATTATAGCAATTTTTGGGAAGCGCCTTATCTGCTTCGTTATAACGTATTCCGTCGTTTGTAATATCGGAAATTTTAATACGGTAACCCCCGTGTAATTTGATTTGGGAGAGTATAAAAGTCTTCACGATAACGAGATTAACGCTGTAGCGGACCTCGTTAAAACGGGATTCTACAGTATTGTATCATTGTATTTTATCGTAGCTGAACATGCTTTCCGGTTCGCATCAACAGTCTGTCAAACATTCTGGAAAACTATTCCTAAAACACTTATTTTAAAAATAACGCGCTTCATTAGAAATAGAAACGTTTGTAGGAGATATAAGTTCCCCCGTAAAAGGTATGCATATGAACTGACGTAATTAGATCGAATACAAGGAATAAAAAATAAGATAGGAAAAACGGAAATTTGACATGTTAAATCTCTTATCATTCAATTCACATTCTGCGTTAATGTGATAATTCGTGATAAATAAATTCCTTGAGAACTGCTCCATATCTGTGAATAAATACGTCACTGATTTCGGCAGCAGTGAAATTTCAGCTCCCGATAGAGTGAATATAAAAGTGATACACAGGCAAGCCGAAATACACTAACACCAAGATTCTCCTAAGGTAAGCCTTATTTTCTTGGTCTGTTTTACATTATATATCCACCTCCTTATACAATTCGATAATTTCTCTCGAGAAATTTTCGTCATATCAAAGTAAATTCGCAATTTGTGTGGTTCTAAAAATCTCCATGGGATGACACAGTTTGACATTTTTCACGATTTTAAAATAAGTAAACAACTTTCTTCTGCTGAACCATAGAGGATTTAAAAATTTAAATTGAACATTCAGTATGACTTTTTTAGACATAATCTTTGAGTAGTTTTAGTTATTTAATAATAACATTAGATTATAAATTTTAAAAATAGAAGGTTTGCTGTTATAATATTGATTAGAGCACAATCTGACATGCTAATAAATATCTCGTGCACACTAAATGAAAAGTGTTTGATTTTATCCATCACTAGCTGAAGTGCCCGTCATCGACGGGTCAGTACGTAATGCAATTTTCCAAATAACTTGAATCTTCGTCAGTATTCTAGTTTTACAAAGAATGGAAATAGTATATTAGCAATAATATAGAAATCAAAATTATAACTGCTGTTTATTGTTAAAAGATTGCAGGTTCGAGAGTAACAAAGTGAGAGGTCTGTAACTAAATTTTGTTTGATTAACTATAGGTATTTTAAAATTATTCCTCAAAACATTTTGAACAATTTTCACAAAATATAAAAAAGTAAAATAAATATTTTTATAATTTATTCAAATTTTACGAAAAATTCCGACATTTGCTGTTTTAGTCGTTGCTGATCATGTTGCTAAACTTCATTGTATTCCCTTAATCCTTTTTTAAGGAATGCCAGTACAAACATTTTTACGATTTCCACAAAATCCCAAAATTTACAAACTATTTAAAAGAGTTTTGACATTTAGAGTTTAATTAACTTGCATATAACATAATTCCAAATCTCATTCTATCCCATTGCCATTTTTCAGGAATGGAACAAACATGTACTGAGTTTTCACTAAATCTCAAAATCTATATAAAAAATATAAATAAAATACTTTAAACCTTACAATTGAAGTGACCACCTGTAACAGTACTAAATTTTGTTTCTTTCGTGTCAGTGGTTTGTAATTTTGAAATTAAGATTAGTTCATTATCAGCCTGTTTCGATTTGTGGTAAAATTGTAAATATGTGGAGATTTTTTTAACCCCGGTCGATCCCAAAACATCGTGCTATCTAGTAACAATTAAGAATTTATTTTCACTCTTTTGCATTTTTTTAATTTGCAGAGGCTCTGCGTATCAGAATTTGGAATTATAAATTCAGATAATTAATATATTGTGATACTCAGTAGCTGGCTAAGATAAGTTCATTATCTACCAGTTTCTATTTATAGCATACATTCTTTTTAGAAATTATTTTAAATTAAATTGTATCATATAATTAACTGAAGTACTCCTCTTTGATTGGTTAGTATGTAATGCAGATTTCCAAAAAACCTGACCTTTCGTCAGCAGTATAGGAATGGAAGTTTTGTATTGGCAAAAGTATAGAAAGCAAAGTCATAACTTCTGTCTGTAGTTAAAGGATTCCAGGTTAGATAGTAAGTAAGTGCTCAGTGAAATTCTAAATGCAGAAAGCATTGTATATTCAAAATTAACATTTCATTTTACTGGGAAAGCTTTTAATGTCAAGAGGTCATTCCTCTCCTGCAATTAAATTTAGTTTCATTCACTACAGATATTTCAATATTATGCCTTCAGAAAACTGCACAAATTTCAAAAAATCTAAAACGGCAAATAAACATTTAAAAAATCGAATAAATTTTTAAAAATAAATAGCTAACTAAAATAATAACTCCGGATGCCTTATAGTGATTCCATTTAAAAAAAATGCAATTTCGCAAAGTTTAAAATTTATTCAAACTCAAAAAATAAAATAAAATAAAATCATACATTTACTGATTTAGTCGTTACTAAGCATCATGTTACTAAATTTCATTCTATTCTCTAAAGCTCTTTTTGAGAGGAATACGAGAACAAACATTTGCACGATTTTAAAAAAATCTCAAAATATTTGAAGTATTTGAAGTAATTTTGGCATCTATAGTTCACACATGAACTTGCCACAAAAATTTCGCAAGATCTCAAATTCGAATGCATTTTGCAAAATCTTAAAATCTGATCATTGTTTTCTTTTTTTTTTAAATACGACTCCTATAGTTTAAGTTGAGTGACCTTCTATCATGTCACAAAATTTCATTTCATTTTCTATAGTCATTTTTACGTTATTGCATTAAAAATTAAATCAACATGTTTTTCTACTCATTTTTGGTGTCAATTACTGGAGCCAAAATTTTGTTCTTGGTGCCAATTACTGGTGTCACCACTATCACATTCTGTAATAAATTATACCTTTTATGAATTTTCAAAGTTGATTTATGTTTTGAAAACAAAAGTTTTGTTTCTAGATAGTTTTATTAATTAGCAGTTACTAAATAATACTTTTTATCGCTCTTAAAGTGTCAACTACTGGTTACCTACCTAATATGAAAAACTGAGGTTTGCTATAAAAAAATTTAATTTTGGGCTCTGCTTTTAATTTTTAGATGACCTTGTACGAGATAGTATATATCGTGCTCAGTGTATGTGTATGAGAGTTACCGAATTAAATTATTTTTTAAATCTTTTGACTGTTCGTCAGTTAGAATAAATAATATCTATTTCTGTAGGGCGGGAGGGAAGGGCTATACTTTATGCAAATAAATAAATAGGTAATTAAATAATTCCAACTAAAGCCATATTTTGAATTTTAACTGTCGCAGATCCAGACAACAGTCTTCTAATAACCTATAATCCATAATAAACTGCCCGAAAGTATTGGCCATTTTACTATGGCCAATATTTTACATCTTTCTTAATGAATTTCAGCTTTTTGAGTGGTGATTTAGATATTTATTTTGCACCTCGAAACGTGTGTCTTTATATCCGCCATTCTTTCCCTAATTCTTATTTGTGTTTAATATTTTTCCCCAATGGCAGACACTTGCCATCTAAGCTTTGGTCACTACTATGGCCGGAGATATTGGTTAATTTATTATGGAAGCAACCACTAGGAAGGTAGCGCTACGCCCTATAAAGGGACGGACAATTAACAAACAAGCTTCCCATGCCAGGAAATGAACTCGGACCGTTGATCGCACAGACTGGTCGAATCATTATCATCATACAATTCGGGCCTGGCTTTGTTCTTAATGTAACGCTTTGAAATTTTTTTTCTTTAATTAAACAAAAGGTGGCTAATCACTGTACAGTACACCCTCTCAAAAAAATTTTCGAGCATAAGTCAAATTACTTACATTGGTTTCACAAATAAAATGCCGCTCTTTATAAAAAGTTAATCATTTGGAATATAACAGCGTACCCCAACCGGTGAGGCTTGACTCCTTTGGGGGGCGCTTAGCGTTTGCAAAGGGGACGCGGTCGCGCAACATAAACAGCCAAAGACCAAGTGGCAATACATGTTTAAAAAAAATCATCTCGTGTATTCTTATTTTCACTTCAAAAATATATTTTCACATAAAATGTTGGTTCAAACTTTACCGACAGCATTATTTGGCAGAAAAGGCGACTCAATGTTCATTGTTGAAGAATAAACAACTGTATGTTTACTGAGGAATATCAGGGAGGAGGCCGTTTTCCAAGTTATCCTTTGTTGGTTGGGGGCACAATGTTAAAAGATTGGGAACCGTTGGTGTAGAATAACAACTTCACGTATGTTTTTCGAGTTGTATTTTTCGAAAGACTCATTAATATAGTGACAAAATTAAAATAGCAAATATAGCTTTTACCCGAGTACTTTTTTTGAGAGAGTGTACAATTTGTACTTAACGTAACATGTTGGAAAATTTTTTATTCCATCAAAGAAAAGTTGATAGTTCTAAAAGCATTTCTCTCCGATCTTGCTTCGGCATAAATCATAAGCAGTACAGTCGTTTCTCTCTTCCCAGATTTGAAAATTTTCCACCCAGTAAGTTGGCAAGCCTAAGCATGGGGTTCAGGAAAATTCTTTCGGCGGTCATCTTAGTGACAGTACTGGCCACTTTCGCCAACTCCAGTGAATGTCCGGGGCTCCAGAACTGCCTCTGCGAAGACAAGGCCACGGGCGGATTTTCGGTCCGCTGCTACGGAGACAAGGAGTCCGGACCCAGTGACATCGCGGAATTCAAAACCATTCTGCAGGAGGCGTTCCCGAATAAAACCGAGCTGGATTTGCAGTTCGAGAATTTCCTAGAGCCGACGAGTTTGACTTCAAAAATCTTTGACGGCCTGCGGGTGAGGAAGCTGGCCTTTGTAAACTGCCGCATCGACAGATGGGCCGACAAGGTGGGAGGGCCGGCGTTTGTCGGACTGGAAGACACCTTGGAGGTGAGTGCACTCAAATCTCCTCTATGCAAACTCAACTTATACTTACAGATAAACGAATAAAGTATATTTTTTAACAGAAAGCCGTGCATAGTACAAATTCAGTCATAATAACATAATTTCACTAGAATTAAATCTTCAGTTGCTTGAAGTTGTTATACTGAGATATTAATGTATGATGTGCGCGTGAAAATTTGAAGAAACTCATTGCCTCTGTCCTTTTGTCAGCAGGAGCCCTACCACGATGCTATCGAAAAGTGTTCCATAGCGGATAAATCAACCTTTCCCCACTCATAACGTGACATTCCGAAAGAGCTTCTCTATGTGCTACCACGAAGCTGTCGGAATCAGTGTCGGAAATACAACTGTTTTTTCCCGACAGTGTGAACACAAGCGAGAAGCTCCTTCTGCTGTCGAGTAATAAAAGATGGATTGGTTTCATTGCGTTTATTGTGGAGTGTTAAGCCGTCCTACAGAAAGCCCTCTTTCCCTGGCAAGGCTGACTTTCTCTCACTGTCAAAACAACCCCCCCCTTCCGGATCGATCTCCTCCAGCCCCTCGGAAAATCATTAAAGGCACAAAAATGAAAAAGAGAAATAGCACAAAAATGGGACGAAGTAGTTTGTTTTGTTTGGTTGATCGGTCCCAGTTCCGACACTGTCGAAACAGATATAAAAATTCTCACTTTTTTTACCCACCGCTAATCGTAATAACACGAAATTGAGGGTCACGACTAGTTATCGGAAGAATTTGACTATCCGTGAGTGAGAACTACCCGTGACTGATGCAATCCGATAGCATTGTGTTTGGGCCCGAGCGTCGAAATGAAAAGCTGTAGAACGTATCGGAATGTGACATTCTGTAACCCTTTTTTCGTGAAGTGGTTAGGACTTCCTATCCAGAATATTGTAACATGTATGATGTTCATTACAAAGATTCAACAGCATAAGTCTATTTTCGTGTGTCTTTGTTTATTCACCAGATAATTTTGTACAAAACGACCAGGGATTTTGTACAAAACCAGTACAAACCAGTGAACAAACCAATGATTTTTACAAACGATAAAGGGTGACAAGTTTTTATGCACGCATTTTACCCGCACGTGATAGGTATTTTACGAAAAAATTTAACTATCCATGTTTTATTCAACTTATGTCAGAAGTTTAACTTTCCCTCCAGCCATCTGCAAAAACTGGGAAACGGTGACATAAGAATTCTTCAGTCGAAAAGAGTTAATTACTTCAATTCCATCATTACATAGATTCGAGATTCCTGCACTGCAGCTAACATTGCCTCCTCGCTTTTCTCTTTTACCAACATGCTTGGCAACGCTCTTCAAAAAATGCGATTGTGTCGTATTCGATTCGAAAAAAATTCAAAAAATTCGATTGTGTCTTATTACCAGCAACCAATGAGAACAATGGCTCAAGTGGTACATTCAATGAGGTTAACTTAACTTTACCCTTCGAATAACACATCCCAGCGGGTTCATTCTTGAATTTTAAGGCTTTGCAATGTCTGCAAACTTTATCCATACTTCCAGTAACCACAACTGGATGCAAGGTGTGTTGAATTTCCGAATTTTAAATGTTAGCATATAATTCTCAGTTATTGTGTTTGTTGCACAAAATGAAGTCATTTGAAAACATGTGTTATAATTTCGTATACTCTTCTAAAAATGCGATTGTGTAGTATTCGATTCGAAAAAAATTCAAAAAATTCTATTGTGTCGTTTTACCAGCAACCAATGAGAACAATGGATCAGGTGGTACATTCAATGAGGTTAACTTAACTTTACCCTTCGAACAACACATCCCAGCGGGTTCATTCTTGAATTTTAAGGCTTTGCAATGTCTGCAAACTTTATCCATACTTCCAATAACCACAACTGTATGGAAGCTGTTTGAATTTCCGAATTATACTGAAATGCAATACATTCAAGTTTTAATTGATTCATTTGTATGAGCAATCAACTATTTTCACTTCGTTCATTTTGATCACTGGGCAAAGACTGTTATCTCTGCAGTCTATTCGTTTTGATCACGAATGGCAAACTGAGTGGTAAAGACTCTCGTAAATCTTCAATTTTTACTCGCTTTGTTGTAGCACGTAATCTATTTCTTTCAAGCCTATTTCTTTCATGTCTCTTCTTCTGTTTCATTTTGTCTTTCCTCGCGTTTCATTTTGGCTGCATTTGTATGACGATCAATATTTTGTCGTCTTGGCATTTTTAACAACAGCACAATGCAGATCTATAATATTAGAGCCAGTCAGAAAGTAAAATCAAACGTAATTAACGTAATAAACGTACAAATGTAAATCAAACGTAAATTCAAAAAACTTCATCATATAATTCTTGACAACAAAACGCAATTAAAATTTTAGAAAACAACAAAAAACTGAATATCTTTTTCGTTGCCATTTAACAATAAATAAATAAATATTAACTTTCATCCTAAAGTCCTGTGTGAAACAAAGGCACAGCAGTTTTTTTTATGTCATTCCTAGAAAAACAATAACATTAAATAAATAAACATTAATTTTCATCCTAAAGTTTCAGTAGATTCAGTTGAGCTCCTCGTGTATTTTTTCTGTAGTTTGATTTTCGACTCATTCCAATAGTCAAATAGCACCATCTACAGGTCGAATTATACATTTTTAAAAAATTAAATTTAATATTTAAATTTCTATTTCTCATATGAAATATTTTAACTGCCTTAAAACTTCTCCCTAAAACGCGAATCATTTTGCAAAAAAGCGCACGTAAATCTGTCAAATGGCTCTTTAGATTTTTGTGGACATCCACAATAAACATTCAATTTTATTAATATAAGATACCGGATAAGACTCAAAGAGTGTGGTTCTTCTATTATGTGATAAGACTAATGCCTGCGGATACGGAACTTTTTCACAAAGAACGCAGACGTTTTTGAGAGCAGTAACCGTCTTAAATGAATTGATCAGAAGGACCAACAGGCCCGGTTTTAACCTCCCCGGTGCCGTAGGCACTTCAAATTATTAGCCTCCCCCCAAATATTTCCAGAGCAACCCCTTCCTTCAGTTCTTGCCTTGCCAGTTTCGGTGTGGGAGGGATTTTTAATTAACTCTCTTACTCTTTATCTTTCCTTTGTAGTTGCTCTTTGGAGAGTCTACGTTATTCACCACCTCTGGTATCGAGGTGAAAGGGGCTGGCAACTGGCACTCGCAAGGAAGGATAGTGGCATGGCTTGGTCACTCTTGTTCATTTCTTACCTTAACCCTCTCGTCACCGAATTATGAAAAATCAGAGAAAACAAATCTGTCTAGCATTGAATGCATCTGAAATACTATTATAAATCATGCAAAAATATTTTTTTCTAATGTCGATTAATATTAGATTTTTCTAATAATAATTTCTGCATTTTCGAAGCATTTTGTTATGCTAAAATTAATTTAAAAGGATGCACATATTAGGTAAAGGTTGACGAATAAGCAAAAAACTATACTTACCTTAAAAAGAAAAAAAAACGGTAAAAAAGCAGCGTAAATATTTTCTTAATTCTTTTCCTGAAACAATGAAGCGAAAATTGTAAAAAATGATCTAAATTGACTAGTACTGCAATCTAGGCACGATTTATTCATCTAGTTAAGAGCCTCATATACTTTCTACATGAATTAATGATGTTGATATCACTGAAAGAAAAAAAATACTAAATTCAAGTGTTTTCTCTCTAAATATTGCTATTTGAAGTAGGAGCCTCATATGAGGTTCAGGGTGACGAGAGGGTTAAGGTACAATCCCCCCCTCCCCCCACCCTTTTGTGGATTATCACGGTAATCGACTAAAGACCCGAGTACACTCCCGACATGTTTGAAACGTTCTCGTAACTTCGAGCCCGACAGTTTTTTAAATCCAGTTAAATTTTTACAAGTAAGTTGAAAGATGCTTCTTTTTCATCCTTCAGTTTTATGTGCCCCCGAATCTTTTGCGCCCTAGGCACGTGCCTGGCATGCCTAAGCGGTAAAGTGTCTTTCTGGTAGAGGGTTGTTTTGTTCCTGGAAAGCTCAATAAAACGCAAATTGAGCTGGTCGACAGCATTCAGTTGACAGGAAAGAGCAACAGCGTTGTAGCTAAAGGCCATGTTTGCTCCTGGCAGGGTTTGAATTTTGCGCCCCTTACCACAAATTTGGAAAGTGTTTCCCACAAGGATTACGCCCCTAGCTGTAGTATACCCCAAGACCCCGCAACTCCCGGATACAGACCTGAGAGTGCCTCCGAAGTGCGGGGGGGGCGGGAGGGCGAAGCGACCCCCACACAAGTTAATTGTTTTTTTAATGAAATTAAATATTTTATGATTTTAATTTTACTTTCGTTGTTTAAGGAAACAGCAAAATATTAGAGCTTATCGTAATACCTTATAGAGGACAGGCAGAAGCACATACATGTAGCATATTATAAATCCCTGATTAGATACATAATAGAAAAACGCTACTAAAAATTTGCGGGAGATGAATTTTCCTCATGTTTCCTACCTTATAGAGGACAGGCAGAAGCACATACATGTAGCATATTATAAATCCCTGATTAGATACATAATAGAAAAACGCTACTAAAAATTTGCGGGAGATGAATTTTCCTCATGCTTTCTCTCTTTTTCTCTCTGAACTTCCTAGGTGCAAATATTTGTAATAACCTATTCTTTGATACATCATTCATAATTTTTAAGAGAACTCTATTTCGTGATGCAAGTAGTGTTATTCATAGTAAAAACGTATTCAACTAATAACCGAATACTGAGCTTGTTTAAAAAAGGCTCTTTTTAAACTTAAAAAATAAAAGACACAATACATTTTGGATAAATTTAGGCTCAAAGTGAAAATATAGAGTTTTTCAAATTCTATTTCAAATCTCTATTTTCGAATCTTTCTGTCTAGTTGAAAAATTTTATGAGTTTTTTAGGGTTAAGTGAACTAGGCGGGTAAAAGAACATCTTGAAAATTGTCTCCGGATAATTGATTCGTCATTTTATAGGTTTGCAATCGTGAAATCGACTATAAGCTCAGAAAAAAAGCATGACTTCTTTCATGTGTTTTTAATTATGTACATTTTTAGTGCGCTCCATTTAAACTTATTTAATTTGAAATTAAGTTAGGATACTTGAAACGTTTATACAATTTTTTTAAAATCTAAAAAGAATTTTTACGTAAGGATTAAAGGACACATTTTGGAACGTAATTTGAAAATTCCTGATTTTTTGGAAACTACTGGGAAGTATTTTTTAAAACCTTCTCCCTTCCGACTTATTCGAGCCCCCGCCCCAATATTTTTTACTAGTCGGCGCCAGTGTCTATATTTGGTGACAAACTACTCTACTATTTTATGATGGGAATAACTTTTCGTTACGGTGAACTTATTTGAAACCTGTTTTTTTTAAAATCATAGTTGTAAAAACTCTTTTTTTTATTTCCTAAAATCTTTCCAGGAATTAGAAGTGGAGGATTCCATCAGACTACTTGAAAGACGTGGCGAGCCTTTTACCCTGAGTCACATTCGCTGGCTGAAAAAAGTGAGGTTCTTCCACAACAAACTGTACTTCTTGGGAGAGGAGATGTTCAGCTCATCAACCTCGCTTGAAGAGCTGGACCTGGAGCACAACGAGATACAAAAGGTCGGCACTGCGGCTGTCTACCACACGACGAACTTGCGCGTACTCAATCTGGCCAATAACCAAATCAAGGATGTGACTTTTCTCCGTTCGAGAAAACTTGAAAAAATAAACCTGAGGTGAGTCGGAAATCACGCGTTTTTTGAGAATTCTCGTTGATTGTGTTCAAAGGCAGCAGCTGAAACAGATTGGGAAGGTGTTTTTTTTTTTTTTTAATTTGTCTGTTTCGACTGCTGTTAAGAAGCGACAGAGGATATTTCTTCCTCCATAACCATGGTTGTGACTCATTGCTGACACATTGTAAACATGGTTGGGCCTGGTGTTTTTGAATGGGCCAGGTTATTATCAGGTTGTAACGAAAGTTTTCCGCCATATCGGCCTGAAAAACTAACTTCTAACTCCTTAGATACCTGTTTTTGAACTTTCGGTACCAAACCTGTACCGTGTCACATGATACAACAATAGTACTTAAAGCTGTACTCATAATTCGTTGATATTCTGTAGCTGACTTTTTGAAACAGAACTGGAAGTAAATGATGGTTCTAATCCTCTAGAGTGATAGTTCCATTTGAGACACCTTGTTCTTAATGATAACTATATTTTTTTACAGATTTCACAACACAGTGTCATAAAGCAAGTCTCTTTCTTTCAAATGCCAAAAATCATTTGACAAAATATGAGCAAATACGCTAACGCGAACTGTGTGCTTCCGATGTTTGCGGTGGCGGGAAACTTTCGTTACAACCTAATAATTTGCTGTTGTTGTTGTATTGGGATTTATTTTCGGACTTGCTTGTTTGGTTTCAAGAATCCGCTTATAAATATTCGTCGAATAAAGTGGACAACACAAAGGCATTTTTTACTAGCACAGAGAAAGGAAATTTACAGTTCAGAGGACAAACGCAAACAACCATGCGATGAGTGGGAATCGAACCCACGATCATGCTCTATTACCGGGAAGTAAACGACAGGCCCTTAACCTCTCGGGCACTTGTTCCCTATGTGCATGGGCAGAGCTAATTCAAAACCATCGAAATAGAAGAACGACTAGATAGACTTCTCAATACTGATAAGTGCAGTGGTTCCTATCCTTCGAGCCTATCCTCCGTTCCTATCGAGTCTCGCTTATCAGACCTTCGTTTATCGACCGTCCGTATTATCCGACGTCGGGCAAAGCGAGGGGCAGCTGCAAAATCTGTGTTTTATTCGGTGCAGAGATGACCTTTTATTTTTTTATCCGAAAACTTCCATAATGATCACGTTTTGATTTTTACACCTTCATTCTACAACGAAAAATACACTCTGTGCCTTCCCATCACCTTTTCTTCCTACCCCGCCCCCCTTTTCGATGTACTGTTTCTCATTTGCCAAAAACTGACCTATCGAAAATTTTTCATTGGATGCGAAACACTTGGATGGAAACTATTAAAAAGAACTATCGCAGATCCTATCTACAGTGATGGTAGAAATCGATGAAGGGCGAGACATGATTGAAAAATTGAAAAGCGTTAATGTAAAGGATGTTGCCTATTGGGATGCAGGGGCCTGGGCTGTCTCTGGGCTCAGACAATTGCCAAATCATGCAAAAATCTGCTCCATAATGATGAAAATATGGACACGGAAAGCATAGATGAAGCCGAAGAAACGATTGAGTTAAGGCTCTAGAAAGTGCAATTCCATACACTGGACAACAAGAAGAAGCTACAGGAATTGACATACTGGTGCTGCAAAGTTGTCGAGATTAGGCAGCGAAGAAATAGCACTCATCAGGAAAACAGACTTCCATAAAAAATTTCTTTAAATCCTCACAGGACTGAACTTTAATATACAGCACCCTTGAATTCAGAAAAAAATAATTATGCAAGTTTATTTTTCAAATTCATTTTTCCATTGTTTTCATGTATTTTTAGAGCATGATTATGAAGCAAGATAATAGTGTGTATTATAAGATATTATGTATAAAGTTTAAGAGGCTTTTTCTTGACTCCTCCCTATTATCCGACATTTTCGCTTATCCGACATTGTGCCTTCCCGTTTATGTCGGATAAGCGAGACTCTACTGTACCAGCAACATGGCGTTAACTAACTACTTCACTTTTCGTCACAGAACTGAGTGAATAAAAAGCAGTGATTGTCATTGGAGGCTTCAGAATTAAATCCAAATTAAATACGACGAAATAGTTCTTCAAAATTAATTAAATAGAAATTTTCAGAGAAAGGTAGAAAATACTAAACAAGTAGGTATCTACGACACTTCAAGATTTCAATAAATGCACCTAAATCTGGTAGATATCTGATGTGTAAGTGTCTACCTACCGCACGGCTGTCTATCTAGCAGTCAACGATTTTCCGCAAAGGTAACCTGAAAACGCGTTAGAGCACCTTAAAAAGACCTCCGCCCAAGACAGCAGCCCCCCTTCTAGGCAAATGGCGTCCTGTAGATTTGTTTACACAATACATGTATTCAATAATTGCGCCTATGCACTGTTGTTTCCGTACAGTGGATCCCTTAATACCTCTCCCATAATTCGTTCAGACTGAAAAGCTCTTTTGTGTTTATATTTCTGTTGTTCAATCACAAGCTTTTTGTCGGATTTAATTTTTTTATATCTATAAATTTATTAACAAATTAATGTATTCAAAAAAATAAAAAACGCTAAAAATATAAAATTCCGTCGTTTTAAACACTCGTTAACGTAACGTTATTATAAGTATTACTATCATCATTATTATTGCAATCATTAAAATTAGTTTTCGGCTAATAACGGAAATATCCAGTTTGACCGTCTCTGAGTTTGAATCCATTCTGACTTAGTTTTCAGTGCGGTAAGTCTGTGCGAATGCACCTTTATCCGCATAATTTTGGATGCTGGTATTTAGGACTGTGTAACACCTAGCTGCACATATCCCTTCTAGATTGCAATTGTCTGTGTAGGTTATTTACAGAGAGAATCAAAAGGTGTTCAGTACATTTTAAGTCCAGTCTGTTGGCAGTCTCTGTTTAAAGTGCTTTTCGAAGTCGTTCGTCTGTTTGAAAGAAAACAAAATCGATATACATCAATGAAATTTGCTCCTATTATACGTGAGTGCTTCCTCAAAATTTTTTTAATTACGAACCTGAAAAATAAATTAATTAAAATAATCCAAGCCAACAGCAGGGAAAATAAAATATACCCTGCAGTACAAAGATAAAAAAATAACTGATCTTAATGACCCCAACGGGCAAGTGTATGGACCCAGCCTTCCAACAGTTCCGTGCCAGCAAGAGCAAATAGCGACTATGTCCAACTAGCAACTATTAGTTTTAGTTGTAGGATCAACAAACGCCGCTCAACTAAATTAGTTTTAGTTGAACAGAAAACTCAAACTAATTTGTTGAGCTAAGTAAATTGCTTGCTTATCGCAAAATGCTTCGTTCACCAAACTTGACAAAAAGGCATAAGGACGCTCGTGTTCAGTGGGCTCGAAAGCATATAAACTGGACAGATGAATGGTTGAGTGTTCTGTTCAGTGATGAAAAGAAGTTCAATTTAGATGGCCCCAATGGATAGGCATATTACTGGCACAATATTCGCAAAGAACCGCAAACTTTTTCAGCAGACAGCAAGAGGGGGTTCACTTATGGTATGGGGAGCATTTTCCTATAATGAAACTACCGATATAGTTTTTTAAAAGGTTGTCAGTGTTCCGAAGATTACCAGAAAATGCTTGAAGTACAGTTACTCATTCGGAAAGTTGCCAGGGGAGCACAGATGGATATATCAGCAAGACAATTTCTCTATTCACGTCTCAAACTCCACAATGCAGGGGTTTAGACGAAACCAAGTAGCTGTTTTGGACTGGCCAGACGTAAGTCATGACCTGAACCCAGTGGAGAACCTTTGAGGAATATTAGCTAGAGACGTATATGCTAATGGGCGTCAATTTGCAACAGTTCAAGATCTAAAGTTGCAAATTGAAAGAAGTTGGTTTTCTCTAAAGCCAGAATCTCTTCAAACTCTTATTTCGAGTATGCCTGATCGAGTTTTTGTAGTGATTAGAAAAAATGGCTCAAAAATTTGAATGTTAAAGAAAAAAAAATGAGTTGTCTATAAACTTTTGGGACACTAAATTTTCATTTTTAGTTTTTATCGCAAAGTCTGCGATTGTGTGATATTATTTTTGCATAGTATTATTATTGTCTTGATGTTAATTATAATTAAAAATGCTTTTTGAAATATTTATTCACCTTTTTCAATTATAAAATGAAAAAAACTGTTGTCTATAAACTTTTGGGACGCACTGTATTAATCTGTTTTATTGTCATAACTTATTCATCTATTTTCAGAGGTAACAAAATTGACCGGATTCACAGATCCTTCTTTCAAGGTTTACCTGATTTAAAGGAGATAGACATCAGCTTCAATCCGATTATGTATATTACCGAAGCCAATATGGGAAAAGTGTGGGGCCAGCTGGACTTCCTCGATATATCAGGTAAGTGAGCACGTTCCAGCATTACTGCTCGCCAATATTTTTCAGGCTACTTCAGGTGCATAAGGAAAAAAATTTAGTAGTTTGCAGGCTTATTCAGGTGCAATCTGCTCTATGTCAAAAGTCGCAAAATTAATGAATGAAATGTGTAAATTTGTGTGAGTGACGTTCGCAGATTTCATCTCCCCCCCCCTTTTTCCCCTAGTTACTGGCACACTTGAACTTAAATTCCGTCGACTTATTAGAAAGAGTTCAACAGACTAGGTAACACAAGTCAAACCTTTTCGCCTTTACCATTGAAAAATGCTCAATGAGACTTCCCTTTAGAGAATTCGCTCTTGCTTCCGAGAATGGGTCTTTGAATGCTCAACCGTAACCAGGAGATTGAGCAAAGCGCAAAGCCTTACCCGAATCTAAGCATTCAAAGACCCATGCAGCGAAGCAACATCGGTCACAGAATGGAAATGGTTTCTGAAAAATTTTAAGACTGCCAAAGTTTAGCAATGTCTCACCAAATTTAGAAGATATCGCCAAGCTTTTATTTTTCTTTTCTTTTAGCACTTGGGTGCTATATCGTTCAAGCCCAGATTTTTTTCGACGCGACTTTGTAAACAGTATTTTTAGACAGATTTGAGAGATGAACTGTCACGGTGAAGATCTTTTCTAAAGTGTTTGCCAGATAACGCGGATGTGAAGGGGGGGGGGGGAGAGAGATTAAAATGTTGAAAGTCGCATTTCCGAATTTGGCTTAAAATATTAATTGGCAACCAAAAACAAATAAAAAGGCATAGTTAGAATACGTCTGGCGAAGGTTTTAAAATAGCTTCACTGTTATAAAAAAGTTCCTGGAATAAACGGTCGTTGAAAATAAACACTCAAAAAACTGCTGTTATAAGATAAAATAAATAAAAAACTTTGTGAAAAAAAACACACATAAAAGGTTACTTCATGGCGTAACGATCGTTTCGACCGAAAATTCGTTCGGTCTTCTTCAGACAAACCCTTCCGTCAAACAGAGCAGAGGGAACTGAAACGATCTTTTCAGAAGCTTTTCTTCGATCTTTTCAGAAGAGGGAACTTTTCAGTTCCCTCTGCTATCTGTTTGACGGAAGGGTTTGTCTGAAGAAGACCGAATGAATTTTCGGTCGAAACGATCGTTACACCTTGAAGTAACCTTTTATGTGAGTTTTTTTTCACAAAGTTTTTATTTATTTTAAACGGTCATTGTCTGGCAGCAGTGCTGCCGGAAAGTAACCGTTTATTTCAGGAACTATCGGATAAAACGGTTAATTTCCGTTTACATGTTACCTTACGAAACGGTTTCTACCAGTTATTTTCAGTCTCAGAATCAGGTTTTTTCCCGTTATTTTCAGCCACAGAATCGGATTTTCCCCGTTATTCTCAGGCAGGAAATCCCCTTTTTGCCTATTAGAGAAAGGTATTTTTCTTTTTTCCCTATATCACAAAGAGGGATTTTTAGCATTATTTAAAACTAGCTGCTCCGGCGACCAGTTGGTTCGCCATCTTAATAAATCTTGTGTTTCTCACCGACTTCCTTGTGACTGAAATATCTCAGATTCTGAATGGAATTTAAAATTAAGATGGCTACAAATAGGGGCGATCCTAAGGGAAGTGGCGCCCCCTGCTAACGTAAAAAAGACCCTCCCCCTTTTATGCTCCACTTAGTTTTTGAGTTCGACATGACGCCCCTTCGAAGCCGAAGCCCCGATGCGTGTTTACCTTACCGTGTCGAGCAGCCCCTGGTTACAAAAATAAGATGGTTTAGTAATAAAAACCTACAAAAGGTACAAGTTATTTTCGTCCTATATTAATTCTGAAGAGCTTCTGAAGATATCGGCCGTTATCAAAAAAAAAAAAAAAAAAAAACGAAAGTGGAAAAAAAAAGTTAGAAAATCGGAAACACTTTCTGATTTTAAATACGCACTAAAGTGTTATATATTAAAAGCGTATCATATCCATGCGTCTTCCCTATTTTCTTTCCTTAATCCATTAAGTTGGAAAGTGTATCATTCTTCATGAGCGTGATTAAACAAAATTAAAATTGATATTTCTAACATCCTTTTTCTGGATGTAATACATTGGAAATAGAAGGGGGAAAAGACGCGCAGAAAAATGCATTTCGAAATGAATGAAAATTCCAAAAATTATTTTTTGTTTGTTTGTTTGTGTAGCATGTATTTCGGATTTGTGTGCTTGGTCCAAAGTCCGCTTATCAATCCCCGTGAGAAGGTGAAACTTATTCAGGTGATTTTATTTATTAAAAACTGCGTATTCTATAAGTTTGCGCCATCTGTCGACGGCTTTGTAAAAAAAAAAAAAAAAAAAAAAAAAAAAAAAAAAAAACTCAATTGTATTCTTTTTTTTCTTTTTTTTTATAATAGTTTTTTGTATATTATAGGAAAAGTGTTTTTTTTCGCACGACAAGTAGCCTGTTTGTTTATCCAGGACTTTAACTGCCTTTATTCCAAATTTCATCCAAATCCGTCAAACCGTTTCAGCGTGGAAGGGTAACAAACATACATGCAAACATTGACATTTATAATATCAGTAGGGTTATGGAATCAGGCTTTGTATCACAATTGAATTTGCAGTGAACTTCTCACTTTCAAAATGTCTTACTTCCGCAGGCATGCTGTCTTTTAGGTTCACGTTTTAGCGTTAAATACCTCAGACACTACATGAAATGGACATTTTTTTAAATTTTAAAAATACGTCACCCTCTCTTGCAACCCTTTACAAAAAGAAAAGAGATAAGAGATAAGACTGCGCTATTCATAAAGGGTTTTAAATTGTTTTTCTAGATTATGCAGTTTAATTTTTCTTCTCAGAAATAAATCCAGTATTTATAAAAGGAAATCGAGCCAAGCAAAGAAATCGTCTGCTTGGACATAAGAATAACTATGTACACAAAACAAAATCTTTGGAATGAGAAACTTTTTTCACGTTTTCTGAAGAGCGCTCGTTGTAATTGCTTCGCAACGGGCTTTGACTTTTAGTTGTACAATAACAGTAGTATTTGGCGCATGAAGGCAATAAACAACAGATGTTTTAATACGAATTTCGCAAAAAATCGCTTCGAGATATGGCGCGGCACCCGTTTTTATTTATTTTTTTCAACTGGCAATTTTAATCATTGTTACTGTATCCAGGACAACCAAACCGCAAGATATCAAACCGAAATTTGTAAGCAGCTGCTACTGAAATGAAAATCCTTTTTTACTTAAAAATTCGTAAAAATTCTACTAATTTATATTTTTCCCCGTTCTTCTTTTAAAAGTGGGCGAATTGTGTGCTCCGTCTTTTGCCGAAATATAAAAAAGTTATGACTGATAGAATTCAAGATGCAGCAGTTTTAAAAATATTTTACGAAAGTCAGCGTGAAATTTAATTTTATTTGAAAAATTCCCAAAAATCTGCAAATTATGTTACACAGTCCGAACAAACAGTTTTTAAAAGAAAATTTTCTCCTCTATACGATGATGTAAATATCGTTTTCTTGCGAGTGCAATTACCGGCGTTATTATGTATTACGCAAGAAAAATCGCTAAAAATCGGATAAAACATAAAATAAAACATTTTCTAATTCGAATTTCGAAAAAATCACTTCGAGGTGTGTCGAGACCCGTCTTGGAGAATTTCCGTACAAAATTTGGTAGGTCTACGATCACCCGTTTCGGAGCTACGCGAGGCGCAGACAGACAGACAGACAAACTAACGGACAGTTTACACATTGTTTTATTTATATAGATGCGCAAATATGTTAAAATTCTATTTGTTTCATATTTAATGCGTTTTCACTTTTTATCAGCGGTGAATTAGCAATACAAATGAAAAAACGCGCTCTTTTAAACAAAGAGTTTCACTACATTTTATTATTTATCGCCAACTTTACTAAGGAAGGTACTAAAGTAGGAATTCTCATACATTTTAATTTTTTAAACAAAAATATATTAGACAGTATTAATTATGCCATTCTATCAGTTTCCAGTAAAGTAAATTTTCGTTGGGTTGCTTTAGCAAAAAATAATCAATTATTTATTAGTCTTATAATACTTCGATCGCCAAAGTGCCAACATACACCATTTTGCGAGATTTTGTTTTTCGTGGAATCATTTGAAGCATTAATTTAACAGCAATCAAAATGGGAAATAGGTATCTGTCACATATAGGTTGAGAATTTTAATTTTCTGAAATTTGGCGGGGTTTCCTTAACTTAAATCAATTTATTTAACTTGATGAAAATTCTGAAGATAAATCGTTTAAAATCGCCTTAATAACTGCATTATTTCTGAACGGAAAATTAAAATATCAGGCTAAATTCTAGAAAAACCTACACTCTATAATAAAATACTATTTCTTTACGCTCTCAGTAAATTGCGCCAAGCCTAAAACTGTGCAAACCACTAGAATCCACTTTCTCAAAATCGGCATATAAGCCATTTTATTTTTCGCCAAATTAAAAAGTTATACACTTTAGTCTCGGAAATTTACAAATCCCTTTTCTTTTGCGTATAAAAAATATTGCATTCCTGCTCTGATTTCCCACGCAGACGATATTTTAATTAAAAAATAACCTAGCAAATATTCTAAAAAGAAAAAAATGATTATTGTTTTATTTTTAATTCAAGAGTCTAAATCATTTAATAAATTCGCCAAACATGGCAACCTCGATGGTCATTTCTCATTTTTTCACTACAGGGGTTACAATCGCGGAATTGCGGAGAGCAAAAATTAGCGTTTTTGATGGGTTTTTTATTAATATCTCCTAAACTAATTCGAATTTCGAAATTTAAATTAGCGCAATACCTTCCTCGGAATTTTCCGAATCCGTGGAACCTCGATCGATACTCAGCTCCCAGCCGTTTCGGAGGAGATGATGCTGCAGACAGACAGACAGACGCGCACAGAGTTTAATAGTATAGATTTATTTTTTTGGAGGAGGTGGGGGGGGGGCAGGCACACAGTGTTTTGCGTCAAGTCCGGCGATAGATTCAGCGTTGTCTCAATATTACAAAAGCGCGATCCTAACTAATAGTATATCGAGAATCCTCCATGGCCATCGTGGAAGGTTCCGAGCTTAGTTATGATATAGTGTGTTGCGTCTCGCTGAGAAAGCTAATATAACTGCGTCGTGGATATAGTAAATATTTGTATTTTCTGGCTAACAGGAAGTTAAGTTTATTCTGCTTTTTGAGCTGTGGATAGGAAAACGTTGAATGCAATTGCATTTTCAAATCTCATTCTATTTACGAACCCGCAGGTTATAGTGGGTAAATATGGTATTTTAAATACTATATTGAAATAAAGAAGTCCATTAATGGAATCATGCATCTCAGAGGATTGAATTGTTAAATTTTTATAAAAAAAATAATTCATTAAAATAGTGTTCTAAAATCAAATTCTTTTAATTTCTCCACAACAGAAACCCACTTGCACTGCGACGAAAGTATAAACTGGATGATCCACAAAATGAAAGGACCAAAGGTCTTACTCGGAGCGTGTGCCACGCCTGCTGACGTAGCTGGGAAACAACTCAGAAAAGTGATTGCTCAAAGGAGAATAGATGGAGTATAAGTGAAGTTCTTTTAGGAACTTAGCCTCCTTACCACGATCTTAAGTTTTAAACGAGAAATATTCAGTGTATAACGAAGAGATTAAAACAATAAAATTTTATTTGAACTTAAAAATGTACTTTTTTTTCCATAACACAGTATAATTTGAAAAACGAAGTTATTTACGACTTGATATTTTTTCGAGTTTTCTACATAAGTTTTAAGAAGAGAAATGACAAACATTGAAAAAAAGTGGGAAAATGAATTTTTTAAAGGAACTCATTGAGTCTCACACATATTATAGTTTAAAACTACCTTGTGTTGGAGGTATTGAATATTCAATAAAATTATTAAAGAAATAAAAAGGCACATTTGATCTTAATTAATAGGTTTTTTTAATTTCTTAATGTTTATATAAGACAATTTGCATCGCCGAACTGAAGAATCTAAGAATTTTATACTCGTTGTCTCGTGCCAAAAATTTTATTAGTGTCTCTCAGATGCCACAAATTGTAATGTATTGGAATTATTTTGAGTGTTCCTGTAGATGAACTATTAAAAATACAGACACTATTTTCAATGGAGTGTTTTATTTTGAGAGCCTCAATAATACAGACATTATTTTTAAAGGAGCGTTTTATTTTGAGAGCCTTAATAATATGTGAATTTTGTTTTCTTTCAAAAAACCAAATATCTCTGAAATACGTTTTCAAGAATGACTACCCACAGAGTGCAATGTGTTGGATTTTTTTTTTTCTCCCGTAAAAGAACTATACATGCTACTTACACAGTTTTCAAAAGAGTACATGTTTCTACACATAGAAAAAAAAAAAAAAAATTCGCTCAAACTGATGCATACGGCAGTTAGAACTCTGGACGGGTGGACAACAGAGCGGACAAACAAACCGAAATCATTAGCACCTCTCAAACTTGTTGGTATATGAGAAATATAAATATTTCTGTTATACAACGTAACGGTGAGCGAACACGGAGAGCGAGAAATTTATTCTTTTAAGGGTTAGCAGTCAAAAATTAATTTTCCACGAGCTAAAAAATCAAAGTTTGCAATTTTGTTCCATGTAAATCCGTTAATGCGTTAGAAACCCTTTTGGGTTCTAACGGATTTTCGTCGACGTAACCTCCCTCACACTCCGAGACAGATAGCCCTTACCCATGCCTTAAGGGTGTATGTCGAAAAAAAGAATAACTCTGTTTTTACTCTTGGTACACAAATTGAAATAAACTAATAGCACCCATGGTCTCCAAAAACTTTCAGATGGTTCTTCATAAGCTGCTTTACACACTGCAATAAGCGAAAAAGCTGTGGCTTTTGTGAAATTTTCAGAAAAAATTCTTAAACATGGATCTGAGCTGCAAGATTTTTCGAAGAGTGACACACTTTGCAAAAATTTCCGATTTTTAAGAATTTTTTCTAAAAGTTTTGAAACTGATACAGATTTATCGCTTATTTCATTATGTACTACAGCTTGAAAAGAGACAGTTTCAAAATTAATTTTGAAGTGCCTGGCATAATTAGTTTATTTGTACTTGTGTACCGAAATCACATGATTTTTTCGAATAAAACCGTTAACAAAACAGAATACACTAAACAGCATAATTACAGCGCGAGTAACAAATTTTCAAAATTCAAAATGAAATCGTCATAGCTTGTGTTCAATAGTTGTCAGTGGGCAAGCTAAACATATCCCCAGAAGGATTTTGATTAGAAATGTCATTTTCAGGTGGCGCATCGTGCTTAAATTTTATACTATAATGTTAAAAATATGAAAATTGCTAAATGATTTCTAACGCCATGGCTTACCGCATCTATACGATTCGGCCTTGAAAAAAAGGGCATCCATACAATTCTCAAAAGGGGTTGTATTGAATCCACCTGCTGGGGAAGGAGTCATGTGACATTGTCGTAGAAGTAAGGGACCAGCCTTACTAGCTGGATTATTTTCTAGATTAGCAATTGTTTTAGATGTTGGAGATATGTGGAACTTTTTATACCTCTTTTTTTTTTTTAAATTGCTATATCAATAACGATTGATGTCCCCACCCCCAAGGGAAAGATCTAGGAATTTAACATCGTGAATATGTGTGTGGGGAGGGGGAAGGTGAAATTGCAGCCAATACTCAAATATACAATTTTACTTTTGCACAAGACTATTAATTTTTCCCGCCGCCGATGATAGATGGCAGTCTATATTATGAATTTAGGCGTTGTCTTTGTGCAGCTAGAGCGTGTGGCTTCATGTTGCTCTCAGGGGTTTCCGACTTTCGGCCCGCGAAGCTTTCTGGGACAATAATTTGCAACATCAAATTAGATGCTCCTATTTAAGGAAAAGAAGTTATTGTGAAGTTTCAAACAGTATTCATTTGTTAATAAATTTGATTTTTCTCGGTTTCCATGTAATTTAGTGCGTTCACTTTTCCATTACACATTACATTATTTTATGATATGCATAATGCAGAGGGAGAGCAGCATCGTCTTAGTAGGTTGTCGGACCACCGTGGACGGCAATACACGAAGCAACACGTCTAGGTACTGGGTCAATGAGAGTACGGATGGCGTCCTGAGAAATGTTTCTCCATTCCCTGTCAACTATTTCCCACAGTTCGTCTTCTGAATGAGCTAGTGGTAAGGACTGCAAATGGCGTCCAATCACATCCCAAATGTGTTCGATTGGCGACAGAGCAGGAGAGTACGGTGGCCAGGGGGGCGTCTGTAAACCTTGCAGAACACGTTGGCTGATGCGAGCAGTGTGCGGTCGGGCGTTATATTGCTAATACAGGGTGTTGGGAACCGTTTGAAGGTAGGGGAGTGTCATCGGCCGCAGCACTTCGTCCAGATATCGTTGAGCCGTCATAGTGCCCCGATTATGAACTAAAGGTGACCTGGAGTCATACGCAATTGCTTCCCAAACCATGATGCCTCGTTGTCGCGCGGTGGGGCGTTCTACAATTTCCGGATTGGACCGGTTTCTACGTCGACGCCACACTCGTACGCGGCGACTGTCACTGGAGAAACAGAAGCGTCACTCATCTGAGAACACCACCCTGTGCCATTCTGTCTTCCACGTCGCTCTAGCCTGGCACCATTGCAGTCGTTGGCGTCTATGTTTTGAAGCCAATGGCAGTCTCCTTAACGGACGCTATGAGGGCAGGCCACTAGCAACCGATCGACGAGAAATGGTTCTGGTCGATATAGGAACATCCAAGGTGTCTTGAACATGTCTCAGAATGGAGGTTGAAGTAGCTTGCGGGGCCGCCACCGCTTGTTGGGGAATGCGTCGATCCACGCGTGCTGACGTCACTCTGGCTGCCCCGGCACCCCTTAAACGTTCCACATTTCTGGCTGTGGCGAAGATGGTTGGAACAAGTTCCAACCATCTTCGCCACAGCCGGTGTACAGTGGACACATCCAAGTGTGTCTGCCGAGATTCGCCGAATGGACCAACCTGCCTTTCTCAGTCCGATCGACATGACCTTCGTAAAATCGTCAATCTGCTGGAACTGCCTCCGTTGACGGCGAACTGCCATTATCTGGTTACACGTGTCCTCAGACAAGAATAAAATTTCTACGGCAATTTCTCTAGCAGCAATACCTTCACAAAAATTTTCCGTTCTACCGGTTCCTTCACGTATATCTTTTTCCACGTGCACTGACGAGTTGTCAATTTTACATCATTAACATAACTCGGCAAGGTGCATTTACCCTGAAATTTGCATAATTTTCTGACCACTTCCTCTTGGTGTTGCATTTTCAATGTCACGCAGTGTACATACGTATGTGTTTGTACAGACGGCTTGGAAAAACTGGTCAAAATAGACACGCTGTTGTTCAAAATGGGTTGCAGACGCATTTATATGAACGTGCATGCTATCGTACGATGAGATGCATCGAAAAAATTCTTTTAAGTAAATTTAGAGGTAGTCAAAATCTGTTTTTTCGTCGAAATTTGACCCCGGAATTTTTCGGAATCACATTACTTCCTTATACTCCGTACAAGGAAGTAAAAATAGAATAGAAAAAGTGAAATATAACTAACGCAGTAAATCGTATCCTATATGTAGTCGCAGTGTACCACGTACTCGTCCAGAACCTTTTGTATTAAATGAAGTGTCCCAAATCACCATTAACTTTTTCTCGGTGAACACTCAGCATGCAAAGTCCTGATAATCTCTAATCAGTCATTGTTGATCTTATAAAGGGCTTAATCTACTACAGTACTTTCTACTGTTATTTAGTAGCTGCCAATAGTAGAGCTATTTGCAAGCCTTCAGACACTGTAGGAAAGACCTTAGTATGATGGTTTAATAAATCGATAGTGTTTTTGTTTGAAATTTTGTTTTTATTGGAGGAGAAATCTGCCTCACTTCATGCCATACTTCCTTCGGTTTCAGACAAAATATTATGTAAAAAGCCTCCATACAAACTTCCGATAAGCTTCATCTTATTAATAAAGTCTTTTACACCAATTATTTCGTCGTTGTTGGGTAAACTGTAAATTGGCCAACTTCGTGGTCTGTAAGAACCTTTTCCCAAGCGATGTTATTAATTCATCCAAATAATTGATATTTAAAGTACTCTTCTGCTTCTGTTTTAATTTCTGGATTAGACCTGTAAACTTGGTGACCAACTACGCGAGGACAACTCAGTTCAATATTATGAACTTGTTCTATTTTTTTAGCAGATGCAAAGAGAGTGACAAATTTTGGGGTGACCCGCTCGTCTGGGAATTAAACTAGTCTAAAATTTGCATCCTACGCGTCAAATAAATAAAATTTGCAATTTTTTTTGCATGAAAAGCGGATAACTAGAAATAGGGAGTTTTGAGTGCACCCATTGTTAAACATACGATTTTCTCGAATTCTAGAGAAATATTGGCACTATCGCTTAGTTGACTTCAGTTTTGGAAATCTTATTTTTGGCACCAAATTTGGAGACATTTTTTTTCCAAGCTTGGTGACGTTTGGAGCGTTTTTATTAATGGGTCCTTTAATGCTTGCTTCCCTGCATTAGTATTATGAAATAAGATTATGCATTATGCATTACTCACTTGCATTTTCATTACGTAATCAAAGTTCGCGATTGATCGAGATTTCTCTAGAGATGGAATCTCTGGAATGTTTGTACAACGTCGGCGTACCTTATAAAAGTGTAGGATCACTCCAGAGTTCAGACAGTTCAGTCAGCTGTTGCGAGCAGACGTTGATTCTACTGAGAGCATAAGGATTTGATAGTGTGCTTTTGTAAGCGATCTATCGCTTTCTTTGAGAAGAGTATTTTCGAAAGCTGCTTGTGCTTTCTTGTTTGTTAAATACTGAGGAACTGCTGATAAATTTCCATTGAATTTCTTTCTGTTGCAGAATTTTTATTGCGTGTGAAATACAGCATCTGAGAAAGCTTTTGCATTAAGCTGGTTGTTATGAAACATTTTATTGCTTATTTACCACTGTGATTTCGGTATAGCAGATTGTTCATACAATTTCTAATAAAATTTGAGTTTCGTCCTGTCAAATGGACTGTTTACCAAAACTTTCCATCCAAAATGTTTTTTTAAACTACGAATCTGGAAACTAGAAGAATTTTTTGAAATAATAGTTTTCAATGTACTTTCAGAACTACTGTGATTAGCTATGAATATTTTTTATGTATTAATAACCTCTCTAACAGAAAGCAAATAGATGTCAACAGACTGCAGAGTGTTGGCTAAGGGCTCTGTGTATAGGAGTACTTTGCCATGTTGCGTATTGTAACGATGTACTTTGGCGAGGTTGAAGCACAGTACAACTGATACTCCTTAATTCGCTTATTACTGAAAACTGTTTATTTATGAATTTGAATACTTATTTTTTGTAAAAGTTCCTTTTTTTCCTTAAAATAATTTATAGAACATGTTAAAATATTCGGTAAAATGCCAATGAAGGGTTGTTTTGATCGATTGTGTTTTTGTGTTTTTAATCGATTATAATTTTGTTCAGGGGCCTGTAAAACATATATATCTTATAAATAAAAATGAAATTCTGTTTGTTTGTTTGTTTGTTTGTGGATTTGATTCGTATACAAATCCACAAAAATGGACCTATCGGCCTGAAATTTAGCACAGATGTGTAAAATAATATAGAATAAACCACTGTCCACTTTAAAACTTTGAAAGTCCACCCGTTCCCGGAATTTAAGAGATTTTTTATGCTCTTCACGCAAAAATCTTTCAGTAATAGTAACCCCTGTAGTGAAAAAAGTGTGAAATAAGGATCGTGGATGCCATGTGTGGCGATTTTGCCGAATAAAATGTTTTAAATTCTCAAAGTAAAAATAAAAGAATAATAATGATTTTTTTTTGTTAGTTTATATTCGTAAGGTTATTTTTTTTTTAAATTATATTATCGTGTGCATGGGAAATCAGAGCAGGAATGTAATGCTTTACACGCAAAACAATAAGAATTGAAGATTTCCGAGGCTAATGTGTAAATTTTTTTAGTTTGGCGAAAAAATAAAATGGCTGAAATATGGATTTTGAGTAAGTGAGTTCTAGCGGTTTGCCCAGTTTTCGGCTTGGCGCAATTTATTGAGAGCTTAAGGAAATAGATTTTGAAAACAAGTGCAAAGGTTTTATTAGAATACAGAGTTAAAGTTTAATGATCCGTGAAGAAATAATGCAGTTATTAAGGGATTTCAAGCGATCTAACTTCAGAATTCTCGCCAATTGAATACATTGATTTAAGTTGGGGGAATTCCGCCAAATTTCAGAAAATTGAAATCTTCTCATTTAGTACATCGGAGTAACGATGAATAAAACACATTATAGTTGATAATTAAAAAAAAATCGGCTGTATTAAGAGATTCCACTTTTCAAATAAATGCCTGGCGGTCGAACCATTTCCCATTTTGATTGCTGCTAAGTCAATGCTTCGAATGATTCCCTGAAAAAACTCTTGCAAAATGGCGTATGTTGGCACTTTGGCGAGGCTTAGATTTAAAACTGGATTTTATTTGAGACTGGTATATATAATAACACTGGTTATAGATAAAAATGAATGTTGGTATGTGTTTATGAGGTTGAAAAACTCCAGCACCGTTGAGCACCGTTGCACGATGAAATTTGGTTCACCTAAGTCTTTTATCATGGAGAAGGTTTTTATGCTATCCGTTTTCCTTAACTTGCCACTTGGTGCCGCAGCACAACGTTGAATTCTATTCCGTTTAGCCGTTTGCTATGCGAATATCGTCCAACCGATTTCGATGAAATTTGGTACACGCGAATATTAGAACACGGAGAATATTTTTCACTATCCATTTTGCTGTAACTTGCCGCTAAATGGTGCTGCAAAGCATCAACTTCTATACCGTTCGACCGACCAGCATAAAATTTTTTATACTTACACATTTGAGCACGAAGAATATATTCTAACTGCGTTCCTTTTGATGTTACTCACCACTAGATGACACTGCAATGCATTATTATTTTAACTCGCCACTAGATGACGCTGCAGCAGGCCAAATTCTTGACCATTCAAACGGTCGCTATGAAAATCAGTATACATAGCTATTTGAACAATGAGAATATTTTGGCGTTATCCATTTTGCTATAACTCGCCACTTGACGGCGCTGTAGCAAATCATTACTTTAATTAACTACTAGATGGCCCTGCAGTGTATCACTTCTTGACTGTGCAAATGATCGTTATGAAAATTGGTATACATAGATAGTTGAACACGGTCGCTATGAAAATCAGTATACATAGCTATTTGAACAATGAGAATATTTTGGCGTTATCCATTTTGCTAAAACTCGCCACTTGACGGCGCTGTAGCAAATCATTACTTTATTGAACCACTAGATGGCCCTGCAGTGTATCACTTCTTGACTGTGCAAATAATCGCTATGAAAATAGGTATACATAGATATTTGAACACGGGGAAGAGTTTGGCGCTATCCATTTTCCTATAACTTGCCACTAGATGTCGCGTCAACACATGAACTTCAGGACTGTCCAGCCGATGGAAATTCGTATACATCGATATCTGAATGCGAAAAATATTTTCGCCGTATCCGTTCTGCTAAAACTCGCCACTAGATTGCGATACGCCGCATAGCCTTCTGCACCGTACAAACGATTGCCTTGCAATTCGGTATGCATGATTATTGGACACAATATAACGCGATATCCACTTTGCTATATCTGTTTATTACAATGAATAGTAATCACCACAAATCGTAATATCAAAAAGTCCCTTCATTCCCGTGCGAAGAACGGGTACTTCAGCTAGTATATATATATGAATAAACTGTAATGCATTTGTATGCACGGAAGCGTGTCTCCCTCTTACATTTTGCCTTGCCTTGAAAAAAATCCTTCCGGCGCCCATGGTTGCCACCTAAGTCTCATAAAATTTATTCATTAAAAAAAAGTCGCAAGGACTCTAAGTGTTGTCGTTGTTAGTTTTTAAGATACCTTTTTACAAACTGTACTGTAGCAAACGATAAATCTGTATCAGTTACAAAAATGTAAAAAAATATTCTTTAAAAAGGAATGTTCAGCAAAATGCAGCATATGCGACAGAAACTTAAAAATCCCTGTGATTTATTTTTTTAGAATTATGTACCAGCTCAAAAATCGCATAAACTTTAAGACTTAAGTGACAACGGAGCACACCTGAGCAGAATACAAAATCTATAACTGGCTTTTAGCCGTTCCTGCCTCTTACTATTCTCGCAGTGTCAAGGATGGATTCTCGCCTCATCTTACGAATGGAAGTTGTTTGAAAGGTAAATGTGGTAGACCTCGCTTAAGAATGTTTTGGTGTTGGGAATAATTCTTCAGGTGTTCGAAAGAGGTATTTTCTTGCTCGAAATGATCGCAAAACTCTCTGTCGCGTGATGCATTTTTGCATAACATTCGTTTTCCAAGAATATTTTATGAAGTTTTGAAACTTACATATGTTTATCGTTTTCTACAGCACAGTTTGTAAAAAGACATCTTAAAATCTTTAGGGTATGTTTGATTTAATGTTGAAAATTTAGTATCAGCTCAAAAATCACATAAATTGTATTAGATTTAGATGAAAACGGAGCACACTAGAGTAGAATTAAAGATCTACATCGAGCTTTTAGTCGTTCCTCCCCCTTATGGGGTTATAACATGTAGTGTTATAGCATGTCCCAAACATGATCGATTGGATTCAGTCAGGAGAGCACGCTGGCCATTCCATACGCTGTATTGTTTCAGCTTCAAGCATATTCTCCACAAAACAAGCTGTATGCGGTCTGGCATTATCATTCTAGAAAACAAAGGAATCTCCAATGGCTGCAGTGTAAGGTATGACATGAGGTTTCAGTATCTCGTCTGCATTCCTTCGGACCGTCAAAGTACTGTTCCGAATGATATGCAGGTCCGTACGTCACCCTATGATGATCCCACCCCATACCATTCAACCAGCTCGTCTGCATTGTGACTTTTCACGAACGAATGAGGGGTTATTTCGAGTGCCCCTTTCCCTCCATACGAAAACACATCGGGTGTCACACTCCAGACTGAATCGGGACTCGTCTGCAAACAGTACTTGGCTCCAATCATGTTGCTTCCAATCTCGATGTTCAGCAGCTCATCTTCTTCGGGCCGCACGGTGGCGTGAGGTCAACGGAATGCAGAGCATTGGCCTACGTGCATAGAGACTTCCCTGATGAAGCCTATTACGTACTGTTTGGTTGGACACCCTTCGTCCTGCTGCCAAGAGCAACTGTCTTTGCAGCTGAGTAACATTGTCTGTTCTGTTTCGACAAGTTGTTAACAGTATATACCGGTCATCAGTTGCTGTAGTAACTAGTGGCCGATCTTCACCTGGTCGACGTCTAAAATTCCCTGTTTCTTGGAATCGATTCCACAGCCTTGCAACGACACTTCTGGCGACTCCAACAGCGTCCGCGACACTACGCTGTGTTTGCCCGGATTTCAGTCTGCCTATAATACGTCATGCCATGGATTCCGGTAAATCCCTTTGTTGAGATATTTTCAAGTCACCTTTTCTCAAAAAAAAAAAAAAAAAAAAAAAAAATACTGAGCAATCGAATTTTACAGTTAAGGCAGTGAAACGCACGTTTCTGCAACATCTCGATTTCTGCCCTTATATTCTTTCTCTGGTTTTTGAGGTCATGAACTTTGATTTGCAAATGAAGTTTTCTTCTGTTTCCTGCTAGGCTTTAAATTATGGATGATTTATTTTATGTTACTTATCGGTTAAATATTTGCATAATTTCATTAAAACCATGTACTCCCATAATTGTTTTCAGCAGTGTATATATATATATATATAACAACTCAAACACTATGTCATTTCTGTAACTGCAATAATAAAAGTAGAATAGTAAGTTATTTATTTTAAGTGCACACAGATTACATGTATATTAGATTGAGTGTAGACAATCTTTTTCAAGTATTTTTTCTGGGGCGCTTGTTTGTATTGCTTCCACAATGGGCTTTGTCTTCCAGTTTTTGTAATATTGTAGACCAGAGGTGGCCAAATTTTTCCATTCCATGGTGCAAGTTACACTGGTCCACAACTTTTCAGTTTTCTTTTTTTTTCGGAAACGAAAGTAACCACCTTTTATATGTTTTGGTTAATGAACACGAAAATCACATCTAAAATTCTCTCCTGGGTCAGGATTTTGAGCCAGGAGTCAAAACCCCATTGTTAGTATTTTACATTTAACGCAAACTAGCATTGCATTTAACGATAAATGGGAATAAAAACTCAAATAAAATGGGATAATAAAATAACGATAATAGGAATAAAATATGCACTTCCTGTTCTTCAAGAAGCTACTATCGACTTGGCACTGCTGTTTTTTGTGTATCACTTGGCGCAGGGCCCGATTAACCTCTGAAGTGAAGGGAAGCTCAGTCTCATTTCCGGGCCCCCTCCCCTTTTTGCTTCGGAAAAGTAAGTTTTAATAATTTTATTTGATAAAAATGTATTATTCGTTAGAATGAAATTTGATTGATTTAATTAGTTCAAATGATTTCTTTTGATAAAAATAAATCATTCCTTAATCTGAAATTTTCCTTTGATAAAAATATTTTATTCATTAATCTTCATAATAGTTTATTTTATTGTAACGAGTTTTTTACAGTATTTTGGAAATTACTTTTAAAAGTAAACTAAAAACATTAACTTACTGGAACATTAAACTTGTATTTAGTCAATTAGTCATATGTATTTAGTCAATTAGTCATATTTTTCATATATTAGTCATATTTTTCATTTATGGCTTTTTTCCAGGAATTCCTAGTTTCTTTTGATATCATAAATATCACAACATGAAAATTCGGAATTAATTTTGGCACTTAGAAGATGTTTAACATTACATATTGAATGTCTGCCCCTTTCTGCCAACCCAATGTTCTCCATAATAGAAAAAACTCTCTCAACTAGAGCAAGACATCGCAAACTCATCCAACCAACTTAGAAATGTTGCGAGAAGAATTATCAGACTTCTGAAAAACTTTAACAATAGTTTTCCACTTCTCTTCATTAAAAATCTTTACAATACGTTAAAATATTTAAAAACAAAATTTTGAATTCTTATCGCAGCTTTTCTTTCATTTTTGCTCCCCCCTTAAAATTCTGAGGGGAAGTTCTAGCTTCCCGAGCCTTTTCTGTAATCAGGCCCTAACTTGGCGAGGTTGCTCCTTATGAGTGGCGTGATCGAATGAAAGGATTAAAATCAGCTCCATCCAGTGTTTATATAGGACAGTGCCGGACAAACGTTGTTTGAGGGATGTGTTTTAGATTTTACATAAAGTTTCGGGGCTTATTGAATATGTAGCAATGACACTCTATAACACATGCAATGACACGCCAAGTCGTATAAATTCACTGAAGAACTTTTGCCATATATGCACTGAAGTGATTGGTGGTTCCAGGAATGTGCCTTTGACTTCTGCAGTGTAGAAGACATGCACACTATTTTGGATGTCGTGTGGGTGACCAGAATGAAACATGCCTACCCGTGTTAGGTGCACAACTTGGTTATCTACCTTAAATACTTGGATGCATGGAAAAAAAGTGTCCATGCTTTTTGGTGCGGCCACCATTTGGCGCAAACCAACAAACCATAGCACTGATTGTTACTTCCGCATGGTACCGAAGAAAGCAAAAAAATAATTCAAAAAAGAAAGGGGAGATTGATTACCCGGTGATACTCTGTAATTCGTCCAGTGTTCCATAGAGAAAGATTGTCGGTCCCCGATCCCCCCCCCCTCCCACTAACATTCCGACAGTGAGTGGAATAGTCGCAGAAGGCATGACCATTACAAATAAAAGATATGACCTCTACGAACAGCTTTGTTGCCTGGTGCAAAAAATGTTTCATACGAACCTCTAGTGAACCCTAACAGCATGGTTCTACCACTGCTGCACATAAAACTAGGGCTTACGAATGCATTTGCAGAAGCTGCTAACAAAAATAAAAATGCCTTTGAGCCAAACGTTTCCACGTCTAAGTGCAGAAAGGAAAAAAAAAAAAGGAATATTTATAAGACCCACACACACAGATATGCAAGCTCTTGCAAGGCAAACAGTTTGAATCCAATCCTGGAATAGTTTTCAGAATGTTAGTACACAATTTCTGGGCAACATTCATGCTGAAAATTACAAAGGCCTTGTGGAAGAACTTATAGTATCTGCTTATGAGAAAATTAGATGCAATATGTCATTAAAAATGCACTTTCAGCATTCACATTTGATGCCTACCCACCGAATTGTGGTGATTTCAATGATGAACAAGGAGAGCAATTCAATCAGGATATTTCTGTAATGAAACAGTATTACAAAGGAAAGTGGTCAGTCAATGTTAACAGATTTCTTCCAGAAAGATTCTCCGGATATTCTCTACAAACGACAGGCAAAAAAGACCGTGTGTATGAAAAGAAAAATTGTGAACTGCTACTAATGGCATTCACTACATTATGTGTTAAAGTTAAACAATGCTATTACTCAGAATCCTGAGCAGGGAAGGAATTGTGATTTTCATGTTCAACGACCCAAAATCTGTACAGAATAGGTATTTTCAGCTCTGTAAAAATTTGACTGTTGAATCATTCTAATTTCACAGTCTGGTTCAGATGCGCCGTGTAACTCGAGTAGGTTCCTTACGTTCACGGTTAGAGTTGGAAATATGGCTCTAGTTTAGGGAAGGAAAAGTAATAATGTGTGAACACATGAGATTTAAATTGTTGTTCTGAGGAAGACTATAAAATAAGTTTTTCGGATACTTGGAAGGAGGATGATAGATGGTTCGATTTTTTTTTTTATGACAATGCATTTTGGAGTGTACAGATGTTTCCTTTTGACGTACCATCATAAATTAAAAACAATAAAATACTCCTGGACATGAAATTATTTCAAAAGTCTTCCTACGGTCTCAAAATAATACGTAGGCACAAGGATGCAATGCACCACTTTCAAATCATCCAACGCCGCAATTGTGAATCCTGCGCCACGATTCGGCCACCCCTCTTGGAGACAATATTGTCGAGAAAACGGCAGATTGTCAAAGAAAGATAAAGCAGGCTCATTTTTCAAATTATTTTTATTTATTGATTCATACATTCATTTCCTTTTTTGTTATTTATTTATTCATTCTCATGCCATCCAAAAAAACATCTGGAAGAAGAGATTGGAAACCGAGAAACTTCATCTTCTGCTGTACCTTCTTTGGTTTAGAACTCTATTCAGGTTTTGTCCGGCCACTGAAGCAGGTGTTTCGCACCAGCCAAGCAAATTGTAAGGTTGTCGGATCTTTACCATCCAATTGATGTGATTGTCACAGTGCAGGTGTGTATCTGTTTGGTAAAAAAAAAGTCACATAAGTCATGCAAAGCACACAGATTATAAAGCAGTTTCTTAGGCAAGTGCGTCTTTTACTTTGAATGGGGGAGGGGGAGGAATCCGAATTCATGCGAAATTATAGATTTAAAGTGGCGTACCTAACCAAGAGAAAGTTATTGTTTTATTCGGAAAATGTGCACAAATCTCTTTTGAAACACAAACGTTACTTTTTTATTTAAACTTGAGTGCTATTAAAATCAACTGAAGTGTTTTAGCATCCACATTCTACGGGATATGTACCCAGCTAGAAAAAGTTTTTTAAAAAAGTGCAAAAAATAAAGCGAAGAAAATCCAAGCGTATTTGGCACCTCTGCTTATGCATAAAAAGTTAAAACTAAATTGTGCGCAAAAAGTGCAGTAATTGCTGGATCTAGGCGCAAAAATGTAAGGGCATGGTTGGTGGATTTTAACATAGAAGGTGAAGCTATGACGTCACGAACTCATTGCGTCATAGCTACACCGTCTCTTGATTTTTTTCTCCTTTCTATGAATTTTAGTGCTGCTATCTTACGTAAGAACTTCAAGTCATTTCCAAACTTCATTTTTCAAGCTTCCGAGACGGGGGTAAGCTAACTGGGATCCGAGGAACGGTAGGCGACCATTTTAACCACCGGACGGGTCTAACTCGGGATAATGACACTTGTTGTTTCAATTGCGGAATGGGAACTTTTATGTATCTAAATAAATAAAATTAGACTTCGCCTATACACTATTCGGAATTTAAAAAATTGCGATTTCTATCCTTAAACATTTGGGACCCCAGTACGGCCGTCCAAAAAAAAGTTTGTCTGTCGTTCTGTCATTCTGTCCGTGACGCTTTTTTATTCGCACATCATGTAAAACTGACTGAACCGAATGAAATAAAATTTGGTGACGTTATAGGTGGTCACACAACTTAAATTATAGGCGTCGAATTTTTAAAAATATTCATTAGATTTTGAGATTTTTCGAAAATTGTGTCAAATTGCGTAAGTTTTTGTTCGCAGATCATGTAATAACGATTGAAGCGAAAGAAATGCAATTTGATCACATGATAGGTGATCACTGAACTTAAGCTATAGGCGTCGGATTTTTAAAATTTTTGATTAGATTTTGAGATTTTGCTGAAAATCGTTTCAAGCTGCGTAAATTTTTGTTCATGCATCACGCACAACTTAAGTGAATAAAATGAAATATAATGACACTATAAGTGGTCATACAATTTAAATTATGCCAGTAGAGTTTTGTAAAATTTGAATTAGATTTTGAGATTTTGGAAAAATTGTTTCAAACTGCGTAAATCCCAGCTAGAAAATGTTTGCGCTTTTCTTGCAAAAAAATATGCATAAAAAGTGAATTATTTCGAATATTTTGAAAAGCATACACTTTCCGTGCAGTTTTTGACAGTATAGAATATGCACTTTTTAGTATGCATAAAAACTGTATAATTTACACAAAAAGTGTATACTTTCAAAATATTCAAAAGTATGCACTTTTTATGCACAAATTGTGTACAATCTATACTTATTTGCAAAAAAAGTGCAGACTTTTCTAACGGGGTCACGGCAAGGCACTTTTCAAATGTGTCAAAACGTTGCATAGAACGGGGGGTGGAGTGAAGAATAAAATGCTGAAAGTCTTCAAGATTTGCAATTTTCGATGATGTATTGCCAAGCTTGGCGATAAAAATAAATCCTCAAAATTGAACCAAGCTCGGCGATGTCTTCCGAATTTGGCTAGAAACTGGCAAACGTGACAATTTATTACAAGGGAAAATAATAATTAGAATATGCCTAGTGAAGGCTGTGTACTTTTTAGTATGCGATTTTAATATTGATTTGAATTCCAAAGGAAGAGTTTTGTGGAACAGGGGAGAAAAATTGGGCAAACTCATGGATTACGGTACATTTTACTTTCCAAACAGTATTTATAAAAGGTGAAGTATAATTAGAAAGTGCCTGAAGAAGACTTAAACAGTTTTAGTAGGTGATTTTAATATAGATTTCAGTTCTGAAGAAGTGTTTTGTGGAATAAAAAAGACAAACACGACACAGTCATGGATTAGAATGCACATTCCAAACAACATTTGTTATGGTGAAATGTAGTTAGAATATGCTTGGTGAAGAATGTAAAACAGTTTTGGTAGGTGATTTTAATATAGATTCGATTTCAAAGAAGTATTTTATGGAACAAGGAAGAAAAATACAACACACTCATGAGTAATAATACATTTCCCAACTGAATGGAATAAGGAAGAAAAGTAGGAACGACGGATGGATTATGATACGCTTTTTATAAATAGCTTAAGGGTAATAGCTCGTTAAAGTGGGATCTACATGTTGGCGTAAAACGTAAGACTTGACAGCTCATGACTATATTAGCATTATTTTTTTTAAATAAAATAAGGTATATACTGCACGAGCGTTAGTTACACTTTTGCACATTATACCTATGTTGCAAGTAAAAGTTTTCCTGGTAAAACTGCACTGCCAGAGCCATCTAAACACCATTCCAGTTGTAAGAGAATTCCGCCGTATGAAACAGATACTATCTATAAATACAGACACTATCTATCTTTTCAGGTAATTCAAAATACAGATACAATCTAATGTCTCTAAGTGCCGTACGCAGAATAATACAGAAATTAGAAACAACTGGGAAACTTGGCATTTTTTAGGTAAAGGAAGAATGGAAATCCTGTCTTCTGGAGGGGATAGCGCGGTCGTTGAATTCAGCAGTCGCTAGTGCCACGCTGCGTCAGTTGTTTCCCGTGGAGTGTACTAAATGTTTCTATGCCACTTATCGGCGGATTTCAGTACTTATTTTTTAATCATTTAATAAATATCAAGGCCGTCTTTTGTTTATACGCAGCTCAAATTATATCTCATTGAACCAAATAGAATGCATGCTAGAGCGTTCTGAAACGAGAAACTTATTTCTTGCTAATCTTGTATAAGTGCAAAGCTCACCACGCTCAATTGGAAGCATCCAGTTGATTCCTATATGTTTTGCTTTCTTTGAAAGAGGATAACGCAGTTAAACAGCACTATTGAAGGAGCATTTCTGTAATATACCTTTGAAGTCGATGTAGTTCAGTTGCGGCCATATTTTGCCGAAAACGTGCTCTGGAACAAACATAATGGGATTTCCATTGAGTTCTATTTTGTTGAGGTTCGGGAAGTTGACGAAAAAATCCTCCGGAAATCCTTCCAGCTTGTTGTGTCTAGGAGAGAGAAATCGAATAGATGCTCAGAAAATAATGCAGAACAGAATAATTAAAAATGAATACGTGAATAATAAATTAATCTCTCTATCCTAAAAATAAGGAACGTCCGCTGTCGCCGTTATCAAAAGCTTGTTGTGCTATCTCCTCCGAAACCGTGGGAATATGAGTTTCGACGAAGGTGTCCACGGATTCGGAAAATTACGTGGAAGCCGATAAGCTGCCTTAAATTTTAAAATTCGATTTATTTTGGAAAGTATTAGAAAAAATAAGCATAATGGTTGCCAGGTTTGGATATTTTCGCCAGCAAAAAACATTCATACCTTTGCAACAAAACAATTCCAAGTATGTAGAATCGCGTGAAATTAACAAGAATGAAGTAGAATTAACATCAATTTTACGCCTAATAAAAAAGTACGTGAAATAAATAAGTCAAAGTGTGTTACACAAAATGGACAGTTTTCAAATATTAAGTTCTCTTAGATAACAGAAGTTTAAAATTACCGATTATTCCTGTTTCCAAAACAGAAAAACTAATTTTAACTGATTTAAAAAGCGTCATTTTGGCATCAGGTACGAAATGGCAAAAGGCTATCAGTGCAAACAGGTTGAATCTAAGTAAGTTATAGAATAGGTTAATTTTCAATATTGCTGCAGTCGATTAAATTTCTAAACCGATATGCTACCGTAACACCGATATGCCCCCATGCGTGCGAGGGGAATGTCCCAAATAGGGAGGTACTTTTTGGGATTTTTCTAGGGAACAGTTGTAATTAAAAAAAATGTTCTTTCATAATATGAATCTACTATGTTGATACTACATCTCGATGTCAATATTTCTCCTGTGGGAAGTCGGTTTCAGCTGTATCAATGCTTCGAATTTGCATAAATTAGCGTTAATTTATGCAATGCCCAAACATTGCATGCCATTACATTGCCCAAACATTGCATTGTTATTGGGCATGCCAATATTATGCCGAAACATGGTACAACGTTTGGGGCCCCGTGCGGGTAGTCCCTGGGGGTCTTCAAAAATTTTTAACACTGAATTCCCTTTATATGAAGATATATAACTGCACTGTGCAATTTTTTTTTTCTGTATCGCGTCAGAGCCGATATTTAAAGCATTCTTAAAAGTGCATTTTTTATGAAATTGGGGATATTTGGGAGGCCATTATTTGGGGTCTCTGACTATTTTCGAATGAATTTTCAATCTGAGATGTTAATATCCAAGGTATATTATAGGATAAAATGAAAAAATTCTCTCTAGCACCTCTGAGGCAGTCACAGTCGAGACCATAAAGTGGCAAAAATGGCCCTAAATTATTTCTACGTCACTCGTCTGGAATACTTTGACCTCCCCCCCCCCCCCACAAAATAAATAAATAAATAAATAAATAAAAATCCAAAACTAAGGTAAATCAAAAATATTTCAGATTTGTTCCCTCCTTGGGTAAGGCAACACAAGAAAAAAAAATTCATGAAATTCTGAGATGGTGATGGAAACGATCTGCCTGATTTGCCCTCTTATTTATAACAACCTTTCATAGTACACTGAGTATATATGACTTCCACCGTTGCAAGCAGGTTTGCAAACAGACACAGTATTGTTTTACTTAGATTTCACTATTAAAAAATGGACTCACCTTACATCTAAAAGTACAAGTTTCGAGGGTTCAGGGAACACGTTTCTCGGCAACTCCTTGAAGTGGTTTAGCTCCGCCTTGAAGTTGCGCATGTTCGTGAGACCGACCAGAGCGTCTTCCCCCATCACGTGGATCTCGTTCTGCTCGATGTCCAGCTCGTCCACTGAGCTTCCGCCGTTACCGAACCAGTCTTTGCCGAACACCAACAGTCTGTTCCTGAAGAGCTTCACCTTTGTCACCTGGCGGAGGTGGCCCATCGAGAAAAGGGCAGGCATTTCAGTTTGACCGCGGTAGCCCTCACTTGCGTACATCGAGCCCAGAATATAAAGTTCCTAAAAAGAAAGGTTTAAGCAAGACATGCAAAATCAGCCGAATGGGCAGAAGTTCCCGGGAGGTGTGCATAACCCCTAGCGCACCAGGTTCATTTTAGCTTTGAAGAAACTCAAAACCAGTAAATTCTTTGTGATTTCGATAGATAACAATCGCCATCACGCTCGCAAATGGCCAAAGAGAACAACACATAAATCAACATATACGAGGCGTATTCGAAAAGTACGTGCAGTTTCATTGTACCGCAACGTTGTTGTTGGCGTTTCGCGTACGCACCCCAGTCTTCTTTGTTCACTGGCTCTCAACTGATGCCATTTTGGTTGCTCTATGTTGTGTTTTCAGTTTGCTGTACACATTTAAAATGTTTAAGGCAATTACTGATCCCTCCGACTGTGAGATTTGGGCTGTAAAGTGATTTTTGAACGGAAGGAAGGTAAAACTGGCTGAAATTTATCGTCATGTTAAAGGAATTGTCTTGCTCCATGAAAGTGCTCGGCCTATAATGCTGGTGACACTCAAAGATTTAGTTTCGTCAGGAGCAGTTCGAGCAATCGCCGTACAGCCCAGACTTGGTGCCGTTCGACTATCACTTGTTCCTGCACATCAAGTGCGAGCTAGGCGGCAAGCGCTTTGGATCCGACGATGAGGTGAAAAATGCTTTGGAGTCGTGGTTATCGTCTTTGGCGGGAAGTTTCTATGAACAAGGTATAGAAAAACTGGTAACCCGCAACGACGAGTGTTTGAACATTGGCGGAAACTATGTAGAAAAATAGTTTAAGGTACGCTTTCATGAAAAATTAAATTGGCTTGAAAAAAAAAATTTACTAATTTTTTTTCTAAACTGTAATTACTTTCCAAATACACCTCGTAATTAAGCTCACAGTACAAAATCACAATTTTCACGCGTAGCGTAATAAGCAAGCAAAAATTACAGTGAATGTACTAAAATAGAATAATGGCATACGTTTTTACGTCATGGTTTAGGGCAGTGGTTCTCAACCTTCCCAACCTTGGAAGGGTGACCCCCCCCCCAACAAAGACTAACTTACGGTCGCGCAGCCCCTCCCCCCTTCACATTTTTCAGCATACATTCAGTTTTTTTTTTTTTTATCTTTAACAATTAACACTTAGTTGAATTTTCTAGAAAATAATGTTATCGGTAAAGTTAGAATGAAGATTTTAAGCGAAAATGGTTATATTTTTGAGTAAAAATGAGAAAAAATAAGATGATTTTTTTAAAAACATGCATCATTACTTGCTCCTTGGTTTTTCTCGGCCCCCCCTGCAAACGCTCTGCGACCCCTTGGGGGTCGCGCCCCACAGGTTGAGAAACGCTGGTTTAGGGTCAGGGAATTTCAAGACGTACTCATGTGCGTCATGGTACCTAAGGTGTTAAATGGGAACCTGCCGTATCTAACTGTCGATATAGAACAACAGGATAGGCTGCTCAACGCTGAACAAGTGCAGCCGTTGCCGTTGCTCAAACTGACTAACAGCAACATAGCAGTCGATCAAATCGCCAATCGCGTGCATTGATATATGTATTTGTATATGCCGAACTGGATTCCGGTCTTGGTAAGTCGATTTTATGATATTTCGAGGAGTTGCTAAACGTAAACAGTCAATCAGGAAAAGTGGAAAAAGGTCGTGCTTTATGTAAATACTGGTGTGCAGCTTTATGATGTTCTAAAAATAATTTCAATCCAAAATATTGTTCTGTGAAAAATATTTTACAATTCTGTACATTTTATTTAGCTAGCAAGCTTTATCATGAAAGTTCTTAAGTATATAAATCTCGAACAGCAGAGCATACTTTATTTGCATTGACAAATAAGAACTAAATTCGCTCCAAAGAACTAAAATAGCTCCGAATGATTTAAAACAGGGACAATTTTTGTCCCGATTTTTATAGTTTTTTTTTTTTTTTTTTTTTTTTTTTTTTTTTTTTTTTAAAGCGTGTACATATTTTAACTTGTTTCTGGGGTGCATAGCCACATAGAATAACTAACAAAGCCCTTATGTTTTAACAGAGCATAAAAGCCGATTTACATGTTACTTATGTCAACATGCTTTACTTTTCACGTAACTCAAAATACGCATTTTAAATAATTTTATTAATTTATTACGATAACTATAATTTACGATTAATTTATTACGAACTTTTTTGTTTCTTTTTATTAGCCGCGGTAAACTTGCTTTCCGGACGACCTACGTATATCAGTGGTCATGTTGCCTTTATTAAGTTTTGTTTATGTTATAATGTTTAAACATTAGTGATGTTGGTCGTATATCCGACATATCTATCATCAGCGTAGTGGTTAAAAACGAAAAATAAATCGTTTTCCGGAAGGAGCATACGTTATCTACGCAAATACATACTAGACCAAAAGATTTGGGAAATTTTTCGAATGGGAGACTCTTAGCCAATTCGTTACCTATATGCTTAAGGTCAGAGTCGGAAGAGAGAAAAAAAAGTGTAAGCACTCTTACAGCAGAGGTATGCTCTAAAACTTCTTTTCTAGGAACATGACTGTAGGAGAGGCACTCACCTTCAAATAGTCTTCTAGCCCGACAAACGCTGGCCCTCCCACGCTTTCTGACCAACGCTGGAATCGGCAGTTTATAATTCTCAGGACTTTTATGCGCAGGCCCTGGAAAACCCTGGATGGCAGCAGGTCTTCTCTGAAGCCACCTAACCCTAAGTGTGCAATCTCAGTCGTGCTCGCTGGGAACTTTCTTTTGAGGACTGATGTTATTTGTTGGACTCCATTTCCTTCATTTGCACTGCAAACGATTTTGAGGGACCCTCCATACAATCTCTCGCAAACACAACCACTGGGCATGTCTTCCGCCTTCGGACAGTCGGCGCTGTAGGCGCATGCAACCATTGCCGACAGGAATACTGCTGCCAGCAGTCTCATGTTTTCCATGATAAATCTCCTGAAAGGATAAGAAACATAAGTCATGACAAGCTGATGGATTATCGAACACTTTTCCAAACGAAATTTTTGAGGCTGCTGTACATTTCCAGCGTCTTTCACGACTAGCTAGGGAAGGTAGCAACTTCAAGACTTTTCACTTTGACTCCAGTCCTAAGCCTACAAAATGTGACGGGTGATGTATAATAATATTTTGTTGGGAAATACTGCAACGGTAGAAAGTCCTGTGCACAGATTAAGCGTCTCAAAATTGGTAAAATGAAGTGCGGAATTGTGAAATTCCTCTAAAGCAGACTGTACTTTTTCTTTGTTGAGATAATAGCGAAGCCACTCTGATGGATGATGAGTACAGGTAAGGAATTTTTACAAATAAAATAAAAAAAACCCATAAATTTTGCAGAAAAAAGTATGAAATGTTGAAACTTCGCTAAAATTCCCATAAACAAATTATAAAACATATTTTACACACTTAAATTTTATATTCAATGTCAATTGGAAGTTATATTGTTGTAGTTTCAACATTAGACTGTTTTAGAATCGTTTTTCTATCCTTAATGACATTTAAATTACTAAAGAAGCGTTCTGCGAATAAGCTATTGGGCTCCAAATGATCTGCAAACCGGCTTCATCAAATAGCAGTTATTGGATCACATTATGACCGTATAACATTGGGGTTTTCTTTCCTCTTTATTGATTGTAGCATTAGGCGATGAAAGTGGATATACCCATCAAAGGCCCCCTTTTTGAGGAAGTGCTCTGAAGAAAGGAATTTTTGAAAAGCTTCCGGGAACTACACTATAGTTTTAAAGTGTAATGAAATAATGAATGTGGCCATGCTTGTAGCCACAGGTAGGCAAAGTAATTGACTAATGTGAAAATTCGCTTCATTTGTTGTATTTAATTTCATGTGCAAAGAAAATTTACTGAGAATTTTTCCAAATGAAGTTTTTAGATTCAAACCCCCACACATTGAGAGTACTTTTTTCTAACACTTTAGTTAAAATTTTATGTCGTATACTTGAAAATGACTGTTGTTCATTATGAAATATTGCAAATAAATTGAAACAACATTCTTTATGAATTACGTAGTTTATGCTCATTAGATCAAGCAGAGAGGGGAGACTCTTTGAATGATACCATATGCTTTTCTGGTCTTTTTTGAAGTGAAAACTTCTTTAGGCACGTTGGGCACTTTTAGGATGGAGAAAAAGCTCTGAATTCACGTGATCATCACGCTCAGATACTTTTTTTTTTCCAATGGCAGAGGTACAGCTGCGGAAAAAGGCCCACTTGCACATTTTTTGGCCGTTGTTCGTCGCACAGCAAAGTTACAGATACCAATCGTTTACGATTGATGCGCACTTTAATTTGCTATGCATAAAAATTGCATAAGGGGCCATCTACATAATAAAATTCGCACCAACTTTTTTTTTCTCAATAGCAACCCCTAGATTTCACTTCATATTTTAAAAATTTAGCTCATTTTAACCCCGGACACCAATTTTCAATAAATTTGGACAGAAAATGAGTGAGTTATGAGCACCCAAAATCCCCCTCCCCCTATGTTAAAATATGTTTTCATACTTCAATTCATACCTCATATAATATTGGTAGTAAGAAGCTGATTTTTATTCGTACTATTAGAGCTAAACGACCCAAACATAATTTAATGTTATTATGATTTTTAATAAATCATTAATATGAATTATGAATTATTAAATTAATATTCAAAAAAATTATGAATAGCGACCTAGCCAAATTTCGATGGAAATAGATGCAGAAATTAATATTACATGGCTGTGCAAAATTTCAAATTTTTACGTTCAGTAGTTTAATTTATATTAAATAAAATGTGTTATTTTCATGAGTTAAGGGACCATATATAAATTTATTAAGTGAAAATTTTTTGAAAATTGCATAAAATAAATGTAAATTAGATTTATTTTGTGCAAAAACACAGTAAAAGGTACCAGTATTAAAAATAACAAATTTTGAAGCAAATAAATTAGAGGTTTTTAGAGTTTAATGGTGATTCTATAAAGCGTCTATTGTTGCGACTGGTACCATATTCCCCCAAATAAAATATTTTCCAGGTATAGAATTAGATGCAGTAGATGTATGTCTTCTAATACAACGTCATTTCTGAAAAACTAACATGCTCAACTTTCCAGGCATGAATGTGACCTTTTTTAATATCGGAAACATTAGGTCTTTGGAATTCCGCATACTTTATCAAACATTCAAAATCACGTTTTTCTGTAAAAAAATTTTCATCTAACTATAAATTAAAATACCGCCAAAAGTCTTAAGAATATTGCACATTGCAGGCGATAGTATTAAATGAAGAAAGTGAAATAACAAACACAGTGATGATATTGGGTCGGCAAAAAAGTAAATGCTTTTTTTACATGAAATTCAAAAAATGAATTTTCAATCATGAAACCATTCTTTAAGTTCGACCATAGCTGAGTCCAGCAATATTCATGCTTGTAGTCAGAAGAGCAGGGAGCAGCCTCTAACTCCTGCCAACATTTCAGCTGTCTAAGAGAAACATCAAGGGAAACACTGAATAACAATTTCAAAATTACAAAGATTTTCAAAATCCTTAGCAGTCATTTTGCATTTTCCCCTTAAATCATGTGTACGAAACAAGGAAGTTATGAACTCACGGGTCATTTGGACCACAGACTAAATATTCTATCCTACCCTTGATATTCTCTGTACAAAAAACTTCAAGAGAGATGGGAACAATATTTCCCTTGAAAATAATATTAATTTCTTTTAATTCTCGCGAGCGAAATAAATGAAAGGCGAAAAGTTCGGAACCTACAAATAGCATTTTTCAATTTGCAGAAAGTCCCTTAAAAACGCGCAAAAATGAATTCGCAATATCTCCGGAAATTATCGTAGAAAATTGGTGAAAATTTATATTTAGGGTAATTTGAAGGTTTTCTTTCGTTTAATAAAGTCAAAATATGGGGTTGCCATTGAGAAAAACGTAGTTGATGCAGAATTAAATATGAAAACGGCCCCTTATGCAAATTAAATTAATAGTAAATTAAAGTACGCGTTATTTGCAAACGAATGGTATATATAACTTTGCTATACGACGAACGATGGCGAAATAAAGAGCAAGTGGGCTTTTTTTTTCCGCAGCTGTACATGAACAAAATAATGAAAGAGAAGAATTAACATAAAAAGTTCATAGTTAGCCAACGGCTATTGCCTCAGAAGGTTCCTGGCCTCCCAATAACGGTAAATCTCCGTATTACCGTGGAGAGTCCTGCAACGGGTCAGGTGGTGTCTTCTCATGTCTTCACCAGAGTCACATAACGGGCAGGCAGCCTCAGCAAATATGCCAATACGACATAGATGCGCGGCAAGACAGTTGTGTCCGGTCAGTAAACGGAAGGTGGCCATAGCCAACACCATCTATGAAGGACAGGCCTCCTACCCATCATAAAAATTTCTCTGTGACGTCACGAGGGTAGTTCATCTTCCCCCCGACCTTTTCACCGTCACCCACGCCACACGCCACGCGTTTTGTCACCATCCAGTTCTATGCTTTCAAAATTATTTTAATTAAGCATATTCTTTCATAAAATATGCAAGAAGAAAACTGTAAGTGTGCTTGAAACAAAATTGATAGAAATTGTTCGTTTTAAAGAATATTTGGGATTTGTTTATCGAGATAATGTCCAGCAGTGTCCACTCATACAAGAATCGGCGGCATAATGGAGAAAGCCGTCGATCTTGTGGGAAAATTCGCGGAAGATTTATCATTTAGTCCGGGAAATATCTCAAAGAATTCGGAAGGAAAAATCTAGTAAGTCTAAGAAAACGTCCTGTTTGTATTAATGTTAACTAATATATTGCTTTCATATGTATAGACTATAATCTATATGAACTTACTATAATTTCAAAAGGTTGCTTAATATAACTAGAATATTCAATTCCCAGTTTCATTAAAGAAAATTAAAGAAAGTAATGAGTTATTTAAATGTAAGCTTTACTTAAAAAGAAGAAATAAATAAAACGAATAATGTATTATGAAAATATAAACTTTTTTCATTTATCCCTATCGAAGATTTGTTATAATCTTTAAAAATGCTTTAGTTAATTTATTCCTTTTTAGTTCATTTTTGTTCGAATTCCACATTCCAAAGAGATATCATTTGAAAGATTTTAGAAATACATAACATAGTACAAATTGCTTCCTAACAGCATTTCAGTGCAATAATATTGAAAATACTTTGACTACAATTTCTTTGAATTTATTAATTTAAATTGTTGTCTGTTTTTGGAGAGATTGACTAAAGTTTAAAAGATTCCATTTATTTGTCTTAGACTTGAATGTATCACAAATGTAATTTCTTTTTAAAACTATTAATTGGTATAAATAATTATATTATTTTGTTAAACTTCTAATATTTATAAAGAATGCATACAAAAATTAAATTATTACTCTGAATTTGAAAATTGAACAATTTGAAATATTTATAAAAGTTCAAATAATTTTATTTACTTTGTAATTGTTATCGGGTATTACTCTGAAAAAAAGTAACATCATAATCATAGGCCCACCCACGGAGGAATATTTTATTTTTTAAAAATTGTCTTCAAACTATTCCTAAAATATTTGAAAAAAAGCGGTTGATTTTTAAATAAGTACTTAGTGTATGAAATACAGTAATTTTTTTGTTATAATGCCACTGAAAAGATCAGACAAATATTTATGACTGGGCTTGTGTTGTATAAGCAATTGATATAGAATATTATGACGTTATAAGAGAGTTATAACTATAATCGAAGTCACTATAACCGATTTCAGAATACTGTTTTTCTATAAAGTAATGTTGTATAAAGTATTGGTAGCTCCAGTCCCCCGTCCCCTCCAAACTAAAATTCTGTATGTGCCACGGATGTTTTTTTTTTTTTTTGTTTTTTTTTACTGTTGATAATAAATGTAAAGCGTAATCATTTGCTTTTAATTTTTCTCTCTCAGATGCGCTTTTTCAATTGAATAAGTTGTAATTTTGATTCTCCCTCCCCTCTTTATATTTCTTATTATTTTTTCAATTGAAAATAATAATGAATCATTTTTATAGTGACTTTTCAATTATAAAACATAAAACTTTTCTTTAATCATATTTAATTCTCACAAACCAAGTTCGTTTTTATAAAAGAGACATTTAATTTTATCTGACAACTTTTTATGTAATCAAATTTCTATCTGTGTATACTACATATCCCCTATGAAAGCGTTGCATTAAAAGTTATTTTACTGAAATTTTGTGTTCTTCTTGTATTATAATATCCTTATAATACATATTACGTTATACTTCATACATTTTAATAAAAGCAGAAATTTTTACAATTCTAAAATTGTCGTAATAGAAAGAATATTAAATATCCTTTAATCTATTGCTGACGATTTGGGAACTATCAATCATATCTGTTTGTGTTTTTATGTAGCTATATACTATGCAACTATATTTTTAATGATTCAATATTCTAACCTATTTATTTTCCTCAAAATTGATTTATTTTTAAAATGTCTTTTAATAACAGTAATAAATATTTAAACTTTTACTACTAAATCAGATCTTATTTTACTTTTCTTAGCCAAAGATAGCTCTTTATAGATTATATTCCTCTATATTAACTATGAATACAGTAGCTTATTCCTTTTTTAACAATTTACATAATTTTTATTTCTGATTAATAGAGATCTAATAAAAGTTTTTACCGTTCAAAATAACTAAAAATCCTTTTAATTTTTATTATCCAACACTGTGATAATTTTTGTTTGTAATGCAAAATGCTTTTATTTTTCACAGCCAAAAATGTAACTTAATTTTTGTTTTATGAACAACTTAAATGTCTTGAAACACGCACATGTGATATTATTTTTTTTTCGTTGTTAAATGAGGTCAATATATTTGTTTATAAAACGTTTAGATAAAAATCCCAAAACTGACTTTTAAATAATTAATTATTTTAAGTACATTTTTTGCAGAATCCCAAAACATTTCAATCTAACGCATTAAATATACCATATGAAATATACCATTTCGATTACTTGTGCTACATACTTTTATTATAATTATTTAAGATCTATGATTGCTGTGATTATTATGAGTACTTAAGATCTCTGAACGCTTTTAAATATTTAGTACAATAACAACAGTAAAAACAAACACTTACAAACGCTTTTAAATATTTAGTATAATTTCAACTTTGTTTTCCACAATTGTTTCTCTGTATAAATCGTCGTGAAAGCTAGCTCGCTCCTAGGATCTTTCGACCTACATTTCGTGACGTCAGTATTCAGTCAGAGGGCCTGTCCTTTCGAGACGGTGTTGCCACAGCCTTCCTTCTTGGTTTTTCCGGAACAGAAGGCACATGATTATATTTGGACACCATTTTACTGTGTAGTTCTAGCTGATAATTTGACTTCAGGAATTGTATAATGAACGGCTTTGCGGATATAAAAAAGATTTCATTTATCCCATCGTTCAGCAGAACAGCACCTTACTTGGCAAGAGAGTCTGCCCGCTCATTACCAAAAACGCCACAGTGGCCAGGAATCCACTGCAACACTACGTGTTTATGATGAGACTCCAGGGATTTAATTAAGTTCTAGCACTCAAGAATCTCATTTGAGAGGGGGGTGTCGATTTCTCACTCAGACACACATGGGGAAAAATGGATTATGACGTCATAGCTACGCCGCCTCTTTCCTGCTGAGATTTCTTCCTGCTTTCGTTGAATTTTAGTGCTGCCATCTGTTACCGTACGTAAGAACTTCAAGCTACTTTCAAACTGCGTCCTTCTAGCTTCCGCGGCTGGTATCGAGCTGTGGACCCAAGGCGTGGTAGGTAAGCTTTCTAACCAGCTTTCTAACGGGATGAAATGACTGAAGTTTGAAGTGATTGTGTTTCAATTTCGGAATGGTAACTTTTATGTTATCTAAATAAATAAAATTAGACTTTGCCTGCCCAGGCAGCAAAAGAGTTCGGTAAAAAGTTGGCCGACTGTCTATTTCATCGGCTCGTACTCGGGAATTTTTGTTTGACGTCCATTTAACGTCCGCTGAAGCTATACCGCCGACGTGCAATTCGTTCCGCAGCTCCCTCTCGGGAGAAAACTCAATCTACTTCCTCCATATACTCCTCGGTCTCAGGTATTTTTTCTCCGTTAAACCGAGATCTGGTTCGGACTTCGAAAGGACTATTCAGAGATGGCGTTGTCTGTGGGTAAGGGGGATGAAAGGGAGATGCTGTTTCCTAATACAGCATCGCTAACCCCCCCCCAACCCCTCACGTCGATTTGAATTTCGCCCGCTCCTATCTCTTTAATCTTCCATCCAATAAGAAGCCCCCTTTTCATTCTGTCTAGCAGTATTTTTTTCGGGAGCGTTCACTTAGCTTCGTTTGACACAGTGCAGTGTTGCGATACAAAGTGCTGGGTGGCATATTCAAAAGTTTAACGGCCTACACAAGATAACATACCAACAAGAAACACACTCAATTTAAAAAGGTTAGTAAATTATTTCTGTGTTTGTTCACTTAAAACAAGTGTACTTTTGTTACTTGTTGAAATCTCTGCTGAACAGAAAATAAAATTGCATGCATAATATAATTGGATCTGAAGTCGAAGTAAGCAATTTATGATTTACAGCGACTTTGCAACTTTTTTTAAATGAATAAAACATCGAATATTTTAAAAAATTAATAAAATACTGAAAATATATTTTTTCCATTACATATTTTCCAAAACCTATTTGTTTTTATAACATTGAAATTAAACGTGAGCATTGCAAATGAACTAGTTTCATTTCTTCATTCTTTAACCAGCATTTTTAGCATTTTAAAAGTCCTTATATAACTCTGTATGGCACACATACTTCCCCATGTGCTTCTTTGTATTGCATTTAATATAAGTCTCATTATAAATTTAACTATTTAATCTCCAAATTTCCTTGAAATAAACGGGAACATTTTGAATTTATCCGAGAAGAATTTTCTCTTGTAAATACACAAAATATCACAATATATAATTTAATTTATGTGACACTATAATTATGTAATTAAATACACTCATGTCCATAAATTAAGGATAATTCAGAATCACACAGAAATTGATCTCTAAAATAAAAATTTCACCTGTGGAATGATCACACACATCTTGAGGAAGAATATGCAAATTACAGGAAATCACCAGATGGCGTGGATGGTACGTCACAATGACGAGAGTGTAAGAGAGGGGTATATAAGGAATAGTGGCAAAGAAGTAAAATTGTTCACAAGCGCTGTGAAAGCCTTTCAGTGCAAAAAACGCATAGTTATGGCACAAAGGAGGCATATGGATGATGTTTTACGTGGCAGAATTATCGGACGACTGGAATGTGGACGTACCCAGCTGGAAGTATCCGAGGAACTTGGAATCGCCCAGAGTGTCATCTCCAGGCTTTGGCAACGATTCCAAGATGATGGTAATGTGAGTAGACGTTACAGCACAGGTCGCCCCCGAGTTACAACGCCGAATGAGGACCGCTATTTGGCAGTTACTGCCAAAAGAAACAGACGGAGTACAGCATCAGACCTGTCTCGTCAGCTCTCTTCAGCTACCGGTACGACAGTTTCGAGGCAGACCGTGTACAGACGCTTAGGGCACAATGGTCTATATGCTCGTAGGCCCGTCAGATGTGTTCCACTTACCGCAACTCACTGTCGCCTGCGATTAACCTGGAGTAGAGAGCATGCATTGTGGACACCGCAACAGTGGTCTTGTGTGATGTTTTCAGACGAGTCCAGGTTTAGTTTGGAGTCTGATTCTCGCCGGACATTCATCTGGAGAGCGCCAGGTACCCGTTACCACCAAGAGAACACCATTGAAAGACACCGTTACGGTGGTGCAGGATGGCTCGTTTGGGGAGGAATTATTCTTTTCCAGAACTGACCTGCATGTTCAGAGTGTAACGATGACAGGCCACATCTATCGGGATGTCATTCTGGAACAACATGTACGTTTGTTTCGGGGCGCCATGGGTGCTGAATTTGTGTTTATGGATGACAACGCCCGTCCTCACCGTGCAAACATTGTAGACGAATGCCTTCAATCGGAGGATATCACCCGTATGCATTGGCCAGCATACTCACCGGACTTGAATCCAATAGAGCATGTGTGGGATATGCTTGGCCGAATTGCAGCCCGTCAACCCCCTCCCACCTGTCTACCGGAACTTCGTAGTGCATTGCTTGATGAGTGGTGTAATATTCCCCAAGATCAGATTGATCATTTGATACTCTGCATGCCTAGGCGTTGTCAGACCTGTATTGCATCGTCCGGGAGACATACTCCGTATTAACCATCTTACTAACCATGTTATACTGTTTTTGTAAATAGGTTCTTTTTTTAAATTTGGTCAAGGGAGTAAAACTTGCAATTTTTATTAATTATGTCAAACGTATAGCATCTTTTTTGCTCTTTACTTTTTGTTTAATAAATAGACTTTACAAATAAGTCAAATTTGTTTTGCTTCTTTCTCTTTCTTTGCCTGAACTTCATTATCCTTAATTTATGGACATGAGTGTATATGCATAACTATTTACTTATGTTCAGCACAAGTTTCAACGTTTTAACACAGAAATAATTTACTCATTTGATTTCTAAAATATTATTAGACTAGATTCATGACTAAATATTAGATATTTATTTCTTATTTAATCGGAAAATATTTTAAGACAGATAGATATGTCTTAAATTCTATAAAAATGAAAGGGCGAATAAAAATTATATTAGTGAAATTGTGAAATTTAGCATACTACATTGGGTGTTGATGCGTGTTAAAAGTTACTGTATTTTGAAAATATAACTATTAATTAACATCTTTATTTGAAGAAATTAATTATCCGAATTAAGAACCACTTTCTTCATCAATTTGAAGTGGAAAATTTATATGGTATAGCTCATTAAAAACGTCCCTAAAGCAATAGATGCAATCTCGACTGAATCAGGATAAGAGAGCAAATTGTCGGGGAATCCTCGGGAAATCGCCCGGAAACGCACAGAATCCCTCCGGTGTAGATAGTCCAGGGACCGTCACCCGACCTGACATCCCCAACCTTCAACGGAAGTCCTGCGCCGAGGTCGAACGGGTGAAATTGGGGTCCCGTGAAGACAGTTGGCCGAGATGAGGTCGGGGATTTCTTGCTGCTTGGGTGTACACCATTTGATATAAAAAAATTTTGCGATTTCTATCCATTTTAAGCATATAATTTTCACCACAAGTGTATATTCAAAATTATCCACTTTTTATGTACAAATATTTATGACTGGGCTTGTGTTGTATAAGCAATTGATATAGAATATTATGACGTTATAAGAGAATTATAACTATAATCGAAGTCACTATAACCGATTTCAGAATACTGTTTTTCTATAAAGTAATGTTGTATAAAGTATTTGTAGCTCCAGGTCCCCCGTCCCCTCCAAACTAAAATCCTGTATGTGCCACGGATGTTTTTTTTTTTTTTTTTTTTTTTTTACTGTTGATAATAAATGTAAAGCGTAATCATTTGCTTTTAATTTTTCTCTCTTAGATGCGCTTTTTCAATTGAATAAGTTGTAATTTTGATTCTCCCTCCCCTCTTTCAATTTCTTATCATTTTTTCAATTGAAAATAATAATGAATCATTTTTATATTGACCTTTTAATTATCTCTACTTATTATAAAAGAAGGTGTCTGTGTGTGTGTGTGTGTGTCTGTCTGCAGCGTTACGGACAAACGGCTACACCTAGAAACACCAAATTTGGTATTCGGGAAGATGTAAATATGTAGTTGTGCACCTCGAAGCGATTTTTTCAAAATTCGACCTAGATTTTTTTTTATTTTATGTTTTATGCGATTTTTGGCATTTTTTCTCACCTAAGTCGTAATAACGACGGAAATTACGCTCGCAGCAAAACGGCATTTGTATCATCGGATAGAGGAGACAATTTTCTTTTAAAAACAGTTTGTTCTGAATACTTAACCTGATTTACCGATTTTTAGGAAATTTTTTACTAAACATCTGCTTCGCGATTGTTTTTCGTAAAATAATTTTAAAACTGTCGCATCTTGAATTCTATCCGTCATAACTTTTAGATATTGTGATAAATCGTGAAACATTCTTTTCTCCCTCTTTTAAAATAAAAACGAAAAAATTATGTAAATTAGATGATTTTTTACGAATTTTAATGCAGCCTAATGTTTAGAATTTAATAGCATCAACGCGATCTTACGCCATTCATTACATTGCGATCACGGCACGAGAATTTATGTTCGGCTGTTGCCACAGAAAGGATTAGAAAAAAGGGTTTTTTCAACCAATCGAGTTTTTAAATGGGATATCAGAATTTCAATTCGCAAGTGAGGATCTATGACGTCAAATGCTTTAAGATACCTAAAAATTACGCCATAATTTTAACTCATTTATTCCAGCTCTATTTTCAACACAGGGAGACGATATTTTGATTAAAATTTACTGTAGAAATAAACTAAGAAATTCACGATTATTATTATTATAAGTGGTATTTTAATCCGGTGCTTATTTAAAAATTGAAATGTTTTCACGGCGCTGAAAATGTTCATTTTAAAACTTACAAAGTTCGTTTCAAAGCGCGATATATTAAAATTTTTCTATTTATTATTTTTATTTTTGGCATTTAATTTAGCGCAGGCGTTGCCTAACATACGCATGCAGGTTGCGAGTATACTTTTATTTTAACGTTGAATTACGTTCCTCCATAAAGGTCACGCAAAGTTTTAATGATACCGTTTGAAAACAATTATGCGAAATATCGAAAGTAACTCCGAAATTAATCTACCGGGGTATCCTTTACGGCAGTCAAACAGTGACGTCATAAATTAAAAAAAATGTGTGAAATTTGTAAACTCTGCAACTCTAACGCCCTGTCACAATTAAAATGGGAATAAGTAGCTCCTCGAGATTACACAGTTTGATGTTTTTCAGGAGACAGGACTATGGAGGATATAAAAGATATCGCTATTGGATATTTAAAATGGCACCCCTTGGATATTTTCTCCCCACAGTAAGATGAAATGGTTTACGGCGCTAAATACGCCAATCTTATAAAACTATGTATAAATTAAGTATATATGGAGAGTTTCCTTAATGGCAACCATTATGTGAAATGATTATTATTTATGCTAATGCGTAAATTGCAAAGAATCGCCACAGAATCAAAAGATCCCATTGAGGCCAAATAATCTAAGCTCTTTCTTTTAAGGGAGCCTTGAAGAGGGAGAAGCGAGTATAGATAGTATTAATGTACGTAATAGGTAGTATTATTAGATTTGTAAAGATAGTATGAATAAATCGCAATGTACCACGTTAATAAATATTTCATGAAATTAAAAGTGTTTATCCTTTTTCAACGGTTGTCTTACAACCAACTAAACGAAAAGTAACTGAAAAAACACTCAAAATACTGGTGCTAAACGATAAAGTAATTAAAAAACTTTGTAAAAAGCACACATAAGAAGTAAAAGGAGTGCTTTTTACAAAGTTTTTTAATTACTTTAAAAGAAAAGTAATTCTAATTTGCGTTAATATATCCCGCAGTCATTTCAACAGAGGGGATTACTTGAACTTTTTTAAAAATGAAATTCTGTTTTGTCACATGCAGATATGATTTTAGTAGTAAAATATTCCCATCTTCCCGTATGAAGAGCCGGTGCGCAGCTATTTTAAAAACATCTCTTGAAAATAGCATAAATGAATTCAGAAGACCTCAAAACGTGTAAATACACCAAAATCTCGAAGTCGAATTTTTTTCATGATTGCAATACTTTCCTTATATGGTACATTTTCGGAAAGAAATAAATGGTGCTCCATTTCATGTAGTGTCTTGGGTATTTAATGCTACAACTTGAGCCTAAAAAACAGTATGATGTAGAAATAAGACATTTTGAAAGCCAGGAGTTCTCTGCAAACCATTAGGCTTTCCACTTTTTTGATAGTGAATGACACTGACGTAGTTTTTTGAGTCATTATACTGCAATGATCAGGTTAGTACTCATGACACAAACTTTACATTAAGAGTCAAATAATTTTGCTCTATTTTTTTTTAATTCCACATCACGAATAATTTCGAATTACACATGTAAGGAAAATTTTCGTTTCCTACCGTGCGAAGAACGGGCACGCAGCTAGTAAAACATAAAACTTTTCTTTAATCATATTTAATTCTCACAAACCAAGTTCGTTTTTATAAAAGAGACATTTAATTTTATCTGACAACTTTTTATGTAATCAAATTTCTATCTGTGTATACTACATATCCCCTATGAAAGCGTTGCATTAAAAGTTATTTTACTGAAATTTTGTGTTCTTCGTGTATTATAATATCCTTATAATACATATTACGTTATACTTCATACATTTTAATAAAAGCAGAAATTTTTACAATTCTAAAATTGTCGTAATAGAAAGAATATTAAATATCCTTTAATCTATTGCTGACGATTTGGGAACTATCAATCATATCTGTTTGTGTTTTTATGTAGCTATATACTATGCAACTATATTTTTAATGATTCAATATTCTAACCTATTTATTTTCCTCAAAATTGATTTATTTTTAAAATGTCTTTTAATAACAGTAATAAATATTTAAACTTTTACTACTAAATCAGATCTTATTTTACTTTTCTTAGCCAAAGATAGCTCTTTATAGATTATATTCCTCTATATTAACTATGAATACAGTAGCTTATTCCTTTTTTAACAATTTACATAATTTTTATTTCTGATTAATAGAGATCTAATAAAAGTTTTTACCGTTCAAAATAACTAAAAATCCTTTTAATTTTTATTATCCAACACTGTGATAATTTTTGTTTGTAATGCAAAATGTTTTTATTTTTCACAGCCAAAAAATGTAACTTAATTTTTGTTTTATGAACAACTTAAATGTCTTGAAACACGCACATGTGATATTATTTTTTTTTTTCGTTGTTAAATGAGGTCAATATATTTGTTTATAAAACATTTAGATAAAAATCCCAAAACTGACTTTTAAATAATTAATTATTTTAAGTACATTTTTTGCAGAATCCCCAAACATTTCAATCTAACGCATTAAATATACCATTTCGATTACTTGTGCTACATATTTTTATTATAATTATTTAAGATCTATGATTGCTGTGATTATTATGAGTACTTAAGATCTCTGAACGCTTTTAAATATTTAGTATAATAACAACAGTAAAAACAAACACTTACAAACGCTTTTAAATATTTAGTATAATTTCAACTTAGTTTTCCACAATTGTTTCTCTGTATAAATCGTCGTGAAAGCTAGCTCGCTCCTAGGATATTTCGACCTACACTTCGTGACGTCAGTATTCAGTCAGGGGGCCTGTCCTTTCGAGACGGTGTTGCCACAGCCTTCCTTCTCGGTTTTTCCGGAACAGAAGGCACATGTCCGGAACATAGAATAAATAACTTTCAAAGAAACACATATATCAGTAGTAACTATCAGGTTGTAACGAAAGTTTTCCGCCAAAAAAGTTCTGAACAAAATTAGAAATTGGTAGTTTTTCAAAGCCTTTGGTCCAGAAACAAGGAGGGCGCGAGATCAAAAACATATTAACCTCATTTTGGAGGTACCAAAAAGATATAGCTGCAGGTGAGAGAAAAGGCAGTGTAAAAACGATGGTTCTGCAGGTGTGTAAATGATGGTTCTAATCTCGTAGCATGATAGCTCCATTTGAGACACTTTGCACTTAATTATAATAATAGGTTTTTAAAGATCTCACAGCAAAATGCTCTAAAAAACTCTTTTTTCTTTCAAATGCCAAAAATAGTTTGACAAAATATGAGCAAACACGTCAAGGCGAGCTGTTTTCGGAGAAGATATTTGCGGTGGCGGGAAATTTTCGTTACGGCCTAATACATTTCAACGAACGAATTTCTGTTTGTACATGCTTGAACAGCACTCTTGTATAGTCAAGAAATAATTCGCCAAACAATTCGTAGGCAGCAAAGCTAAAAAATAATAAATAGTTCCTGCTTGCACTGTCAAATATGAATTTTTTTTATCTCTTTACTTTCCAGCCTTTGTGTAAATTGGTGAATGTGCTTTACAGCTAAAAATTGGATGACTTTTTGAAATGTAGGTATATAGTTTTCAATAATGTTATTTATTTTTCGACAGAGTTATTTAATTTTATTTGAGAAATTGTTAGTCAAATTATTAGTCAATCTTCAGGCTTACATCATTATTAGAAAAGAAAAACATTAGAACAGGAAAAAAGAAAAATAGAAAAACATTGAGTCTAAGTAGTTTCCCATTTCCCCAACTAGGTGGTGCTAGCGGTTTAAAAACAAATTAATTATAACTTTCCATATAGCCGTGAAAATAACGCGTTGTCTCAAAACAAAATTTAAGCATATGCCTGACAACGTCTCAGTAGAAATGGACTGATATGCCTTACAGGCGTAATGTCCCATAGTGGCAAGAGTTTGTGGCTTTTGCTGGTACACCTATCTTCTTTGAAGTGCCAACACAGAAAGAAATCAAAAGAATTCAAATCTGGGAAAATGGAGACTAGTTCTTTCCTGGTCCTGTACATATGTTTCATAAAGTGTATAGCAATGGCACGATCATCTGAATATTAATACAGGAAATCAACTATTGCTGCCATTCGATGAGGCCACCATCGCGCATAAACTTCGATGAACCACGTGAATCCTCCAATGCATTGCTTATGGGCAGAAAGTCATGAGATAATTGTACTGCAGTTACTGCATGGTATAATGAAAATAGTTCAATTATTCCTATCGATGATATGGTGGCCTATACCGTGACTTTTAGCGAAGGCAATGATTATTGGATATAAATATTTGGATTTCCCGTTTCCCAAATCTACAGTTTTGTTCGTTTGCAAAGCCATTGCAGTAAAAATGAGCTTTATCAGAAAAGCAAACGGATCCCACATCAATCTCGCGACCAACAATCTTTTGAAGCAAATCGTTGGTGATCATCTTTCTTTGATTGTCGCTCTAAACATTTAGAAGTTGACGATTTGACGAGGATGCAAGTGTTAGCTCATTTTCATGATTTTATACTTCGAGGACTTTCGTAGCCCACACTCAGTTACAATTTTCCCGATAGACGGTCGAGCCTGCTGTTGGATCGCCTGTTGGACTGCTAGGATATTATCGTAAATGATTGGTGCATGTGGTGGGCCTACGTTTCCTTCACGATTGTCGTTCGCGCTTTCTGCTTGTTCAAATTTTGCCAACTAACTTTTAATTGGGTTCTTCGCAGAACCTTTATTTACATTGAATTTCCATTGGAAACTTCGACTGATTTTCACCACGCTATGATTTAGGCGGTGAAATTCTAACATTACAAATACCATTGATCCACAGAATATATCACCTTTGTACGGCAGTAGCAACAACAACACTACCCGAAGTCACTCAACAACGATTGACTCAAAACTTGAAGTTTTGTCCTGTGTCCAATATGTTGCTTCCCGTAATGGATCTTTGAATATTCCTACTGCCGCATGTTTTCTGGTTTTTTTTATGGTAAAATCCAACTTTATGAGAATTTTATCAGCATGATGAGAGCTATGAGAACAGCAAGATTCTAGCACGCTGAGCATTATCATATTCAGATTTTCTACTTGAGGATCTAAATATTGATACAGTCCGCATAATTGCTACCTAGCTTAGTTTTCAAAATAGAACTGTAAAATTCCTTTTCTTGAGTAAACAAGGTCCATGAATTTGATCGAGAAAATAAAAATAATAATAAATATTAAAAATTACAAAATTAAGTAAAAAACAATTATAAATTGTTTCAAATGTTCAAATGAATCTATGTAGAAAGATAGGAATAATTACGTCACAAAAAAGAAGTTTTAATAGATTTTGTCTGCGACTACAGAATTCAAGATCTCGGTTAGGTTTAAATTATGATACTGTACCTTACCTTTGGAGAAATACTTGTTAATCGGCTTGATGATGGAAGGAAAACGTTCGGTAGTCTGAATTGCAATGCTCAAGAGGGCCTTTTATCATACTTCCAACATTATCAGGATGAGAATTTTTGCAGGTGTTGCAAATCAGGAAACTAATATCTTCATGAAAGATAAAGTCCACAGTTGGCAGTACTGCACGTGTATCTATTTCTTTATTTTTAAACTTTAAGCTTATTTAAATTTTTAAGCAGATATTGCGATTTCTGGGGTTCTATTCTGCTACGTTCGTTCAAGTGAACGTTCGGATTTATGACGTAATTCAAAATGTATGCTAGAATCTAGAATGTGAACGACGTCCAATGATCGTAGGGCAGAGAATGTCATCTGTCTCACTACTAGAGTCAGGTGACTTTCCACTCGTTTACAGATTGGTCGCGAATCGCTTGCATCGAAAATGTGAAATCAAGTGTGAAGTCGCCAGCAGTATTGTTGCATATTGTATAATACAATCATACCATGTGCAATAAGTAGTGTGAAAGACACCGATGAGAAAACTAGATATAAGAGCTGTCGTTAGGTAATTAGGTAAAATTTAGATAATCAATGTTGATGGACTTTGAGGGAAACTTTTCATTGAGTGTTAGTGCGATTTCTTCGATTTTGGATGCATTCTGCCCCTACTTCTGCAGTTGACACTAACTGTTTGCCACCAAGATATCCAGCATTTGGGTCCGGTATACAAATCTTTTGGCGGGGGACATACGTTGAAGACACATGCAGCCAGTGTAGGCAGAAGTACAAGAGACAGCAACCTCAGGGTTTCTATGATTTATCATGTAGAAGGCTAAAAAATAAAGGTACAGAAGGTATATGCCTAGCGATTTGGTAATTGAAAGCTTTCTAAAGAATATATTTGGTGTACAAAGACTGCTCTTAAAAGATAAAAAAAATTGTTTTGACACAGATTTACAGCTTTTTATTTTATTTTATTTTATTTTGCGAAACGAGATAAACATTTTTATCATTGCAATATAGGAATTTTGCGAGACGATACAAAGCTTTTCGGCTGTTTTGTGAGACGAGAAGACGTTCTACTGAGACCCGTTATGGTGTGTTAATTATATTCGTTGTGTGTTCGTCGCATCTTGTGATTTGGGCTATATTGGTCAGACTAGAAGAGCTCTCTTTAGGCTGAAAGAGCAGAGATATGTTCCTAAGCATGAGCCTCCCAAATCTTCTATTTCCTAACTAGGGCTGGGCCAAAAATCGATAAATATCGACATATCGATTTTATTTCAACATCAGATATCCGATATTCCCATTTTCATTTCAGTGAAATCTCGAATTCGATAAAGGTCAAAAATACAGGCCGGCGATAAGAAAATCCCGAGATCAATACCAGCTTGTGATGCTTTTGCTACTGCTTTCTCTCCGTTGATGACGATGCCGGATCGCGGTAAAAACAGCTCCATGGTTTATTAGTCTAATTACCATAATTAATTAACGTATATCTCGGAAACTATCCACCGGAGCGCGTTTTTATTGATTCTCGACCCACCCCCACTAGACTCAACACCCCCACCGATACTTAAAATTTCGAATGCTTTGACACCAAACTTAACCTTTTAATCTTACAGGCCCAGGGGGTCATACGAAGCTCCCCTATATTTTCAATTTGGGCATTTCAAACACTAGCCTCCTCCGGCGGCATCTCCAAAGCCTGGAAACCATCCCAGAGCCAATTTCTACATGTTTGCAGTCCTTTTAAGCCTCAATCATGGTTAATTAGTCTAATTACCATAATTAATTAACGTATAACTCGGAAACTATCCATCGGAGCGCGTTTTTATTGATTCTCGACTCCCCCTAGGCTCTACACCCCCATCCATACATAAAATTTCGAATACTTTGACACCAAATTTAAGCTTTTAATCTTACAGGTCCAGGGGGTCATACGAAGCTCCCCTTATTTTCATTCCGGGCAGTTTAAACACTAGTTTTAATTGAACCGCCCTACGACGGCATCTCCAAAGCCTACAAACCGTCCCAGAGCAAATTTCCACATGTTGGCATAGGGCTGGCCAAAAATTAATTTACCGAAATATCTGATTTATTCCGTCATAATAAATTCCATCTTCCCCTTTTCATTTTATCGAATTCTTGAAAACGGTAAATTTCCAAAAATAGCGGCCGCCGATAAAAAAATACCGAAACCGATTTCCGTCAGTTTTCCAGCAGTGATCAATGCCACTAAAAACTAACGCGTCAATCAAGCATTTCCGAGTCCGATTACAATACCGAATAAAGAACTTTGTGGGATTCGTATGGAGCCTGCAAATCCATAGCTGCCGGTCTGCATATTTTATTCAATTGGAAACAGTTGACTTTTTTGTTGTTGTTTACGGCGAGTTCAGATTTCGATGACAGTATTTGTATTTATACAGTTTTTTAAAACTGAAGCTTTTCAAACTATGTTTTATTAATCTGCCATTAAATGATATGAACTGAGATATATGAAGGGTCCAGGGGTAAAACCACTTTACAGTCTTTTTTTCAAAAATGAGAAAGGTCTCATCTTCTAGCTTTAAATGAGCACTATCACCACTTGAATTATTTTGGGGGTAGAAACACTATTAAGAAAAGAAACAAGCTATGGTATAATGGGTCAAGTTTTCGTATAATGGGGAAAACCACTTTACTGCGGGCCCTCGAAGTCGTTTTTCTCAGAAGCAAAATTTTATTGTAAAGTCGTTCTACCCCTGGACCCTTCATATATTAATTTTAATTAAATAAAGTACCAGCAACTACTCGTTAAAATCTATTTTAATAAATTTTTGAATATAGCAAGTGGTTTTACGGTTTGTGTATTTGATTGCTTTCATTTCAAAAATACTAAAATTAAGTGGGGAAAATATCGATATATCGTGATATCGCGATATAAGATGGTATCGATATCGATATTTCAAATTCCAATATCGTCTAGCCCTATTCCTAACATTGTTGGAATTCTAATCATCGTTTTCAATTTTCTTATGCATTCTTTGTACCACCTTGATTTTTTGGAAGTTTTTTTTTCCATTATCCAGCACTTGGAACGTATTGTGAACGTCGGTTCTTCCATTCCCTTTGTTCATTCTGCTTCGAGGCAGTTATTGTAAAGTTCTATTTGCTTTCTTCCTCTAGTCCCCCCCCCTTTTTTTTCTCTTCTTCTGCTTTTTCCCCCCGCGTTGTATTTTATTTATTTCGTTTTTATTGTATGGGTTTTCTGCATTTCCTCTATGTTTATTTCTTAATAATTAAAAAAGAAGTGTTGTCCGGTATATTAAAAAAACCCAGTGTTTTTATGTTTTAATTTTTGTTTTTGCTTTTGTTGCTTTGTTTTCTATTTTTTATGTTTTTTTTATGAGTGCATTTTTTTCTTTCTTTAATTATTTTTCTATATTTTATTTAATTTATATATATATTTCTTTTTTACCTACTCTAACTCTTTTCGCCTGCTTTTATTCTCCGTGTTTTCTTGCTTTTTGTTTTTTCCAATTGGTGGTTAGCTTATGTTTTTTTTTTTATCTTTCTATCGCCACTATTCTATGAGAGAGTGTGCTGGCGACTGAAGAAGGATGAAGATTTTTTCTGCCGAAACGATCGTACTGATTGATAAGTACATTTTTCTGTGTTATTATACAAATTTTTACTTATATCAAACATTTTTACCATTAAAATTTAAGAATTTTACCGAAATTCAAAAAGATATGTGCATGTTTTTGCACCAAAATGTGGCAATTTTCATTATTAAATATTTAATTTATTTTCCTTTTTTGATGTATAAACTGCTTTCATAGAGGTTTCAAAAACATTATTTTCCTGAAATGCATTCCTTAAGAAAATACTTTAGAGTGCTTTATAAATTGGAGTCTGTGTAAAATATTGCCAGTTTTTTGGCACAAAAAAAATATTAACAATATTTATGCACAAAAATTTTTAGCGGAGATTTTAATGCATATAGGAAAAAGGCAAACCTCAAATGAAAGTTGATATTACTTTTTTTGTGTACAAGGTAAGAAGAGAAAGATAAAAAGCTGAAGCAGCCAAATGTACACCACATTATCAGTTGGGGAATTTTAGCAGGTGTTTAAAATCAGCGGAATAATCTTAAAGTTTTTTAAAAAGAACTACTTCACCCTTCAAGAAATCGGTGCTATCATTTAATAATATCTTTATTTTGTGGTGCAGTTACTCCGGAAGGAAAAAATAAAACCTAGATTAAATGTGTTTTGTCTTATGGCAAAGCTTCCGAAGGGTTATCTGCCAGGATGGGAGCTGCCTCGGTCGGAGTACTCTTTAAGTGGTTCTAACGTATACTCACGTTACATCTGGAGAAAATCGATCAAAACTCCAAACCATTAGATCGACAGCAGCGCGATAGTCTAGGAAACTGGACCTACACACTTCGGTCGTCGACCATTTTGAGTGTTTTACTCGGCCATGGTGGGGCAAAACTTCATTTGAATTCTCTAAAAATACATGACAAAAATTTGCTGTGCTCAGAAAAGCTATCAGATGCCTTCTGTTTATTTTCTTCAAAGAAAGATGGAGAATGACATTTTCATTAAAATTATTGAAATATAATTTATATACAATCGAACCCGCATCTCGCTTAATGTGATAATTTTCAATGTGCCAAACCACATTAATTTTGTTTATGTGATCACGGATAATGCAATATCCCCCTTATAGGAATAATTTTTCGTGGCAAAATGGCTATTCCAATAAACGGGCTCAGGCAGTATCTTCTGTTGAAACTAGATTAACGCAGGATTATGGTGCCCATTAAAAGATATTTAATGTAACAAATGTTTTTAATTTGATGTATACAAAACTAGAAGATGAGAAAATTACAACGGACGCTAGAAATAAAAATGTCTAATCTCTACATATTTACTCTAAGTCCACTTAATAAACAACACATTCAAATTTTATTATCATAGTTACCAAAATAACATTTGTCGCCACTTAAGTTGGTAAATTAATTCTAAAATCAAGGCTTCATGCCATCAAAAAATCTGAATAATTCGGAAAGACTTTTTCAAATGAACTGTTCTGAGTGATTTTCTTGTGCCTTGGCTGGCTGTGTGCCGGCGCACAGCCAGCTGTCGTTAAAAAAAGTGTCTGTAGATCTGTGGCACGTGATGAACGTTTTGATCGTCCGCCATCTTGCTGGTAGTTAAGTCGAACGATGGCAATGACTGCCCTTTTTTCAGCATTGGGAAAGGGTTGCACCTCAAAGGATTAAGAGAGTGGGAACACATAGGGAACCTTCCCTGATTTCACGGAAGAACTGAAATAAATTTCTAATCAATACTTTTTGGCGATGGTATCGATGCTAGGTATCAGTCCACTTAAGTCTCCCTTCCTGACCAAGCTCAGTTTCTTATGAAATATACCAAACTTACTGTTAGGTATTGGCAACACATCACCCGTGTACGAATACAGATATTCCTCATAAACAGTTTATACATTTATGTTCTTTGTGAAATAAGGAAATTTATAGTATATATTAAGCAAGCTAGCTACTCAGTAAATAAGATAGGAATCTAACGATTATTTAAAAGTTTTTTGCAGTTAAAAGAATATTTCATCTAAAGTATTGATGTCCCTTTACTTGCAGAGAGAGGAAACCAAATGAGGTTAAATATTTAGTTAGAGAGCAATTGCAGTAAATAACAGTTTAAAATTGAAACTGCGTTGTGAGGTTTTATAATAATAAAGCAAACTGTGTTACAGTAACTTTGTGGGCAATATTGCCATTGAAAGATGTTTGATACAAAATAATAACACAGTCACATTAAAAAAATATTTATTTAAATATTCGTCGTTGTTACTGTAAATATTAAGTAAGTACATTAAGTCTTTCCCCATAGAAATTTGTTTTGAGGAAGATGCAGTCGAAATCCCTTGAATTTTATACATCATATCTACTCTTTCTTCTCAGATATAGAACATAATGAAGTGTTTCACCGGCTAGTTCCTCAGGTGTTCGACACCATCCAAGCAAATTAGTAGGTTCTTTAACATCCAACATCCAATCGATGTGGTCGTCGCAGTGCAGTTGTGTGCCTAATTAAAAACAAGTAGGAGAAGTTGCGCAAAATACATCACTCATAAATCACTTTCCCAGTTATTTGCATGTACACTCTTGCGCGGTGTATAACTCAATCATATAAAGTAACGCTGCTGAAAAGTTTCATTCCATAAAGTTGCTGTTGCTAATGCCCTCTGGATTACCAAAGAGCGGCGTCAGCTTCTGAACTCTGTTCTTCATAGAACAGCGATGGGCGAAAATGGCGCGCCCTCCATGATATTGAGCCCCAGTGGGAGGATAACCGCCTTAGCTCGGGGTATCCTAATTTTGAACCCATTCTAGTTGAGAGACCATCATCCAGACAGGTACTCACAGGGGCATCGTTTGAACATAGATGATCAATACTTCTCGCAGTAAGATTAGCTGACAGTAATTAGAAAATACTTGAGTGTTTCTTTCTACTTCAGAAAGGTTGCGCATATAAAATTGCAAAATGCTTACAAGAAAACTGGAGCATGTTGTGTTTTGTTCTTATCATTGAATTATCCATTTACTTTTCTTTAAAGTTAAGCGGCAAACTGAAATTTATCGTTCTAACGATTTTTTTTTTTTGTGAGCTTTCGTATAAATTGGTTTCATTAAATGAGCTGGTTTTGAGAAAAAACTTTTAAAATTGATGGTTTTATGGAGTTTTAAAACGTTATGCAAAAAATTAACGTTAATTGATTGGTCAGATGATTAAACTAATTATAAATAATAACAGCCTGGAAATTTAAATATAGTAAAAAATAGTCCTCGTACTAGACTATAAATTTTATCTGTAGCCATGGTCAATAAAATTAATTTCTATTAATTTAGCTTTCTGTTCCACGTTATTTAATACTTATCATACAGTTACTGTCTTACTGTGTTTGTTGGTATTGAGTAACCTTTTCAAAAGATCTACACATTCAACACTCATCATTTTCAATGGCATGCATCCAGTCACCTTAATAACAAACTAAAATTAATAATTCTCGGTTTAAATAAAACACAGTTTAGCAATTGGTGCTGAAACACAGTTTTTGAAGCGCACATCAAAAACTTACCTTTAAAGTCGATGTAGTTCAGTTGTGGCCATATTTTGCCAAAAACGTGCTCGGGAACAAACATAATGGGATTTTCATTGAGTTCTATTTTATTGAGGGATGGGAAGTTGACGAAGAAATCCTCTGGAAATCCCCCCAAAAAGTTTTTTCTGTTGAAAGAAAGAAAAAAAAACGTCCAAACATTAATGATGAGCACGATTGTTACATAAAAAAATTACTGGATTATTTTTATTAAATTTAAAAACTATTACACATATCAAAATAAAGAAAAATATCGCTAGTTTTTCAGTGGGCTCGCTAGTGTGGCAGTACTTTTGGTTACGCCCGTAAAAGAGCTGCAAATGTTACGAACACTATCTTCTAAGAAGGAGCATTTCTATGTAAATTTAACTACTGTATATTCAGATTATACTGTATATTAGAATAGATGAATGTCTCCGAAAGACGAACGGACGAATAGACAATCAAGCCGAAATCATAAGCCATTTTCAACTTTGTTGGAAAATGTAAGTAAAAACATTGGCTGTTTTAAACTTACCGTACATCCAAAAGAGTCATTTTCGATTCTTGAGGGAACATGCTTCGCTTCAACTCCCTGATGTGGTTTCGTTCTGCTTTGAAGTTGCGCATGTTTGTAAGACCGACGAAAGCTTCCTCCCCTATGACGTGGATCTCATTCTGCTCGATGTCTAGCTCGTACACCGAGTCCCCACCGTTTCCGAACCAGTCGTTGCCGAACACCAACAGGCTGTTCTTGAAGATCTTCACTTTTGTCACTTGGCGCAGGTGACCCAGTGAGAACGGGGCAGGCATTTCAGTTTGACCGCTGTAGGATTCATTCACAAATATGGACCTCAAAATGTACAGTTCCTTAAAAAAGAAAAAAGGGTTTATAGACATCAGAAAACATGTTGGCTGTATCAGTATATAACAAAGAGGATAGCTAGATAATAATTTCACTTTTACAGTTCCGAACATAAACCTAATTGTAGAATGTATATAGATCATCTATCAAGTATATAGGTGAAGTTGTTATTTTATAATGCATATGTTTCACTTTTCATTAACAGTAATACTTCACATATTAGACAGAAACAGAAACTTTGGCTTATACTACAGTGTTATGAATTACTATTATTTTCAGAGAGTACAGAACAGTGTATATTGTATTAGGACTTAACGGATTGGCTGCATAACTTAATTTCTAAAAACTTAGCTGGGTGAATTACTCACCTCCAAACTGTCTTCTAGTCCAACAAACGCCGGTCCTCCCACTTCATCAGCCCAGCGCTCGAATCGGCAGTTGTCAATTGTCAGAACTCTGACACGGAGACCCTCGAAAATGCCAGACGACAGCGCATTCTGACCTTTGAAGCCTGCGATATTCAAACTAGAAATCTCAGAGGTGTTCGCGGGAAAATATGATGTGAGCACCGGTGCAATGTCTTCGATTTTGAGAGCGTTCGGTCGCCCTCCATAACAGGTTATAGAAACGACCCCTGGTCTGCGGGTAAAAACCCATGACCGATCCCTGCAGGTGCAACCTCTGGGCATCTCTTCCGGTGGGGGACATCGTTCACCGTAAACGCATGCAGCCAGCACTGACAGGAGCACAACTGACATCAATCTCATGTTTTCCTCGGTATGGTGTCACCTGAAAGAAAACAAAGTCACACGAAACGAATCGTTTACAGTAAATTTTGCAATTAACGTTTTCAGTAGTATAGAGCCTGAAAAAAATAAATAAAAGCAAGTCGCACAAAACGAATCAATTACTTTTCAACTCAATTGTCTCTAAAATTTCGAACACATCTAGGCTATGGAAGATGATACACCAAGATGACTTGGATTCACATAGTTGCATAAGATCGTTTCTTGAAACATTTGAAAATGTTTACAAGTGCTGGACAAATATTCGACTGCGGTTTGGGAATTACAGGAATGTGCGAACCAGTTTTAAGAATTTTAATTTTTTTTTCTCAATTAAATACATTACGTCAAGCTATATGACAGTAAGTAATTTATATTAAGCATAATACTACATAAATCTTGAAATATACTTTAGTGATTTCATATTTCCAAGAAGTTATTTTTTTATGACAATACTCATTATGTGGTTTATTATGAGTATTTTATATTCTGAATGTATGCAATATTCTTGTAGACGGATCCATAATATTTCACAGACTCACAGTAAGTCCCATAAAAATGGAATTTAAAAAAAATGATTCATAATTTGGGGTTAAGTTGAAACACAATTTTTTTAAGAAGAGTTCTTTTTTACTTTTTTTTTCAGAAAAAATAATTTACCAAAAAAATAAGAACAAAAATGCGGAAAAAATACGAAAAAATCGCTCACAGTTTTTTTTAAATGAAAGTTCTTTTTTACTTTTCCCCCCAGAAAGCATAATTCTACTAAAAAAGAGAAGGCTCAGTAACTTCCCTTAAAACGATGAGAGAAAAATAACTTATGCAAAAAAACTTACTTAAAAATGACTTACCTGAAAGAAAGTACTTTTTAGTAGAAGGAAATGTCCTGTAACATATGACACAACTGAATATTCATGCCGCAGCATTTCTTTTATACTCAGGAAATTATCAGGCTGGGAAAGTTTGAAGGTGTTGATAATTAAAAAAGCCTTTTGGACTACAATGATAAAGGCCTTAATTCTCAGTACCCTTCAGTTATCAAGAATTATTTTTAAACTCATGGCTGCTTTGAATCTGAAAACGGATGTTCATGAGTTTACAGTGAATTGTAGTAATTTCAATCTGGAGAGATTATTTTACAGATTCTATTATGATCCTGCACTGTGTGCTCATGACGTCACTGAACAAAAAGTTTTTGTTATCACGATGTATTATTAATCGGAAGAGCATCATCTGATATTAAATATTTTGGATACAGCGCCAAAGTAATCAGTTTACAAAATTTGATTTCTCTGAAGTACTGACGCTACTTTTAGAAGTGTGCGATAAGATAAAAGGTAGAGAGTATCAGTTATTTAGTTGAGTGTGGATTCTTAAAAGGTGTTACGAATTCCCTCGTTGAATTGCAAAATAAATTTTAGAAACCCTATTGTTTCATTGCAATTTTCTTTTTATAATTCGTCCTGAATAATGAAAATTTATTTCCCACTAAACGCATAGATTACAAAACTTTTTCAAGCCTCGAGTCCCTACCTTGAGTCTCTACTTTATAAAACTTTTTCAAACCTCGAGTCTTGAAAAAGTTTTATAAAGTAAACACAGTATCGAAAATTTTCCATGACAGAATTAGATTTTTTATATAGCTGTTCAGAAGTTGCAGGATTTCTTACAAGACGGAACTTAAAGCGTTGAAACCACTCTCTTCAAGTGCATGTGATGTTGCACTTTCTTTTATAAAGGGCGTCCCAAAAAGTGGTAGCACACTTTAATTGTTTATCTATTGAGATGAGGGGTCAATGAAAAGTGACACCTTTTAATATTTTATACGATCCCCGTAGAGCCATAGAAAAACATTCCCTATTAGTAAAATGTCCTCATATACCAATGAGATGATGACAAAATTTGAGAATTACATCTTTAAAACTGCCTCAGAGGTATGAAGATAAATATATTCTGACTTAAACCAGCTTTTCAATGGTTCTCAAAGGAGAAAAAAATCTCGTCGGATGATCGCGTGGTTCAGGAGGGTATTAAAAGGGGCTCCGAGGTGACCCAGACTACCTGCGAAAATGTAAAGCAATTATTAAGAAACAGCTATTTTGTAAGATATATATTTACTGTAGTAACAATAAGGTTTGAAATACCGAGTCGCCAACCCCTCCTCTGAATTATTTACGCTACTGGCATGATTCAGGGGTCGTACACAAATTAAGAAAGAAAATAATTTGTTACACTTTAGCAATAAACTTTTACATTCAAATTCATATATAGCCCTTACCATGTTTTTTTTTTTTTAATATTTCTTTGAGAAGTTTTATTATGGAAGGATGAAACTTTGTACATCATCTTATAAGCGTATGGGCACATTTTATTAATTTGGATTTTTTTTATACAAGGATCGTATTATTAGGTTGTAACGAAAGTTTCCCGCCACCAAAAATATCGCCTGCAAACAGTTCACGTTGGTGTGTTTGCTCCTATTTTGTCAAACGATATTTGTCATTTGAAAGAAAGATACTTGCCTTAGAACAACTGTGTTGTTAAAAAATATCGTTATCATTAAGTACAAGGTGTCTGAAATGGAACTATCACGTTACTGGATTAGAACCATCATTTACTTCCAGTTCTGTTGCAAAAAGTGCTACAGAATGTAAAAGAATTATGTACGTAATTTAGATTCTAATGTTGTATCATATGGCACTGTGAAGGTTTGGTACTGAAAGTTAAAAAACAGGGTCTATGACATTCAAGGAGCAGAGCTATCTGGCCGGCCTACTGATGTTGATGGGGGCCATTTACGAGAAATTGTGGAAGAAGATCAGTATTTAACCACTTGAGAGCTAGCTAAAGAGTTAGACATTAATGCCATGCCCATTAGCCATACTATGCATCACATAAACTTCATGTACAAGTTCAATCGCTGGGTGCCGCATGAGCTGACTCAAGCAGATTGGGCGGAGAACTTTCGTTACAACCTGATAAAATTTAAAAATTGTAACTTTTTGAAAACTAAGGAAAGGAATTTTATTGGGGCGTGGTTTTTTTCTTATGTTATTTTGGAAACATTTTTTAATTTACATTGTCCACTTATCTCTGATAGATAAAGCATTAAAGCGTGTTACCATCTTTTTTAATCACCCTGTATATGAATGAACAAGATGGTTATAGTTGAACTTACCCATAAACAGCATTCTACAGATAAGACGGGTCAGCAGATTGCCATCAAATTTGGCAAATGGACTGTACACGAAATGCCCTCAAGAACGTTTTTTTTAAATGTTTAAGAACGATTGAATAAATGAAAGTTAGTCATGCGTTTTGAAGTACTCATTTCGGTTGTTAAATTTGCTGTTTTTTTCATACAAAATGTCACCTAGTGGTCGTTTTTTGAGCTAAATTTTTTTTTCGAAATTTCTTGAGCGAATCTCACGCATAGCGTATACACTAGATTTGGTTACAATTCGTTCACCAGTTTCAGCTGTAGAACTCTGAAGAATTGTCTTGTGTATTTACATACATGTATGATAAAAGTTAAATAGATGGTAAATTAGTGTTATACACTTTCAATAAGGATTTTTCTTTTGTAAAACAAGAAGATTAGTGCTTTAATAGAGACACATAAATCTTTATATTTCTTAAATTTCTATCTTTTTTTCAGTACATCTATAAATGACCCTTCGTGACTACCTATGAAACAAGTAATATAAAGAAATTTTTAAAGTGAATTCCTACTTAGGTCAACAAAGAAAAATTTTATTTTAACTACTGTTTATTAAATTTAATTAATTAATTAATTTATGCAGGGCCTTTTGTGAAGCAAGGGTCGATAACGTTATTCCAGTTTGTTTGTTTAGTTTATTGTTTTCATTCAATTTTAATCCTACGTAACAGGATCTAAAATTAATTAATTAAATTTAATTAAGGAATTAATATTTGAGAAAACTTCATTAACATCAAGTGTCATCCACTACAAGTTTTAAAAAAGGTATTTGAACTTGAGTGGATGAATAAAAAGTATTTCCTTAACGACTGAAAAATTGAACAAGATATATAAATACAGGGAGAGTGTGAACTAATAGTAGGAATTGGAAAAATGTATAAGAAATATGTGTTAGAGCTATTGTGGGGATGCCAACATGGATAACAGTAGTACGGTCTTAATTACTATTTTATTTGACAAAATGACATGGTTAAATAAAATGCTTTTTAAAACATTATCATCAGGCCGAGAGCACGTCCGCTCTCACACACGTCTTGGAGCCGTCTGCCCCTGAGCTACGAGAGCCATTGCCGTCTGCAAGAGTAAGTGGCGCCGGTGCGGTTAGCCGAGGAATATGATTCCCACAATCGGCCGTCCGACCACGCCATCTGGCCTCAGATGAAGGCAAAAATTAAAACACATATTTAAAGAAAAATTACATAAAAATATACAAACTTCAGTTGAATACTGAAAAATACAGTAGTGAGTCTCTTGGCTAATGCCTGAAAAATACAAGATTAAATACAAGTCAGATAAAAGAGACAAAAAAAAAAAAAAAGAAAAAGAAAATGTAGAAGGGTCTGTCTATTAAGAGAAAGAGTTAGAGTCTCTGAAGTATAGTCCATGTTAGGTTATACTGTTACTGGAGTCAGTCCATGGTTTCATAAATTCGGCACAAGTAGAAGTTTTTATAGGTCCATCACAAAAGGAAAGCTTCACTTTGTTTACTTTATAGGGTCCGATATATTTGTGTTTGAGTCCTGGGCCAAAGCGCGTGCGTTTGATGGCAACTAAGTCATTAAGGTTATATTCTGAAGGTTTCTTTCAACGGAGATTATAAGTCCTATTTTCATTCTGCACTTTCAAAATTTGCTGTTTGGCTTCTGCGCGCAAAGTATCACAGGAGTCGTTCAATTCAGCTTGAATCTCTGCGTTAATCATATCAAGAATTTTTATGTCGTTAAAGCGCATCTTCCAACCGAACATCAACTCGAATGGGGAAGTGTGGATGTTTCTATGGAAAGTGGAATTAAGAACTCGTTGTACGTCTGAAACGTGTAAATACCATTTAGATGGATTGTCAATGGAAAGTTTAGCCAAACTGAAATGACGACGCTGCTAAGGCGTTCCACCTGACCGTTGGCTCTAGGAAGTCCTGTAGTTATGGAGATATGCTGAATATTTTCCTTTGCACAGTAATCATTGAAAATGTTTGAGGTAAATGCTGAGCCTTTGTCTGAAATTATACGTGAAGGATTTCCGAAAATAGATTTTTAAGACTCTAATTTTGATATAACTTCATTAGCATCAGTAGATCTGGTGGGGTACAACCAGACGAATTTTGTGAAAGAATCGATAACTGCGAAAATATACTGATATTTTTTGTTTGTAGTTTCTAATGGTCCTAAATGATCAACATGGTATGTGTGCAGTGGAAGGGTTTCTTTAGGTATTAGATTTAATAATCCTTCTTGCTTGCCGATTTTTCCGTTGAGCAGGTTACACTGAATACAATTAGAAATACATTGGTCGGCTTTTTCTTTTAGTTTTGGAATGTGATAAGTTTGCTTGAGGACGTCTACAGTTTTAGCAGACGATATGTGTCCTCGATTGTGTGCTTATTTTATAATATCTGACTGCATGGAATGTGCTACTACTAGAAGCTCAATGCCATCGGCAAATTTGTGGAGTATATCCGATCTAGTGCAATAATCCTGATAGGGCTGACTTTTTAATATTTCTTGATAGCACAAATTTCCTCATCTTGCTCCTGTGCAGATTTCAATTTTTTAAGAAGGCTATCTTGAGTAATTACCATGACTGGGAATCGACTTAGGGCGTCAACGTGAGCTACACGAATGCTAGACCGGTGTTCTATCTCGTAGTCAAAATCCTCTAACAGTACAGCCCAACGAGCAATTCGTGTGCTTAATTCACGTTTATTCATTGTCATTTTAAAAGCATCGCAGTCTGTGACAATTTTAAAGTGTTTTTCTAAGAGGTATACACGAAATTATTTTAAGGAATGAATGATAGCTAACACTTCTAACTCATACACTGCAAAAAAAAGTCTGTCAAATTTACAGAAAAAAACTGTCAGCCAGGACGCCAGTTTATTTCCGTATATTTAACAGAAATGTTCTGTAATTTTTTACAGATTATCCGTTTATTTTACAGAAATCTTCTGTATGTTTTACAGAAGTCTTCCATAATTTTTACAGATTCCCTGTTTATTTTACAGGAAACTTCTGTGTGTTTTACAGAAGTCTTCAGTAATTTTTTACAGATTCTCTGTTTCTTTTACAGAAATCTTCTGTGTGTTTTACACAAGTCTTCCGTAATTTTTTACATATTCTCCGTTTATTTTACAGAAATCTTCTGTATGTTTTACAGAAGTCTTCCGCAATTTTTTACAGATTCTCCATCTATCTTACAGAAATCTTCTGTGTGTTTTACAGAAGTCCTCTGTAATTTTTTACAGATTCTTCATCAATTTTACAGAAATATTTTGTGTGTTTTACAGAAGTCTTCCGTAATTTTTTACAGAGTCTCTGTTTCTTTTACAGAAATCTATGCGTTTTACTGATTTCTTCTGTATTTTTAAAAATTTTTACAGATTCTCCGTTTATTTTATAGAAATGTTTTGTTTTTTTTTTTTTTTAGATACTCAAGAAATCTGTAATTTTTCCAGATTCCCCGTGTTTTGTCGACGGTATATTTCTGTCAATGTAGCAGACTTTAACCATTTTTTTACAGCTTGATTTAAGGAATTTGACAGTTTATTTATGAAATATATTTTGTATTTATAACAACTTTCTTTTTGTTTTTAATAATTCAATACCTTACTTAAAATTACTTAAAAAATTACTTACTTACAATTACTTAAAAAATTCAGTAATTTTATGATATAGTACTAGCTTCTTTCGACGACCTTGGCCCTGTTAAGTGGTAAAGAAATTCTGCTACGAAATGTTAATGAAAATTAATAAATTCTTGAGTATGTTTTGAAATCATAGGTGACATTAATTATTTTCAATCAATTCCATCCAAGGGCATACTTTAAAATTAAGTAACTGTACAAAATAAAATATTAATGATGAAAAAGAAAGATTTATAAGAACGATTGCTATCAATCAAGTAAAACAGTAATCAAAGAAGCTGATTTCAAATGAATCAATGCATTTCAAAGCACGAAAATTTATACACAAATGAATGGATCAGGGGTGGGAGTGTAGATGTTCCAAGCATATAGTTTAAAGTTTATTTTTTAATGCTTTCAAAATTATTTCTTGATATTATCTATCAAGTATCCATCAATTTCCATGTTCATGGGTAGGGAAGCGTATCAGTTTGTCATGTCAATTGTCCCTAAATAAATGGTTGGGGTATTTGTAGTAAATGAAGTTAGTGGAAGTATTTACTGTAACGTTTATTTTTTAGGTGATTGTAGCGCGTCATTGTAGTTAGAAGAATATATATGTTTGCTTCTAAACTATTGATTAATGTAGTGAT